>JAUCNO010001819.1:9881653-9952952 GCA_032353835.1 Enteromius viviparus
TTTTTGACTCCGACTTTGCCTTTGTCTCCTCTAACCCTGTCTGCTGGCGATTTACCTTTGTTACCCTGACTCTGATTGTTATTAAACACTGTTGCATTTGAGCTCGCACGCCTCGCGTCTTCTCTGTTCGTGACAGTAACATGCAGATTTGGTGCTTAAAAAAACATTTATAGCTAATTAATAGCAAACTGAATTGAAAACAGTTGCACTGAATTGACTTGCAAAGAAAACAGCTGTGCTGTTTAATAATTTTGTGGAAATTGATTTTTTTAAGTAAATCTGAATCTTACTGGCATTTTTTATTTATTAAATGTCTGATTTTTGGAAAATCAACAAAAACAGATCTTTCAAATGTTAGTGTATAGACCAGTCTAATTCAGATCATCAAAAAATCATAGGTAACTACAATTAGGATCATTTAAGAAATTGCTAAGTTTACAATGAGATCAGTCCTTGGGCTCTGGCATTCATTAAATGCATCAGTCTGAAAATATTGTATCCACCATCAGTTCTTCACTTTTCCATTACATTCCAGCACTCTGTGGAGAGAGAGTCTGGGTTTGCTGCCGCGTGGGCAGACCTCATATGAAAAGGAAGCACTGAATGACTATTGATTGAGCTACAGAGGGCAAATTAGGTCAGCAGCAAGGCACATCCAACCAACAGAAACACAGACGTGCGCACACACTCTCTCAATCACAAACACTCTAACCCACTACCCCCCACCCCATCCGCATGCCGGCTGTCACTTGAGAAGAGAGAGGGGTGAGACTGGAACAGAGAGGGGGTGAGGAAGAGAAAGAGAGCAGAGGGGTGAGCTGGAGGGATGGAGGCCTCTGACACAGGCTGAACAACACTGGGCAGATTTAATCTGGAGGGTAAAACAGGGCTGCAGTGGGGAATTTCTGGATCGGCCCATGCAGCCTTGACTTGACCGTGACACTTACACAGAGCATCAGCATGCTCAACACAATGCGTAACAGCAAGCAGAATCACGTCTCCTGATGGAACTTGACTTGAACTTTCACAGTTCAAGTTTTGCTTGAACACAAATTCAAACAGAGAAACAAGAACACAAAGGCAAGCTACAGCTGATTCTACATGATGCATTTGTTTGACACCCAAGAAAACAAACGTGTTTCCTACTAGCTTTCAACTTTCGTTTTACTTTTTTCATGCTGCGTTTGGTGTGAAAGGGCCTTTAGTGTGGATGTTTGTAAAGCTGAACTCGCATGCCTCTCTGTTTGAAATCACTGAGTTTGACAAAACACGAACTGTGATGCATGCAAATTTGATGCAGAGGGAGAGAAGGACAAAAGCAACTTCGACATCAGTCCAGACTGTCTGTGGGACCATTTCACCCTGTGGAACATACCCCAACCCAGCCCCCACAGCCCCCCTTTAAAAACACTTTAAGACCACTGCTATTCCCCCTTCCCCCAGGCTGAACCCAGACAACACGCAGCAGTACAACAGAGTTAATACTAAACGACACTGTGCAGTGCAATAATGACAGACACAAACCTGATCGCACAGTTACTACTGACAATAAAAGCTAAAACAACTTACTCTTTTATGTCTGAACATGCAGTAATTCAGCTGTGGATTGACTGGTCATAATATATGTCTTGGAATAACATCTGGAAGCTGATAATATTTTAAATCTGACTGTAAAAATACTGCATTAATTGTCTGAAGGAAACTAAACTCAAATGGAAACTCTTATAGGCTAATATTTTTTTCTAGTTCAAGCCAAGTATACCTGTTTATATCTTTTATTCCGTAATGTGCTTGTGGGTAAAATATCACGTTTACTTGTATTATTTTTTTTAAAAGGCTTTGGTTTTCCTCCCTCTGCTAAAGTCATTAAGGCCTTCCCTAAGTAAACAGAGCCCTGCAGGGGTCTCATGTGCAGGTGGTTGGATGTGGTTACGGGGGCCCGTTCTCAGAAGGCGAGCACGACTACAGCAGAAACACTACAAGCATCATACAAATGCAGTAGGGGCCCAAATTAACACTTAGTTAGTCTCTTATCTAGCAATCATAAAATACTGCATAGTTTAAATCGCTCTGTAAAAAAACATGTAAAAGTGAAATCACACAGATTCAGATGGATTACAAAAAAGAAAAGAAAAGAAAAAAAAGACAGCTACTGCCAAGTGTCGTATAATATATTTTATTAGTGGAAAATAATAAGCATAGGAAAGGGGAGCCAACAGTTTTTTTTTTTCCTTGTTGTGGTTAACTGAGACTAACCAGTATATGATGCTGCTGCAAACAAGACAATCAAAACATTTCTAGACATTTATCTATTGTTTTAGTACTTAAAATCTTGTTTTATCCTTGTTCATAAAACTAAAAGGAGGGGTAATGTACACTACAATGTCAAAGGCCTTCCTAAATGAAACCTGAACCTCTCTAGCATGGAGCAGATTACCCAAAGACGAAGCCTTTTCTTCTTCCTCTTCTTCAAAAAAGTGCAATATATTTAATCCAAATCGATCGTATACACAGACAAGTTACTGTGTTATTGGATCCATGTTTAAATTGGAAAAATATTTTTAATCAAATAACTTAACCTTACAGTAAAAATGACACACTTGTTAGGTCTCTTTGGTGGTGGATTTATTGAAGGGTATATTTTCCTTAAACTCCACCTCTTTATTACAATGAACTGCAAGTTTGCATTCAGCTTTGCCTCCATTCAATCAAGAACTGATGGACAGAACCAAGTCACATGACTTTCTAATAATCAACTTTACTCAGATGTACCACCACGATGTATCATAATAGAAAAAAATGTTTGTTGCTACTTTATCTTAAATGCAACAATAATATTTAAGGGGACAATGATATTTTCTTCCAGGTTCGAAATCAAAATTGTGTAAAGGTCACTTGATACAGATATGTTCTGTAGCCCTCTCTCCAGCATTGTGTATGAGTAGCTGTCCGTATTATTATTCTTAACCATTACTTTTTGACAGGTACACTTTCTGCAATATGCTTTTCTTATGATCCTGTCAGAAGTAGGCTCTGGCCACGGTTAGCCAACACCTTTGCAAAATAAGTGTGACAAGCATTTCTTACAAGTTAACTTTACATTTCTTTGTAAAAATTCAGCTACACAATGATAGCCTTTGTAGGGCCCAGTGAAATAAATGAAAATTTATTTAATTTTTTTAATTTTAATTAATTTTATATAATTTTTTTTATTATTCATTTATTAATTAAATTAATAAAAGATTAACAAAAAGACTTAATTAACAATTAAATTAAAAATGAACAAATTAATATTTTTTTCCTCAGAATATCTGTGCCATGTTGTTCATTTTTCTGGTCAACAAATGAAGGCATAAAACCTTAACTTCGGAGATAGCAACACCAATAGACCTGCAGTGACGAGCTCTAGTGTAAGGGGATAGAGTTACATGCAAGGCTTTGTACAATGCTTTTAATTGCAAGTTGTACTCTAGTATAACTAGTTGTACAACATGTTTAAATGCACAAAGCTGTAAGAAATAGTGCAGTTACTGGGCATGGATAAAATTCTGCACGTGCTGAATACACTGTAAAATGGAGCTGTAGGCATACACTGAAGAATACTGTGATTCATATACTGGTACATATACAGGACACATTTACCCCCTAACAAATGTGTTTACACTTTTCCCTTAAACTAAAAGTACTTAATATAGCATATTAAATATTATATCGCTTATAGCCTATAACCTATTAGCAGGACTGGGCGACATGGATAAAAAAATCATCACAATAAAATTTTGCACATTAGTCAATATCAATAATAATAGGTTTCTGTCAAGTTTAGAATTGTGTTCCCAAGTAACTGTTGTAGAAACCAATTGGTTTTAATTGTGGGTTTTAAATTGTGTCAACTGTGGGTTTTAAACTACTTTTTATAGTCAGAACATTTTTGATTACTTTACACTTTTCCAGTCATTTTTCATTAATAAAATAAAATACTACATTTCTAATGATTTAGTGATATTTCAAATCCTTAAAACAGGTTTGTGTTGCCTGACTTTGATGACACAATTTGCAGTGCAGACTTCAACATTAAAACAACATTTTATTGTCTCTTAGAAACGTCCGTTTGACATTAGCTTGAGTTGACAGTAGTAGCGTCAGTATGCAGATTAAACTAAATAAGCTACACGTTGTATAAATACACAAACACTACAGCTTAATCAGAAAAATTACTCCATTAATAAACGTCCACATGTCTAAAATATGGTTATGAATATCCCACATATAATGGTGTAGTCAGTGTTACTAGAGTAAATGACTGTAGATGATGGTGCCTTGTTGCGTGCAGTGTTTCTGCTGTTTGTCAGAGCTGTTTTAGCTGCCTTTAAAATAGTTTAAAGTCATTTGTGTTCTTCGCTGAATTCAAGCCCTTCTCACTGGATATTACAGCACTGTTTCATGCTTGTGCAGTCGAGGCTCTCCAGTATTGTATGAGTAGCTGTCCATATTATTATTCTTATCATTACATATCTTTATTATTAACATATCTCCTCTGGTAATCTCACACATGCTGGTGTTTGAACTTTAAGTCGAGTGTATAAACTCTGTATGGTGCAGTTAGACCTATTATCACTGCTTGTTATCGCTGTTTTTTTTATTATAATAAACACTGTAACAACCTTTTTATTCTATTGCGAAAAATTGTATTGTATTGTATAGTTATCAATGTATTGCCCAGCACTAACTATTAGTTTACAATAAAAATCAAATAAGGAATATGAACGGTCCACGTTTAGGTTATTTTTCTGATTCTATTGAAGAATCGCGATTTTGAACTGAAATAGTATGAAACATTAGACCTGGTCCCTTTGCTAATATGCCAATGACAACAGTTAAGAGAAAATGACCCAACCGCATGTCGGCACAAATGATTAACTGCTAATGTGTGAGGCGAACATATTGCTAGGTGCCATTTCCACAGAATGCATTTTTGTGTCGAAAAAGTAGTGACACAGGCAGCGGAATAGAAAAACAAGTACGAAGATGGGAGTGAACTTCTTTTAACTATAGTGGCAAATTTGTATGCATGAGCTGCTGCAAAAGATGTCCGTGTTAACAATGGAAAATCAGCACAAGCAAATAAAAAACAAATCTGTAACTACTACTGTATGTCTAATATATTATGTCTGCATCATAGTGCATTGAGCATTGTTTATAGTTATAGTTAAAAAAAGACAAACCTTGACTTCTGAGATTTTTTAAAGCATTTTCCTTGTATTAGCTATTTCTGAACATTAAATATGTCTAAGACAAGTTTGTACAAGATGGAGTTGTAGTTCATACAGTATGATAAGACAAGTGATTTAACATTTGCATCATGCTGACAACGTGTGAAGAATCAATAGGGGGGTTCGGTCAAACATTCTGGAAAAAAAATGAGATTAAAATTTTTTGCTACAGTGTATCACCTAATTGCGGTCCAAGCCTACACACAGCCGCCTCAGATAAAACACCTCAGTCTTAAAATTAGAGACCACAGCGATTAAGTTGGATCAGTGTCAGTGTACATTCATGGCAGACTTTAAAGTAAGTCTCTCAAAACTCTCAGACAAACTTCAAAACATCCTGCGCAAAGTCTACACTGTAACACACACAAGAGGTCAGTTATTTTCTCACGGTGGTCAGAAGCAGTCCGAGGGTCAGCAGCAGGGTTAGTGATGACAGACTAGCACAAAGCAGTCTTGTTGTCTGCTGTACAGTGTCTATTATTCCAGCAGATACGGAGGCGGCATAGAGCTTTTCTAAACCTTCAACCCCGGCAGGAGCCACAAACCCAGAAGCGGCCCACGCCCTCCCCTGGGCAGACGGAGCATTCCTGAGGGCTGACTAACCCCGCCTCAAACAACACACACAGGACAGGCGCACACAAGCACACATGAGGCTCATGCTCAAATACCTGCACTCAATGCATAGACTTGCTTAGACACAACAACGGTGTGTGTGCACATGCAGCCCACAATGAGTGCACTCACTTCTACTACATAGAAACGCACAAACATGTACTGTAGTGTACACAAACTCACAGACGACAAACGGTGTCGCTAATCTTCACCACAACCGCAGTCAGACTTGGCACACTTGGCTCTCTCTATCACTTGGGTGCTACAGCCATCATAACACCCTCGGGGAATCCACAAACACCTATAACATGCCATCAGTCATTCAGGACACAAATATGAACTCAACTCTCAAAGGTTTGGGGCCCATACGTTCCTTGATTAATTTAATGTATTCTTGCTGAATAAAAGCATATATTTCTTTGAGCAATAGTGCATAACCTTTACAGCTAAACTAGGGATGGATTGCACTGGATGGACTGTCTATTAGAGTTATTTCGAGTTAGATTCTATAGGTGTCATTTTTTATACGTGCTTCAACACACTGTGCTAGTTATTTGAATGGTATGAACTTTTATGCAAGTTTTGCGTGTTAATAACATGTTAATTAATTTTTTATGTAAATCATTTTATCCAAAGTGACTTACACTGCGTGTAAGGTATGCAATTTACCAGTGCATGCATTCCCTTGAAATCATGGCCTTGGCATTGCTAGCATCAAGTTTAAGGTGTGAGCTGCATGAACGTTATTCAAGCATTGCCGCTACAGCTGTACACATTCAGACAGAAGTTTTTTGGCCTTTGTGCTGTGTCTCAGGCTGCTTCGTGTCTCAGAGGCCCACCACAATGCTTTGCATTTAAAAATAGTCCTTATTTTAAAAAGTGGGTCTGGTCTCCAGCATACAGTTATGTTCAGTTGCACATTAGGATCAAAATATAGGCCTCAAGGCAAGTCTTTACTCAACCCACAAACTAATCAATACTAAAAAATATGTAGTTTTACATACCCCTACCATGAATCATCACTATAAAGCCTAACCGCAGGTCGCCCCGGGGCAGTCCCTGTAATAAGAGTACAGCAAGTCACATTAGATAAAAGTGTTCAAAGACCACGACAGGTCTGAGTCCAATAGTGCTCACATAGTGCCTTTACTGTTAGTTTCAGCCATTACTTCAAAGAGTTGTGAAACTCTGTCACGCTGTCTTTCACTCTCTTTCCATCAGCTGCCACACAATAACTCTGAATCATCAGACAGATTCACTTCCCTCAGATGCGCGGCGCTTTGAAGGCATTACTCCGGCTGAAACAAAACAACCCTCGGCACATCAATTACAAGCCAATGACATCCAATCTCCATGTTTTATCAAAAGCGCTTTTGAATCACTGTATACTGTATAGAGTTTCAGGACGCCAGACGTAAAGCCAGACACCTCTTGAAGGCGCAGACACTTTTAGTTTCAAATGCCAACAATAAACTCCATCGCCGCGGCAGAGCACATATAATTTCTTGGCTGATAGGCAACTTGTTTGAGAAATCGGTTGAATGTGTCTACACAACGGACAACAGGTTTTTTTCACAGTTCAGATGCCTTTGAAGTCATTGTGCATCGAGTGCAAAAGCAAACAAAGACCACAGGCTTGAGATATAGTAGGCATCCCAGAACACAGACATGCTGCAGAGCAGACATCCTCTCAGGAAGTCTATGTGAAGACTCCGATAGGGCTTCGACAGGTGTATGGCAGGCGAAGGAAGTGTGACCATGGTATAATTATGTTTTTCGTATCCTGTCTTGGACAATTTCAATCTGTCTTCCATCTCCTCTTTCCGCTGCTTCTTTTGAACTCAATGTCCTCTTCCACTCTGTCCTATCTCTGTATCACGCTTTCTCTGGATCTCCAGCAGGCCGGCCTCCAGCGTGAGCTGCATGTGAGGGCAAAACAGGATTGCGTGGCCTGAAGCGAGTCGAGGGTGTCAGAGGAATCTGGATCCTTCAGCAGGGTGAGGCAGAGTGTTGTGTAGGCTACCATCTACAGATCTGGCCAAGAATAGAGTCTTGGACTGGATGCTGTGCTGATTCAGGTTACACTACTCTAACAACAAGAAGAAAAACTGATGTATATGCCAAAACGGATTTGAAGCACAAAAGCAGTCAATCTGAGTTAACCTGGTACACACATCCCAATAGCTGAAGTCTTCATTTGTTATGGTTTCTGTCACCACTGAGCTCTACCAGAGCAGCACCAGTGGGTCACGCCACAAAGCCACAGACTCAAACTCCCTCACTCGGTCCGGGTGACTCAGCCTGATCTCTGGCTGAGAGCCCTGCTTTCACTGAGCTATCCGTTGTTTGGAAACAACAACCAATACAACAGCGCTGCAGGCTTGGACCACAGCTGCTCGGCCCTGTAACACCACACAATTATGCAAACTTCCAATTTGGAAAGGAAATCTCAAAGGGACACTATTTATGGATATTTTAGATGTCTATAAATGTACATGTTTACATTGGCTAGTTCTTCATTGTGTCTTCTAGTTTTTAATTCAATTCCGTTAGGCAGCCCAATTTAGTAAATATGGTAAATTTAGTCAAGCAACCCAAATGTGTCAAGGCAATGGCATATAGTTCATGACTAAACTCTCCTTAGAGGTTTACCAGCATTGTAATTCTGTAGCATCTTGTTCCATTTCTTACAGCTACCTGTGATTACAAGGCTGAAGGCTGAGGATAGGTGAGATCTCTGGTCTTTACAGGATGCATAGGATACTATGAAAACAATAATTATGAAGTGAAATTGTTGAATTGCGATCTACACAAATATGAGGTTTTCAATGGCAATACAGTCAGATGTTGCTTTACAGATAATCATTATCTATTAGTTTGACTGACTTGGTGTAAATTCCCATCATGCTCTAGTTATTTTCCATCAAATCTTGCATTGCCTAATGTGATATTGATATCACAAAAATATTTTTGTCAAGAGCTCTTTTAGTCTTTCCAACCATTCTGATCTTTTAATGTGAAAAATACAACAGACACTGCGATCTGGTGACCTGATTTAAAAACCAGCATCCCATGAATTATTTCACTTTCTCTCTCTCTCTCTCTGTGTCCATAAAGAAGAAGCTCTATTTTCTATACTCTCTATATTAGCATTGTTAACTGTTGGAATTCTAATAGGGGTGTGTAATAAATCAATTTATTTTTTGCTATACCTGACTAAATAATTTGGACATTTTCTTGAGCTTTGCCAAATAATGTAAAATGCTTGGTTTATGTATATGGTGGAGACAATATGTAAAGATCATATTAACTACTGACCAATATAATGAAAATACTACTGTTTTAAAGTTTGGGGTTGGATTTTTCAAATTTTTGATTTTTTTTTCTTTTTTAATGGCATTTATTAATTTTCAGCAGCCATTACTCTAGTGATTAGTGTCACTTGATTTTTCAGAAATAAGCTAATATGCTGATTTGGTGCTCAAGAAAAATTAATTTGTTGACAACAGTTGTTTATTATTTTAACAGAAACATAAACGTATTCTTTTAGAAGTATTTATCGAACAAAAAATGTCAAAAAACCAGCCCTTATTTAAAATATAACTATAACATTACAAATATGTCGCTTTTGCTCAAGTGCAAATTTATTATTATCAAATGCAATTTAAGGACTGGCCTTTACTTTTCTAAGCCTATGACAGGAAAATCTTTCAATATGAATACATGGTACAGAAACAAAAAGCATCATTCATAACACCACTTCAGTGACCTCTATAAACAGGTTTTGGATTTGCAAGTTTAAATACATCAACAAACAGAATGACAGAACCAGTGCTTGTGTCATGTTTCTCTGTACTAAAGTGCTGATACTGAAGATCTGCTGAGAGTAAGGGCTTGTAGGTAACCCTCATGTGGCTCGTAAAGGCAAGACCTGTGAGCAGTTGGCCAGCATCGCACTGTGACATAACACGATTAACCAGTCATTGCAAAACTAAGAGGAAAAAACAACTTCTGACAACAGCCTTAATCCTATATCCACATATGCACACGCACACATTCATGAAGAATGGCAGACCTCAACGTCCTGCGCCAAATATTTCCGACCATCCACAATATAAGCACTGAATTCATAACACACCGTTTAGCCCAGATACAGCAGCTCCAGCGCTCCCCAGATTAAGGTCGGGTTATATAACCTCATCACAACCCAAACGACATCCCCAGGCAAGGCAAATGTGGGTTTATGAAAGGACATAAGAGTATAAAGTTATAATAAATCAACAGGAGGGTCGGAATTTGATCATATAAGCAGATGCGAGTTACCGCGCTTTGGATGGAGATGCTGTTTATGATCTTTGCAGGAAACACTAGAGTTGATTACTAAACAGAAGGGGGCTTTGCTGCTGTCTTCAACTTTGCTGTGTTCTTCACATGTGTTTTAGTTTCACTTAAAGACTATGTAGACGAGTTCTGCCAAAAGCACGACAGTAAAACAGCCCACTTCACGGCTGTTTCCGAGTCGAGGACGTTTTTAAAGGCACTCACCGTGGTATGGTGATACACTTGGTGTTGACATTCTGAGTTGTAATGGCTTTCTCAAGCTCCTCCAGCTGTCCCGTCTTCTTCAGCTTCTTCACCAGACTCTTGACGGCCTTTTCGCACCATTTCTCCTCCTGTCCGTTCTGCTCTCCCTTCTTCCAGCCCAGCAACCTCTTCACGATCGGCGGAGTGAACGGTAAAATTGACATGCTGAGTACAGTTCAGCTTTCCTCTATTGCGCAGTCTCTCACGCAACTCGGATAGAAATTCGGGATATTTTCTATGTTCAGCGTAATCCGAAGGCGGTAAATCAAAATAAACTGCTCAGCGGTCGATAGTAAAATTGAGAAAAGTGAGAGGCACTTGAGACGTGACCGAGACACGGTCTCAAGTTCAGCGCTCAGCTTCGCTCCGTCTGTCTCTCGAGATCATCAAGCATAGTGCGCGCCACACACCACTACCGGGCCATTCATATCACTCCGCGAGGAAGTAGTTCCCTTCATCCTGTCTGGACAAACGGGGCAACGCTTTCTGCAAGTAACATGCAGATATATTTAAGTGAATTATGCAGTATCTCACATCTTATATTACTTGTCTGTAATATAGCGTGTGTTTTTGTGCAGTCACAGTTTAATTCGTTAGGTTTACTTAAGTTTAATATCATCCGCTTTGCAGTGTGCTGCGCGGCTCTCTGTGACGTTTTGCGTTTACTTAGTATTTTCTCTTCATCAAAAAGTTTTACCCGGAAAGAAATCAGTTGCATAAAGGTTAAAAATCATGTACAATTAAATGAAACAACGACTTTAGTTACACACCATTATATTGATAAAGCATTTTAGCCATTCTTGAGGGCTACATGTTGACATCACATTGCTAAACTTACATTCACAAAGACTTATTATGTACAGAATGTCATAGCTTTGGGAACAGTGTCATTAATTTGAAACAGCCTAAGCTAAACCTCCTGAAGAGTTTTATAGTTCCACTCCTCCTGTGCTATTATAAACACTCATAAAACCCGCCCAATAGCTACTATTAGACAGTGACACACGGGAAGCAAGTTGTACAAAACCTTATCATTCACAAAATCAGTAAAAGCAACTGTAGTTTAATGTCTTTTACTCTCTCTACCTCCCACCCCCACTCTTTCTTTTACCATAGGCATGGCTGGATTGGGACAAAAAAATCGACCCTGGCATCTTTTTGGTCCAAGATATATATATTGATAGATAGATATAGATATACAGCCTAGATATATATATAAAACTGCATGTTATTTTTTCTGTTGTACTGCCTTGAATAAGCTGTCTCACATAACAGATGTTTACATATACTCCACAAGAAAATGTAATTATAAAATGATTATAAAAATGACCCAGTTCATAAGTTTGCATACCCTTGAATCTTAATACTGTGTGTTGTTTGCTGGATGATTGACAACTGTTTTTCTGGTTTGTGATAGTTGTTCATGAGTCCCTCGTTAGTCCTGAACACTTCAGCTGCCTGCTGTTCTTCAGAAAAATCATCCAGCTCCTGTACATTCTTTGGTTTTCCAGCATTGTCTTCACATTTCAACCCTTTACAACACTGACTTAGTGATTTTGATTTTATATAAGGTGAAAATATTTACCGATGCTCAAGAAGGCAACACAATGCATTAAGAGCTAGGGAGTGTAAACATTTAGATGATATGGGTAAATTGTACTTATTTAGTCTTCTGGGAAACATTTAAGCGTTTATGTAGCTTTTTAAGTGCTGTACCAAATGAAAAAAACTGTGATCTTTAAACATAATAAGAAAATTTTATACATCATCATCCTGTTCAATGTATCGCCCGGCTCAAAAAGTCTGCCAGATGGCCAGTCCGCCCCTGACCATAGGACAGTCTGTGAGTAAGGGGGGCATCCCACTGAACTGAGTATACAGGGTTTAATTAATCTGATACTGGGCATGGGCTTCCTTTTAGTGAGGGAGTGGGGATGAAAGGCACAACGCTGGGTATGCAGCGCCCTTGCTTCAGCATGATGACAACAACATGCAATCCTACATGTCCCTAATGAGCAGTAAAATCATATATACACAAACATTGCACCAGACTTACTGAAAGCACAGTAAATGAGTCTCAACAAATAGCTCTTTACCATACAGAAGATTGGGGAGATTTTACAGCACTTTATTGTGTTAACAGTTAGCTAATACTAGATGAGCTAAAACTTGCATGAGGTATTATAATATTTTTTTTCTTACTTTTTAGTTCTTATGTGGTATTGTGATAATTATTTATGGTTATGTGGATTTAACCAAATGTTTGGTGTCTGTTGTATATGTAGCTATTACTGACCATCATCTTTGGGTATACACTCACACGCACACGAACATATGTTAGTGGGAGTTTGGGTCAGAAGTGTCAAGAGAAGTGTGTGCAGCCAAGGGCCAGCTGTTACTGTACATACAAAATGAAAACACAAGGACCTGCACTAGTCAGATATGATTTATCCTTATCAGATTGAGCCCAGGATTTTTGTCCATTTTTTGTCCATTTATGTAGGGCATTGGCCACTGCAGTCAAGTTGCACATTATACTGGCAGCCTCCATCCTGCCACACGATATCATGCAGATGCATGACGAACATAAACACACACACACTTACTCATGCACACGCAGGTTTGCTTGGCCAGCTACATGAGGATAAAAATTTTAAACTCAATAAGATTTTTTTAACTGTGCTAAAAATACCCTGGTCTATAGCTCTGCATGGCACTGTTTATGTCTTTCATCTTTTAAAGAACATCTTATGTATATTGTTATAGCGTTTCCTTGCTTTTTGTCCTCCGACACAGTTATAATCAATATATACTCAAAACTGATGTAAAAACAGACAATCTTTCTGTGTACAGACTGAGGACACACCTCAGGAATCTAAATGATTGTGTGCTGAAAAACTGCAGGGTCGTTTCTGCATCTTCAGTATGCATCTACAATGCATACTGCCATTCAAAAGTTATCCTTTTTTCAACAAGGACACTTTAAATTGTTCAAAAGTTACATTAAAGACATAATGATACAAAATAGATCTAGTAATTTAAAATAAATTCTTATCTTTAAAACTTTCTATTCATCAAAGAATTTATATTAAGCAGCACAACCATTTTCAATATTTATAATAAAAAGAAATGTGTCTTGAGTAATAAAAGTGGACAATTTAGGTTTCCCCTTAAAGTACTAAAAGATGCTAGTATTTCAGAATATGACTGAAATATTGTATTGCACAAAATGCTTATTTTTAAACAGTAAAAGTTCATATTTTTGAATGTAATTATATAGCGTTGTCTGTATGGTAAATCCTCATGTACTGAGCCAAGCAAACGAGCATGTGGATGAGTGTGTGTTTATGTTCATCGTGTATCTGCATGACAGCGTGTGGCAGGATGGAGGCTGCCACTATTAAAGCGTGCAGCTTGACTGCAGTGGCCAGCATGAGCTCAGCACCTGTTTACTCCCTCAGGGGCTTCAGCTCCTGGACAGCTGGATTAGGGGTGTAGGAAGGGATGAAGTCCAGGCCCTAGTAGGCTTGTAGTTGAGGATGTGGGGGAAGGGGGCAGATGGGATCTAGAAGGGGGCGAAGTGGGGGATTTGGGGGTATATATGTCTGCGTGTGTGTGCGTGCATGCATTCGTCTGAAGAATTGCCTCACACACAAAGGCAAGGCTGTGTGAATGAGTAATGACCCTATACAATCTGATGGCTGATGAGGGTATTGTGCATACTTGGACTCAAGAGACCCTGGGGAGCTACAAGGTGGTAAAGAGGGTCGGAGGGGGCTGAACTATGTCCCAGTGGAGGACATGTGTTAGAGTGATAAGATGAAGCTTATGTCTAATCAACAGTGTTTAACACAATACCAGTATCGATGTGATCAAGGACAGCTTGGAAGAAAGCAATGATCTTGGCTTCAACTGTACATGAAAGCAGCAGTATAGAAGGGGAAAACAGCATTGATTTGTTTTCTTTCTGTAATCATTACATATGAATAAACATGTATGAGCCCCTTTTTCTGAGTATATAGGATGAGCTATTTTGTTTTTCTCTGTTGCATTGACATAGTGTTCTAACAAGATAACTTTATGTGGATAAAGTGTACCGCTGAAGAAGACAGATGGAAAGAAATAACAAAAAATCATTTCGGAAAACAGTTCCGACGTGATGACTTTGTGCCAGTATGTTGTGAGTAACAGATACTGAGCGATAAACAAATATTTCTGCCAAGAGCTAGTTCTGTGAAGCCGTGTTTGTGTGTGGTGGGAGCTCTATGTTGTTTAGATGCATACATTGTTTTTTATAGGTTAGTTTTCATCCCAGTGTAAAATCACAGACACATTTTATTTTAAGGTCTAATTCTTGCTATCAACAAACCATTAAATATGACTTTTGCCTCCATAAACTCCTAATTTGCTGTATATTCATTAGTTAAGTAGTGGTTCAATTTAGGTATTGGGTATCAGGGATGTAGAATATGGTCATGATTAATATGTGCTTTATAAATACTAATAATCAGCCAATATGTAAAATTTAAATACTTGTAAATAATAGGCATGGTAATAAGCTAGTTAATTAACTAGTTAATAGTAAGAACTGGCTCGTATGATTAAGTGTTACCGTAACCACTGTGTATTTTATGTGTGTGTGTGTGTGTGTGTGTGTGTGCAGATATGATTGTGATAGCAATGCATCCACTAAATGTGTGTATCTAGCTATACTTTGGGAACTTCCTGGAAATGAGCTTTGAGAACATCTAGAGGCATTCTTATTTGTGAGAATGCTATATACTATTGTTAAAATAATGTATTTTAAATGTTTTTAAAAAGAAGTCTCTTTTGTTCACCAATGCTACATTTGATCATAACAGCATGCAGCTTTGCTACTCAAGAAATATTTGTTATATCAATGTTGAAAACCATTGTGTTGCTTAATATTGTTGTGGAAACAAAATGTATCTTTCGCGTGTATTTATAAAAGTTTTTAAATTCTAAAAAGTTTTCTGCTAGACTATGAGTTTTTCATAATTATGTGTGTATGAAAGCCGGTAGAAATCTGTTATGTCCCCATTTGCACTGCATTGATTGAGAATGTGTGTGTGTGTTCATCTGTGTGTGTGTGTGTGTGTGTGTGTGTGTGTGTGTGTGTTTACGAGCATACCTGAGAAATTTGCAACTCCATAGGGTGTAATTAAGCCACGTTTTATGGCAGACATATGTAGGGTGTTATTTGAGAGCTGTCACACTACGACAGCATGAAGATTCCAAGCAGCAGAACGCAAAACAACCCAAGTTTTTTTGCTATTTTAAATCCGTCAATCTGTCAACAGACTCACACAGATCCAAAACACAACAACAGGTATATGCAAGCACACACAACCTCCATAAAACCATTAACTTTGAAGAAAAGACACTCCTCAGTCAGCATCATAAACATTCACTCATATAGACACATATCCTGAAGTCTTTATATGGTACACAAGAATGAAGGTCATGCCTCTACAGATCACTGAACTGATGAAAGCATGATAAGGTCAACCTACGACTCATCATGCTATTTTCAGCTTTTGCTCTGAAAATTTTAAGCAATGTTATGTTTGATCCTTTATATCTCCAAAGCACAAAAACAACTATTAAAGACATCTCCTGCGCATGAAGCCTATCAACACATCTTGTCTGCATTAAAATACAGCACTTTCATTCCATGTCATGTTAACAATGAGTAAATGCTGTTTTACAGCATACACTGATGGAATAACCCAAACATACTATTGGCTGAGTTCTTTTGCATGCTGTAGTCATTTCGATTGTCTGTGAAAGACACTGATAAGCTCTGAGGGCTGTGATAAATCTGGTCACCACCACTTAGTCAACACCAGCCCACACTCCAGTGTTACGTAATATGACGCTCTGGATTTGTATTATTGTAGGAGTGTGCTGCGTTGCAAAACCACCAGTGACTCACCTTGTGTATGTTTCTGTTTTATTCATCTGTGTGAGTAACAGGGACTAAAAGAGTGCAGACCCAGCATGGAGGGCATATATTTTGTGGCTGATACGGGCCCAGAGCATCCACACCCATGTGAGGATTACCATGATTCACGTGCTGATGCGTGCACAAGGCTGGAGGTCTGACTCCTCTATTGTGCTGAGTGTGAGGCATACTGGTCTTAGCACCAGTGAGTCAGAGCGAATAGCCAACTGTGTGTTGGAAAAACTGAGGGAAGAATGACATGGATCAGCAAGCGCTGACTAAAATCTAACAGGATACCATAAATGGTGATGATGCCACTGTCCCATGCCTTCTTGACCTTTCATTGGGACAGTGTTGAAGACAATTTAATTAGTTTATCATACAGGGGATGCTACCGCACAGATAAAAACGTTTTTAGCTTGACCCCTTGTTTTACAACAACTGGTTGTACAAAATGTATACTTAGTGCAGACGCCCTACAGTAGCGCCAGCTGTTATTTAAGGATTCACAAGCAACCCTGCGCCACCTGGTGGCGAAGACGTTTTATTGAAGTTACTACTTTTTTGCACACAGTACAAATAGCAAAGCTTTTTATAAAAAAGGGTTTTTTATTGGCATCAGTAGTTCTATAAAGAACCTTGAACATCAATGGAACCTTTAAAACGGTTCTGTTGGGAAGGGTTCTTTTCGGAATGCAAGGGTCCTTTTGGGAACCAAAAATGGTTCTTGTGGCATTACCGCAAAAACACCCTTTTGGAACCTATACTTCTGAAACTTTGTATGCAAGTGTATGCAATAAATAAAAAGAAAGAATAGGAAATAGAATAGGAAAATAATAGGGAACGCTAGTGTTAGAGGTTAATTTTTATTCTTTTTTTTTTATTAAAAAAGTCTAATATACATTTTTATTAAAAAAATTACCCTTTAACACTATTTAAATAGGCTATATATATATATATATATATATATATAAAACCAGTTGGGAGACAGCTACTATCTTTCAAACCATTTTCCCCAACAGTGTTATCTTTTTAAAAGTGTAGTTTTACCCATTAATAAGCTTCTCTATTTTAGATTTTGTCTCTTTTTTTCTTTTTTTTGTGTGTAAATTTGAGTGATGTACCAATCCAGTGCATTAAATTCTCAGCAGTGTTGAGAGCCGGGCTGTCGCAGTGAGTTTAGTGTGAGTGGATGCAGAACTGTTGGGTGGGGTCTGAGAAGCAGGGGCTCCAAAGGGGCTCGAAGCAGCTTTACAAGCGCCCTTTAATCCATACTTAAATACTGTGCACTGCAAATATTCTTAAGAGGAAATAACAGACTTTAAAAATATAACTTGAGCAAACACGGGGTCTGAACAGTCTAGTCTCTTTAGCTGTTGCCTCACACACGGAGAGGGATAAACACAGCCCATTACAGAAGAGCTTGATCACAGGATACTCTTTAATTAAACACCAGCCTTTATTTAGAGCAGCAAAGCCAACACGCAATTCACTCCTAAAACTTTCCACTGATTACAACAATAATACATTTACTGTACTTTCCTAATAAATGTGTAGAAAGAGAATGCACCTCATATCTCGTAACAATGACATTTAGTGTGTTTTATATCGTGGACTAAAAGATTACATCAATGCAGAAACAAACGCATCCACATCTATGATGGCCTGAGGGTCAGTACATTTACAACATCTTTTATTTTTGGGAGAACTAAGCTTTGTTTGATCAGCTGGTCACAAGTTTATTGCTGATGCAATGAGGTTGGACCAGCTTGCGTCCAATTTAGACCAGCTAGAAACCAGTTATCTTCTTCTAAAACACAGATATTACTTTGAGCTGGATTTTTCAGCAAGGAAGGCAGACAAGAAAATTGCTGACAGACTATTTGATTAGACTATTATGAATAGTTCAACGTATCTCTCACATGTCTTAGGCAAAAGACTCCAGGCATGTGGGTTGAAAAAATTCATCATGGTTAGGCAGCGTTTAGAAAACCGTGGAAACATTTCCAGTGTCTGCTAGTATAATTTAGGAGATTAAACAATACAGCACAGTTATAAATCACTAACGGATCACACAGCTATTTGGGCTGAGCTCCAGCTCCTCATGAATGGAAGCAGAAACGGCAAAGGAAAACATCTGAGGTTGCTTGGCTCCAGTGAGCGTTCACATCTAATGTGTCTTCCAGGAAAATATTGACTAGCTGCATGGCCAGTCGCCAAATCATGATGCCAGAGGATTGTCCTAGTCCTTCCAAAAGGTTCTACGGGCATGTAAGTAGTTCAGACGCCACCAGGTGGCAGCAAGGTGGCAGTAATTCACAATCGAATAAGTTTTACACCCACCCAATCCCCTTTCGCCCGAAATAAATATTTCATAATATTTAATGCTAAATGTAAAATATATGATATGTCATGTAATGAAGTATGAAAATATATATACAAGTAAAAATAATACAATTAAGAACCTTATGCTATTATAATCTTGAGGTGTTAAGACTTACCTAATCATCTGGAGACACTTATTTAGGCAGTTATGATACTTTATCCCTAAGGGACTTTATGACAGGCCTGAAATACTGCTTCAATAACACCACAGGATGAGACAGAGGAAGAGGGAGCCATTTTAGG
The DNA here is from genome assembly GCA_032353835.1 of Enteromius viviparus. Classification (NCBI taxonomy): domain Eukaryota; kingdom Metazoa; phylum Chordata; class Actinopteri; order Cypriniformes; family Cyprinidae; genus Enteromius; species Enteromius viviparus. The sequence continues at coordinate 9,900,716 of JAUCNO010001819.1, forward strand.
AAGGAATGGCCCCTGCTCTGGTTTCACTGAGCGAGAGAGTGTGACAGAAAGAGAGATGATGATGATGATGATGATGATTCATAAAAATGTACATTTTAAAAAAATAAAACAAACTAAAATACTTTATATATAGCATTGTCTGCTACTACACTGAAAAAAATACCACATTTTTAAGGTAAGGTAATTTATTTTACATTTAAGTAAAAAAACATTAAGTTAGTCAGCTAATTTTTTATTTAAATGTAGCTACAACCACTTACCTTAGTAACATTTTGTACATTCAGTGATTTTATTTTATTTTATTATTATTGGTAGTAGTAGTAGTATTTGAACCTCATCAGGTAAAAAAATTACATTAGTTATTACCTGTTTGTTTATTTATTTATTTAGGTACTTCTTCTCAGTTATCCACTGTAAATAATTAAAAATACACGAATAAATAAATAATGCCATGTGAATTAATACAACATCAAAAAACTCAACTCCTGGTAGCATGTGCTGGTTTGCTTGCCTATACCTTTCTTTTCATCATATGCTGGATAGATATATGGTTGTGTGTGCCTAAATAATTGAATAACTGTCTGTCATCATATCCTTGAATATCATCCACTGTATATATATATATATATATATCCAGGATATGTGCTGGATTACGTAGACTTGGGGGGGAAATATATATATAGAGAGAGAGAGAGAGAGAGAGAATTAATGCCATAAATGAGCTTTGAAGGCAAACACATGCATGTGGTTTCTCATGTATTTGTGGGTATGTATGTGTGTCTATACATATGTAAGTGTGAGAATGTTTGCTAGCAACAAGCATGTTTAGCTGAGGCTAGTGAAAGTAAAACTGATGCGAAAATGTCTGACTGTGTACGGATGCCCAGTCTAGTGTGGAGCCAGTCCGTCTGCCGGCCGACTGCCCTCCTGGAGACTCGAGAACATCCGATCCTCCTGTGGAAAGAGAGAGAGAGAGAGAGAGAGCTAAGGTGAGAAAATAGAGAGAGAAGAAGAGAAAAGGTGGAGTACATACTAACACTTTTTTACAACCTCAAATTTGTCACCTAATAACGTTAAAAGCATTGTAAGCATGCAGTATACTTTATAAATAATGCAAAATATATCTGTAATATATTTTCAAGATAAAATGAAATATCCTGAAATCATAACGATGAATGACAGATGGTAAATGCAATCATTTTCTAGTTAACAACCCAAAGAATAGAATAGAATAGAATAGAATAGAATAGAAACACTGAAAATACATTTAAATAAATATTTTTAAAGGTCAATTAATAAAATGAGAATGTGTGCTGAAAATTGCTTTTTAAAGACTTACTTTGAAACACTTTTGACTCTTGTCAGTAAATTGTTAGTAAACTTCACAAATAATTAAAGTAACAACAAGTAGCACATTGACATAAAAATGAACATTTGAATAGAAAATTTGAAATCAGTGGGTGACTAAACTTTCATTTTAGAATTCGTTAATAGTTTTTCATTTATCAGTAGTAATAGCTTTTTATTCATAACTGTAAAAACAAATACAGATACGTATGAAGAGTTCAATTCAATTATATATCTATATATATGGGTAGTTGACCCATAGTGTAACAGAAAAACGAAAAAAAAAAAAACCCAGAAACTAACATTGAAGACCCTCTCATGCTGTTTGCAACTCCAAGAATGAAGTTACATTTTTCTCGTTATTTGTGTGTTCATTTTTTGTCTACATTTTCGCTAGGTCACACCATTTGTATTTGTCAACACACACGTTAATATATCAGTGTATTACTGATGAACGGAAAGCTATCAGCCAGTTCTGAAAGTTAATAGCCACCCACTGATACACACTCCCACACACAAAGAGATGTGCCCATCAGGAATAAAATAAAGAATGGATTATCTTCTTTATATATCACTGTGGCCTGTCTGATAAACACTGGATCTGAACAGCAGAACTGTGTCTGGCTCCATGGGGACCATATTGATTTCTCTGCTGCAGAGCTATTGACAGGAAATGCTGGACAGTCTACAGTGGCTCAGTCTTTTATAAATACACAGTTATACTTGATTTAAAAAAAAAAAAAATAGCCTATACAAATATAATAATTCAAAATTATATGATGGAAGCAAAGACAAATATTTTTCCTCAGCAAGCAAAACAGCCCAAAAGAAAACCACCTCCACAGACACATACTTATCCAATGGTTTGGGGTAATTCAAAGTACTTCTGAGATTCAAACGAAAGGGGTACATAGATGAAGAGAGAGAGGACTTTGTAAAGAAGCGAAAGGGTAGGGAAATGGGTTGGCAGTATTTCAGGATCTGGGTCTAGCAGTGTTATGTCTGAAGGATGTTTAAGGAGCGGGCCGTCCCAAGCCAGGCTTCCAGTCTCACTATAATTACTACAGTGGCTGACAGACATAGTGCTTACAGAAACAAAACAGAGACAGGATTAAGAATAAACACCAATATGCCTACATGCCAAACTCTACACACATAAACGTATACATCACGGACACATTACATACATACATACATGGACTAGAGTTATAGGGCTGCTGAATGATTTAAATAAAAGGAAAAGGGTGAAAGAAAATAAAGGCCAAATATTATATTTAGATAATTAACTGATGACAGAATGATTTATGATGCTGTCTGCTTTTATTTCACTCGCCTTGCATTTTCAAGGCTTTATGGGAATAAAGAATAAGAAACGGGGACATGTGGGAAAAAAATGGCTGATATGTAATTAAATGTTTTATGTGATGTCATTTCTGCATTTCTTATTGGCATAATCTTTAGTTCTCGTCCTAAAGGCCTCACAGCTCTGTGCCATTGAGATTTAATTAGGTACATCCTTTCAATCAGGAAGGCTTTTTCCAACAACAAGCAATAACTTTACAGTGATGACAAACAATCATGCATTCGTCGATTTTAGTAGATTAACTTCCTGTAAGTTCCTCCAAAAATGATTATCTCTGTCACTCAAATATTGCATTGTAAATCTAATAATGGAAGTATATGAAACATTAATGTGGTAATTCATTTATCTTATTCAGCTATCTTTCTTTATGTTTTCCAATGTACCTTCAACTCAAAGCACAAGATCGGCAAAATAAGATACATAAGTTAATTACATTAGCCATCTCAAAGAAAGGCAATTGTTTGATTTGAAATGAAATGGGGTCTACAGAACATTGTCTGGATAAATCTACTGTGTTCACATATACAGAGGGCAAGTATTTGAGTTAATTCTTTGCAAGTTAAACGCTTGAATCCCAAACTGGTATGATCTGGTGTGGTAGAAACCGAATTAGAGCAGCACTGGCTGAGCCTAAATCACAGCACTCACTCAGAAATCCAGTTCACTGTGAGGTCAGCCCACCATGGAGTTAAAAACACCACGGCTAGAAACCTCACGCAGAAACACAGCTGAGAGCCAGAGATCCTGCTTCCAGAATGTGACGAATGAGATCAATTAGATAGAAACTAAAAAACATTCATGCATATAAAAGAACAGACAATATTATTTGAGCTGATAATGCCATTTCATGCACAATCACCCTTGGCTGCCGAGAAACCCTGAGAAATGTGGAAGAATGCAATGTTGATTTAAAAGTTGAATCTATTCAAATCCTCCCTGAAAAGCAGCATCAGCTCTTGAGGTGACAAACATGCTAAATGCAAATGCCTCCATTTTTCCGTTTCCCTGCACAGATACAAATGTTCAAAGGTGCTTTTTCTCTTCTGTCTCCACAGTCATAATATGGTGCTCACAGAGCTGAAGAATGTGTCTGGAGCTGGGCGGCCGGGGCAGCGTGGCGCAGGGATAATGTCTATGTTGCTTTCTGGGAGTCCTGTTTTAAAAGGGATGAGGTGGGGCCAGGCAGACTGCTGAGTAAGCTAGCCACTACGCGGTCGCCCTCTAGAACAAACAACGGCACTGAAAGAAAGCTTCCCTGGACCCTGATGCATTGCAACACTGAAAACACTTCATGTGATGCGTAAGCAAAGCAACGGTCACGTTGTACATTAAAAGAGATTTTTGAGAGGTTCGATGAAGACTATATGCCCTGTTCTACGGATAAAATAATTACATGAGCTTTGAGCTAATTGGAAATTTCCAAAAATTCTCTAAATAACAGCCTTGATTTCACTGGTGTTTTTTTTTATATATATCCCATAACATTTTTATAGTTTTATTCATGAAGTCATCAAAACATCAAACACCTTTTATTAAGGACAAAAAACCCAGTGATAAATTCATGACTGTAAGCTCAGCATTTACAGTATAATAATGACGAAATTGAATTAAAATCATGCATACTTACTTAAAATCATGCATACTTAAACTGATATTAACCATGTGTATTATTAAATATGAAAAGTATTATTTTGATATCCATTGCCATTTTTTACAGAAATATATTTTTTTTTCATATGGTGAAACAACTGTACCATGTGTTTAAACTTGTGTTTACAATTTCACACACACAATACTGTGCATACACACACACACACACAGACACACTATAATGGTTTTTATACTGTAGAAACTGTATGTGGTATTGCCCTACACCTACCCTACACCTAAACCTACCCCTTACAGGAAACTATGTGCATTTTTAGATTTTCAAAAAAACACTATTTAGTATGTTTTTTAAGCCTTTTGAATTACAGGGACACTGAAAATGTCCTCATACATCACCTACATATTGTAATACCCATGTCATTACTCAAATTTGTGTCCTCATAAACCCGCTCATGTATATATAGATACACACACACAAATAGTATATTACTTGAGATGTAAATTCCACACAGAACTCTGAAATGCATTTCTTTTGTTTTTTATTTCCTCTGTCCATCCATAAAGACATCGCACCATACATAAATAATTATGCTGTAAAAATGACTCAGTATTTACAAGTATTTCATATAATACGTTTATATAAAACTTTATATTAAATTTAGATAGATTACATTTGGGTTTGTGGCTGTGGGCGTCTGAGTGTGTGCAGGATGTGGTAAGAGCGATGTATATGTCTGCATTTGTTCTTGTGTATACGTTATCTGTGGTTGTTCAGTAAAATCTCTAACCAGCACGGGCATGATGTAATAAACTGTCTGGAGTAGCACGGTCCCCAGCCCTTGGCAAAACTGATCCTCACACTGTTTGGGTCGTACGGCCCTTCCATGTGCACCAAATCGCTGGGGGGTTGAATTTGGCACGACTTCTCATAGTCAAAAACCTTTATGGAGTAGCCTGGCATGACTCTCCTCACAGTCAAACTCAGGTAGGGATGATGTTCCAGAGTCGGGGAATTCACAAAAATAGGGTGCTGACTGCGATTGTAGGCCCAAACTCCATCTGGCTCTTTGCTGAGGAGGATGCCGTATCCGATTTTGCCACGGGTGCGCTGGACGGAGGTGGAACGTGGAGAAAGTGGGAGCAGGCCCAGGCACAAGCCTGTACCCTGAGGTAGGTCATAGAAGATGCTAAGAGAGGCGTCATGAACTGGGTACAGGCGGCCCACGCGTGTACGAAGCTCCCAGTATGCCACGTTACACCAGTGGTTTTGAGCCAGGGAGGAGGGAGACATACTGGCATCTGTTGACAAAAAAAAAACAAAAAAAAAACTTTAATTTCAAAAAAGGAAAAACCATTGTACAAATATTAATGCAAGATTTTTTTTTCAAGAAAAAAATACTTGCTTTGTGCAGTGTTTTTTTCTTAGTTAAAAACCTATTGAAAATCTATTTATTTTAAAATCATACAATATTTATAATTAATTAAACTATTGAGACTGGTGAAAAAATAAACACCCTTTTATTGTTGTACTATAATATTGGATAGTAATGTTGCTATAATTTGTCATGTTTTTTTAATAAAATCATTTCTAATAAATAAATCTTAAAATGTAATTCACTTATGTTATTCACTTAATAAAAAATGTTATTTCACTAATTGTCTGTTTTATTTGTCCAAACTTAAGGATGATTTTTTTTTTTTTAAATCATTATTATTGTGGTTGTTGTTATTATCACTATCAAACTGGATAATGATTTGAACAAAGTTCCTATATTCAGGGATATGCATTTGTATGCTGATGTTCAATAACATGCATTGTTGCTTTAAATAAACAAAACAAATAATAGTTATTATTAAATACAATTAAATATTATTTAAATACAACATTTCTTAAAATAAAAATGATTTGAAACCATTTTAGCGTAAAGTTACATCAGGTTTTGTGTTTCTAAAAGCCACAAGTGCCCCAGCGGCACGCTTATTTCTACAGTAATGTGCTGTCGTGACAAGTAATGTCAATGTTTTGACCACTCTCATATCAGCTCGCTTATTCTTTTTGATGTTACACAGTACATGTGCACTCTCTAAATCTCCAATCCTATCAGGAGAGGATCCGAAACTGAAGTAGCAACGACACCCCACTAACAGGCCCAAATCTGTCATCTCTGACTCTAACACCCCCCGCTCCTGCCTCAGCATTCCTCTCTCCCCGCGCGGGCCCGACTGGGGCCCCCTCTCCCCCTCCGAGGGCCAGCATTCAGCTCTCTGACCACTCAGTGAAGGCTCGTGACCCCCTGATCCCCCAGCCGCCAGCCTATCCAGTCTGATTAACTCAAACACAGACTGATGGCATTATTTTGCTTCACAGGCTCTATTGAGGGAGAAGATCTAAAGCCCTGGGCCTGTGCCCTCATTCTGCTCAGTCTCAACCCTCTCTGGCCCAAACAGACAGCAGAGGACACACCGTTAATGAAGTAAGTTTTGTTTAAGGAGGGGTACGGAAATACACGATCATTATCTCAGACTCTCTGGCCGCTCACTTAGCAAGTACTTTCAAATATATAAAAAAAGGATACGCAAGTAAAACACATAAAAGATTTGCATTACACTTCCTGGATTTAAAGTAAATGCAATGGAAGAAGCATGCAAAATAGAAAAACAATGCTCTCAGATGTCCATGCAAAAGAATCGTTTCATCAGATTTTCATAGAGCGCCTCATTGTTTAAGTTTCGTATTTAACTCCCTTTCGCTCGTATGCAAACACACGCAAAACACATATTTGCTGCCCAGTTTAATTCTGTATGCAATGCTATGGCATATGATCACGTTCAAGCTCTCCTTTAGAAAGTTCTCTGTTTTGCATGCACAGTTGTTAGTGCCTGCAAAAGCATTCTTGGTGCTTGTGTGCCTAGCCTAAACCAACACCACAAAATGAGAGGGGGGAGGAGAGGATGGAGTCTTGTCTGTCCTGCTGTGCCAAATATTAGATCTCCCTCCACATATTAGACCCTTCCACTGAGCCAGTGAATGGTGGGGGAGCTTAGAGGGGTGATAATGGAAATGCCACAACGAGGACTGCCAAAGAACTCTAGAACACTTCCAGTATTTTCACAACTCTAGAACAATAGCAGCGGTTGAAGTTGTTCGGCCCCTGAATGTAAGCCAACAATTTTAACACTTAAAAGGGGCACATTTTATCAATTACTCACCCTTTTTTAAAACATGTATGACATATCTTTTCTTCTTTTTTTTGTAAATCCATACAGTGCAAGTCAATGGGGACTGCATAAACTTATTGCATAGACAAGCAGTCAAAACATCCTCCAAAACATAACTCCTTTGTGCTCTGAAGGAGAAAGTAAGTCATACATGTTTGGAATGACATGAGGGTGAGTAAATGATGATAGAATTTTCATTTTTGGACGAACAATCCAATATGCTTCATTTTTAGTGACATGGAAATCAGGCGTACATGCACGTGCACTTGAGGGATATAACTGAGCAAGTATCATTCTTTTGCAAGTCATTTTGCAAGCTCATTCCACTGGGTGATGAATTTGTGGTAAGAGTGCATTGACTGCATATTGATCCCTATCTAAGATGAAGCTAACAGCTTGTGTCAGAATGAAAAAGCAAAATTATTTCTCCCTGTCACAATACTGAGGAGAAACTGAGAGGAATACGCAGACAGACACGTGCAATCATGCATAAACGTAATTACAATACATCAGCCCCCCCCCAAAAAAGTAACTAGATCTAAAAGGACTTAATGTGCGTGTCCCTTAAAAAACAGAGGCAAATTGATAGAGTCGTTCTTTGTCAACATCTGTAAAGAATCTCTGCAGAGACAGGCAGGATTTCATTAGTTAAATTGCGTGTTGGCCTGCGCTCTGTCAGGAAGAGGGGAAGCCACAGCGAGGCCTGTAATTTAAACCTTATTTTAAAATGCGACTGGCTGGCTGTGCCAGGGCTTGCATTGCAAAACTCAGCAGGAAGCAACAGCATGAAAATAATGGAGGAAAGAACGTATGTGACGCACCAAAAGACGATCTTGTTCCTTGTCTCCAGAGCTCTATAGGCTGGGTAATAATAAGCACAGTGCTGTGAGACACACAGCAGATAAGAGTTCAGGAGGCCCTGACTCCTCCAGTCAGAATCCAGACAAAACTGCCCATTGTTGCTCTTAATCTAATTTTGACTCGGTGCTGAAAAGTTGGTGGATGACGTCTAAGATGTTTTAGCTATTTGCATACAGCACATCCAGATATCATATTCAAACTGGAGAAAGTCGAGAACTACGTTAACGAATCTCCAGAGAAAAGCCTAACACGTGTATTTATCATATTGAAAATATCCTTGAACATAGAAGTGACAAAACAGAGAGGACCATAAATCGAATGGCTACATAACACTACAGAAACAAAAGCAACAACGTTACTACTTCAAGAACCATTAAATAAGCACCGAGAGTTTATCTTTGGACTTAAAGGTGAATGCATGTATGTTTGATAGAGAGAGAGGAATGCTTAGCTGACCAAAGGCTAACAAAAATAACATGGAGCTAACTGTTTGACATGTAGCCAGCAAACGTAATGTCCAATGTGAAACACTACATTTAGTAACAAAATTTCTTAAAAAAAAAAAAGATATGTTTTTATGCATTTAAAACTGAATACATTTAAACAAATTCGTGTGATAGTAAAACTGAATTCTCAGTAGCATTGCAGTTTGTGTTTTGGTTTATATTTCTGTATATTTGCATTCATTATTTGAACAAGGAATCTTTTGCAGCCTTTTAAGCGTAGCATAAGCAAGTATAAGCCACTTGACACTGAACACACTCTTTCCCATTTTAATTGCATTCATTTACTTTTGACTTGCACACCAACCTGAATAGTCCAGCGACATGCCACCAAGTGAATGTGTGGCTTCAGTTTCTATGTAAGGCAGCACTGGGAGGGAAGAATCTGCAAAACGACAAAAAAGCAAGAAATGTAACCTTTTCTCCACTTGACTGCTAATTAAAAACATGCAGGGTTAAAACACTATACATTATTTCAAAGAATCTTTGTCTACTTAAAGTGAGGAAAATAAAAAGACTTACTCTGTGGCTTGTGTTCTGGTAAGGGGGAGAAATGGGAGTAGGGAGGAGGCGGTGTGTCTGAAAATAGGGAGAACCGAGTTAGTGTTTTCTTAAAATTGAGCATCCCTTTAAAACTGAATACATATCTGACTTTTCAAGGTTATCTGATCAGACCTAGAAATCTATTATTGCGACAGGAGTTGGCACAGTTTCTCCAGATATTCTAGAGCAAATGAGACTGTTCCCAACTGGTATGAAAATTATAGGTAAAGAAAAGTATCCATCAAAAGACAATGGATGTGTCGTCATGTGCCAAGAATGCATGGAATCCAATCAAAAGTGACCTGTTCTGAATCACATTATAACAGTGGGTGGAAACACTGCAGAGAATGACACTAAGGGCCGGTTTCCCGGTTAGGAATTAGATTAAGCCAGGACTAGACCTTTGCTAATTCAGGACATTAGAGATTTTTTTTAAACGTCTTACAAAAATGCATTATCTGTGAGCATTTTAAGACCAAACAATGGCAATGATGTATTTTAAGATAGCTCAGCTTTTTCCAGTTTAGACAGCTCTTAACATTTATTTTAATCTAGGGCTAGTCTTAAAACCCTGTTCTGGAAACTGCCCCTGTATGTATTGCTTTAAAACTATTAATCATTAATTATTGCCAGTGGTGCCATGAAATGTAGTGACATTTTGTATGCATGTCAAGGTTTCATGCACTACAGTGCAATTCATAGTGCTTTTTTCCTTCACCAAACTAGTATGTTATGTTTTTACAGTGTATTCTTTCTTGAGCCTCATCAAAGATTCATTTATATACACAATGTAAGGGTAGTGTTTGTTGTGTATAGGGAGGGAGCAGAGAAATTGAGAATCCCAGAGGGATTCTAGTTGGGAATTCCACTTCCTGAACAGGAGTATCACTGTCCAACTCTCCTCCGTATCATTCACCCACACTTCATGTAAAAATCACATTTAAATTAGTTTTGCCTGATTTGATGATACACAAAAACTAGTTTGCTAGTTTGAAATGGTCTTAAACGATTTCAGATGGTCTCCTTGCCTAAGCAAATATGCATTTTGAAAAAGTACCCCAAACTCCTTTAGAAGCCTTAAACAGACCTGGGCTACGTTTCCCAAAGCATCGTGAGCCTAAGTTGATCATAGGTTTCGATGGGTCTATGATGTACAAGTTCAGCTTTTTTCCACAGGGTTGAAAGCACACTTAAAAAATGGACAGCAAAGCATTTAGAGCCTTGACTAAAAACATTCAGACGTTTCCTTACCATCCTTGACTGGTCCACAGACACGGCTGTAGTGATGGGGGTTGCAGCAGAGGACCTGGCTGTCCTCTGCCCTAAAGCTCTGACAGTGACAGAGCGGTTTGAGGAGAGAGGAGAGCCGCAGATCTGGCCAGCGGAAGAGTCGACACAGCAGGTACTGTGGAGACACCAGCTGACCTCCAATTCGCACTTCAGTCTGTGAAACCAGAACACATCCACTTGGCATTCCGCCTTGAGACTCCACAGCTTCTAGTAAAACATCCAAAGACTTCTCTTTCAACTTTTTGAGAAACGCATAAGTGCACTTCTTGAGTTCTTCCTCGGTTACGGCACCATTTTTCCGTTCCCAGCCGCTTAAACTGCTATAGTTGTTGTGATTATTATGTTCTAGATGACAAGTGAGTCTGTTTTTGCCTCTGGGGAGGTCTCTAAACAAACAGCATGTTACCGTCCTGCCCTCGCTCCCCTCGTTGAGGGGCCCATCGTGCTCAATAAGGATCCCCGGTTCCTCTATGCGTTTGCTGCAGGAACCTGCATTATTTCCCGGTGCGTATTCCGTTCTGGGGATCTTCTCGGGGTTGCTGTCACTCCAGTCATCTGGACCACCATCGCCCCCTTCTTTACCTGCGGTGACCAAACGGCTTCTCCAGAGTCGCCGAACCAGACCCGTGCGTCTCGTCCTGAACATACGACAATTTAAACAGTTTGCATCCGTTTTTCCTATGTTTGGTCGGAACCGCGGAGACTCCAAACGCTCGTGCGCTCGCTGTGCGACATCAATGATCTCTGCTTACATGCACAGCCAAGCAGAGCCTGAGCAAAGCCCAACATTAGACTCCGCTGCTACAATATATCAGCACTGTAGCAAACGGATGGCTATAATAATGATAGTGCGCTACGGACAGAGCGGTGCAGCCAGTCTGTAAACATTCCCCAACAATATGAAAAACTTCTTGTAGAAAAATACAAAATGCACGATATGCAGAAAAAAAAATCGTCGATAACCTCCGAAACAGACCTTTTTTTTCCCCAAGCAAACCTTCTGCAGCAGCTTAATGACGCCGAGCACATGAATGGATCTCACTATAATCCTTATTCATGTCCCACGCGCTCCTCGCGGAACAAAATGATTGTGTTGCGACGGCAAAGTGGTCGTTCCGGGTGGATAGACGGACGTGGGATGTCTTAAGGTTTCGTTCCGTGTTTAGAGCGAGATTAATGGTATTCTTCGATGGTCTTTCGCCGTTTCACTCTCTTTCTTCTTCAGATACACACACACGGGGCCCCTGAGGAGAGCAGTGGAGCCATTGGTTGATTCCCATCATGTGCTCGTCTAGACACTTTGGCGGCTGCGAGCCGCGCTGATTGTTGCGCAAACACAGTATCAAGTTTCCGAACTCTTAAAGGAGCAACATGTACCTGTGTGTGCGCGCGCGCGTGTGTGCTGTCGCACCGACAGAACACAAAAATGTTACTGCTGCAATGATTGAGAAAGCGCAGGAAAATTAATCAATTTCAAGGCACCAAAATCTTACCGTTTTAATGTTTGTGATTGTGCACTAAAATTACAATATTACAATAACTACATATAATGAAATTGCCGCAATAAGTTAAATATATAAATATATATAAATAAATTATTAATTTATACATTTATGTTATACTATTTTACAATAATTGAAATACTACTAGTAGTATCCACCACCACACTATTTAGTGCCTTACAAATGATGCCAGTAACAGCAATCAAAACCAACAAAAGAGCAATGATATGCAACTGTTAGCCGTTAGCTGTTGTTATATAGAAATTATAAATGCATAATTTAATGCTGTCATTATATATATATATTCATTTGGTGGTGAATGATATATAGATATATAAAATGGTGAAAACCCTTGTTGCAAACTGTCAGCATTAAGAACAAGAATCCTTGGGCTTTCTCTCTTCACTTATCATGAGGGTGATAACTGCTGGAGCCTGGCGTCAGGCTAATAATTGCAGCTACTCCCATTAAGTCTCTAGATAGTCTATCAGCAGAAGTCTGGAGAAGAGACAGAGAGACCAGCACCAAACCACCCCCAAAATAACCCCAGTCCATCCAGTCCGGACAGATGTGGTCTTGTTGATGGGCTCTAGCAAGACCCAACAGGAATAGCATGTCAACAAGCCCCTTATTCCTAATGGACCTTAGGGAGAGAGGTGAGACAGTGGGAGACAGAAAAAGAGAGCACTCACATCCCTTAAGGCCTTTCCTCGGGGCCATACTCCATTCCGAATGGCGCTAGTTCCATGAATACTGCCAAAATGCTCTAGAGACAAAAACAAAGTCAAAGTACATTCAGATGACACCAGTGCAACTAATATAGGCTGAAGACTGAGTTGATGAAAACATCTCCAAATCAATTGAACTCACAATTCGATAGAGTAAAGAAGCTGTGTTTTAAGGACCTGATTTCTGAATGCTGGTGTGGCCTATGGTAGCAGGAAGTTGTAGCCACAGACAGACATTAGCAGTGTAATCTGTCTCCTGTGGAAGGTTCTGGCAGTCAAAACAAGAGTTTCGGCAAGGAAAACCTCATTTATGGTGAAGACAAGGAGACAGCCAGGGACTCAAATGAATGTCTGCTGTGTAAACGTGATGCTTCAACGTGGCAGTAGCATATGAAAAAAAAAACTCCTAAGCTAATTCTCTTCTCTGGAAATTTTAATATTATGGCTACAGTACTTCATCTCTTAGAGAATATTTACTGTAAAAATATTTTCTCTAGTGGACAATATTAACTAACATTAACAATGACAAATGCATTTATTATTGTAGTTATTCATCTTTGTTGACAGTACAGATTACAGTTGTTCATTATTAGCTCAGGTCCATAAATAAGGGAGAGTTCACAGTTCATCCTCATTTTGATCTGAACCCAGAGGATTTTAATCTAAGCCTTAATCTCTAAAACACAAGTTAAGATATTTTTCATTAAAAACGAGATGTCCAGACTTACTTAAATGTACTTATCTAAAGTATAAAAAAGGTTAGGGTCGAAAGGAATAAAACAAATCCAAGTTTTGTGAAGAAATGTGATAGCTTTAAATCATGGACAGACTATATTTTGGCTGTTTTGTCATCTAAATTTAAGACATCCATACATAGCACACGGTTAACAAAGAAGCTATAATATTCTAGAACAAACTTAATTGTTTTTTGTGCATCTCACATATAAACACAAACATACAGCAGACTGGATCATATATGGCAAACATGGAAACTCGTGTACACAAGTTTCCATGTTTGCCATATATGATCCAGTCTATAAGCATAAATATAAGTAAATATAAGCATAAATTAAATCATTTAATCATATACAGCCATCATATCATTCACAAGACATGGATTCAACTTGCGAATCGGTTAGTTTTATGATGCCTTCATGACCTGTTTGAATCTTCTAAGTTTTGGGGGACTTTCAGTGGAGGAAAATGCTTAATACGCTAAGATTAATAAATGCTTTTTCATTGTTAGTTCATGTTAACTAATGTAGTAAACTATGGAACTTCGCTGTAAATTACGCTGTACCAACATCTTTTTTTCCAGTGTATTTACACTGTCCATGATTGCTTTAATTTTAAGAGTTCATCCAGAATTTCTTTTCAGCAATATACAGTAAATAATAAAAATGCTTTTTTCATTGAAATTATAACGATACCTCATTAGCAAAAGTTTATCACAACAGGTAATCAACAACAGATTTCTTTTTTTGTGAAGTTACTTAAAGTAGCACAATTTTATCTAGAGTACATTGACTTCATTTATAAAATATATCTGGGTTTATTTAATAAACAATCAGTTAATAAAGTAAATCAGACACGTATGGCCAATTACATTGGCTGTTTATGCTCTGACATCGAAAACTACAACAGAGTGGGTCTTTAGTGTTGTTTCATTCCTGAATGAATTTAAACAGTCAATCGCTTGATAAATTGATTCAATGGACTCTCTTATACAGTCACTTTGCTTTGCTCCTGAATGAGTTAGAGTTTTTGAATGAATCAGTTTAGTGAATGATTCAAATGATGCCTGCCAGCTACTGGCGTAATGATATAAGCGGCTGTAACTGAAAAACATGACCAGTACTATTATAAAATAAAGAAAACTCATCACTGCTGGTTTTCTTTTATGTTGTTATTTCATATTATTTAAGAGTTGCTTCATTTGCCTAGAATCATTAAAAGAACACCCATAGAACATCATACAATTTGATTAATCTGAGGAATATGTATTTCAGAGATTGATTCCTCTTTAAATAAATATAACGGTCTCTGCACTGTGCGAAGCTGACCCCTTTCCATTCATTTTGTATGCTTTTTATGCATGCCAGTTGTTGGCTCTACGAGCGAAAAGAGAATATCCTTCCCGAGGAAGGAAGTAGACTAAAAACAGAGGAAAGGGAGAGAAACTCAGCGAGATCAGACCACTCTGCTGCTGTAGCTGATTGTAGTCTAGTCTAGTCTCAAAGCGCCTGGCGCCGGCGAAGCAGGCCATAAACTTCTAGGCGATAGAGAGAGATAGAGCTCTTACTCTTACTTGTGCGAGTAAACAAAAGAGTTTACTTCACTTAGCATGCAATTGACTTTGCATTTGTGCAGCAGAGTCGATGCAAATGAAGTTATCTTGTGCCCCGTCATTTCAGAACTATTATCTTCACAGTGGCACACAAGACTAAATGATTACAATAACACAGGTAAAGACGCATACGACTGCGGACCTCTGCTGAGATTCAAGCACGCTTCAGAGGGAAAAAAAGAAAAACAGAGACAGAGATGTACAAACACAGACAGAGAGATATGAAGATTACAAGTGTTTGCGTTCATCAGTAAACCTGCATAACCAGAGACAGGCGTGTCCCGTCAACAGTAATAGACTTTGCGTGCATCTGTGTCAACCGGTGTTTACGTCAGTGGGTACAAAGACTACATCTAATCTCCAGGAGAGAGACAGAGAAAGAGGACGGAAAAGGGAGAAGGCCGTTCCAGGGGCCAGCAGGGCTCCTTGGGGTGAGCTGAATTAAGTAGGAGATCGAGAAAGAGAAACAGAGAGAGCGAGGGGTGGAGAGGCAGAGAGGAGAGAGTAAATCAATGGAGGAGATTTGAGACAGGAAGACTATGGCGTCAGTACAGGCTGGAGATAAGGGCTTCAGTTCCATACACAAACACACTTGTTCTCCCCGGGCCGAACAGCTACACATACTTTGTCTCACTGTCAACTGACCAGACACGCACAGGGCCTCTCTGCTAGTGCTTTTCATCACCGCTCTTGCACTGCTATAGGCAGTTTATGCTCCTTGGTGCTCTCTCTGACTTCCCCTGTTGAAATGACTGTGATTATGGTTAGGACTTTTCTGAATTTATTGTATGCAAGATGTTTCAGTCGAAACACTTCAGTTCGGTTTTACTGAGGATTTGGTTTGCTCCTCTCTTTCTCTTCTAACATCAAGTTGAACTCTGTCAAAACAGTAACAATAGATTGGCTGAACTCACTTGCATTTCTTCCTTAAATAAGCAAGATCCACCACACTAAAAGATGAGGAAACATGGGCCTGACTGAGAAACGTGTGAGTCTGGCCAGGGGTCAGAGGAACTTTTCCTCAAAGATAAGCAAGAGAGACAGAGTACATACAGACCTGAGGGGAAAGCTAATTTCAGGAAGAACCCTCTGCTTTGAAAGTAATGTTGAGAATAAGTTTACCAAGAATGTGTGTATGTTTTTATGTGAGTGTTTGGCTCTGATTTAAACTGACAAAGGAGCAGGAACTGAACTTCTCTGCAAAAAAGAAGATAATTTCTGTATTGTGTTCCTCTTGTGAATTAAATGTTATTGTGTTATGCTAAATTACTCATACATTACTTTCAGGGCCACATTCTGAGGTATTGAGGAACTATTTGAGTACCCCTTAAACCGCTGTAGTGTCTTTGGACTGAACATTGATCTGTGAGTAAACTGATCCTGTGTGGCTCTCTTTTTGCGGACTGTATCACAGCATCTGTGTGCTTCACAGATCAACACTGTCTTTTTATATGTTTTTTTTTTTTTGTCTTGTTTTCCAGTAAAACCATTGTTTTCAAGTGTTCTTATTAAATTTATGCTTTACTGTAAAAAGTACTATTTTAAAACATAAATATTTTAAAAGTATTTAAATGGTCATTAAAAATGAAGGTGGGTTTGTGGACTTGCTGAAGGATTAATAAACATGGTTCTTCTAAGTGCTCACTGAGAACTAAATGGAGCACATCACAGTCATGGTTATTTCTCCTAAAATATCACACATATATTATGCAAAGAGTCCATGTTTTAAAAAAAGGTTCTGAACAGAAATACAGACGGAGAAAGAGACTCTCTGTTTTTCCTTTTTCTGATTGCGTGGTATGGTGAAACAGGGAATACATTGCACTCTTTCTGTCCTGAGGAAATTCTTCACTCTTTTACTGACTAGCCTTAAACTCTTGGGTTTTGGGCACAAAGCAGTTTTGAGAACAGAAATGTTTTGAGAATACTTTTTTTTACTGAAGATTCCTAAACACGTGTCTCCAGAGAAGGTTAAGAGTAAAGGCAAAGGGAAAGTTACTAAATGTAAGGAATAGGTACTGTAGGTAATGAGTTCATGCAATTTGTGTGTTTGTGTGTATTCCTGCATGTTTCTGGAGGGAATGGGTGGGATGTTTTTATGGTGTGATTCACTCAACTGTTTCTAAATCTCTCCCTGATTACTGTATATCGAATTCCCAGCATTTGGCAAGTCAACAACTCTCCCACTAGTTCATAATTCATGTGAAAAAATGTAAGCCCTCAGTGTGAATGGTGTGAGAGGGAGAGGATGTGTTTTTGAAGAACATGGTTTATATCGCAAGTGTGATTCTTCTCCCTACTTCAAAGCGACTGGATCTGCAGTGCGTGGTTGGGAAGCCAGACCACTACCAGATTGGCTCTTAATTTCCTGTCCCTGCTTAGCTTTGAGCATAGAGAGGATTCAAGACAGAAACGTGTGAAATACAGAAGACAGCTTTACAGATTTGTTTGTTTCTGTTATAAGTTTCGGCATCAAAAAGTTGAGCAATTAGTTTTAAAATTGTACTTGTTATAACATCTAAATTAACTGCTTTTATTCAATTCCAAGCATGGACATGCTAATAAATCACTGCAGTACTTCGAGCTAAAATCAAGTAGTAGTAGCTGATAAAGGCATCAGCTACACTTTCACTATTCATTTGTTATGGTTTATCATCTTCATATAAAAAAAGATGTTAGATTTAGAGCCTCACAAATCAACCAAGCACGACAAAGAATGCCCAGAATAACTTTTATTTTCTAATTTATAAATAAATAAGAAAATAATTGTTATGTTTATTAATATCGTTAGGTGCTCATTCTCTGTTATCTTTCATGGTCAATACATACACAAACTCAAACACAGCGCTTCCGTTCTGCTACATCTCACATGACTAATCAAATACTTCTCTACTGAGCTTGTTGAAAGTTTTTCCTTTGCCTGTGTCCGTGACATAGAGCAGTAGCCTATCTTATAATTATCAACCATGTGAGATAAGACAAGACATACATCAGGTGGACCAGGGAGGAGCATGACAGATAAAACTTTATCAGTGGGTTCAGAACCGGTTTTCACATGAAATCCAAATTTCAGATATCTAAAAGAAATCTTGGTCCAGACAGACTGGCCGGTTATTATCTCTAGAGTAAACAGTTAGAGCAAATAAAAACATGCACGTGCTAATGCTAAAAATATTCTCTAAATAGGAGATTTTTGATTTTTTTTTATAAAGTTCTGAAACATAATTGCTGTTTCTATAAAATGGTGGCACTGGCAAGTCTCAAGTCATGCCAAGTGCCTGAGGTGAACTGTGCTCAGTTTTATTCCCTAGGTCCATGACTGGCACACCACACTCGCACACGCACACAAGCTCTAGATTACAGCTTCATGGTCCCTCTCACAGTCCATAGCTGGGATTGGCAATGACATGTGAATGCAGACCAGCTCTAATTTAAGCATCCACATTTATACGCCCATAATGGGGTCAGTATAAGCGCTTTTGGAGCGGGCCAGAGACTGTCCAGAGCTCTCTTTCCAGAACTAAGGCAACACATTATTCCCAAAACTGCCCAAAGCACTCTTTCCAGAAAGCTATACATTATATTGACAAATGAGGCAATTCGGCTGATACTGTTAGTTTTTCATAACCTATAATGCAAACAAACGTCTAATTAATTTCATGGAATTTATTTCTGAATAAAATAATTCTGAAATCTAAGATTATAATCTGTTAATTATCTTGGGGTGTATTTTTCATGTTCTAATTCACTGTGCATTGGACGAGTATGCCGCAATAAATGTGTTGCATCTAAACTAATGCCAAAACAACTTTCACTATAACACACTGAGCGTGAAATAAGGATTGAGGGTTTTGAGATGAACTGGTAGTGCATATCTCTGCAGCCAGGCAAGAGGGCTGTGGCATGCCTGTGTTATTGAGTAAACCACTTTGGCCTGTGTTTGATAGGATCAGGAGCTCAGTGGGTGGCGAAGGACTCTGGTAACTGAGTATTGAGGCTTTAAAAACTCCTTGCTGTTTTTTGGGCTTTTCTTCAGCCCAGCCTCCAAGCAGCCTCCATGCTGAAGGGAAGGACTGAAATGTAAACATCCAAACATGCTCGGGCCCTTTTTAAAGGCAGCCTTCACTCTTAATTGGAAACAGACAGTGGCCTTGTATGCAGAGGAGTTTTTTTTTTTTTTAATGAAGTAGTGCCGAGGCCACTTACCCGTGCAGAGTGATATAGTGGTGGTTTGCAAAAGAAAAGAAAAAACAAAATTTGTTTTTACGAACTTTGCAAAAGTCAGTAAGACAATAAAAATATGTAGAATGTACATTCTATGCTTCAGAAACAGCATTAGAAACTGATTTGCTGCCGATTTATTTATTTTTTTGGCAATTTAATGATAGGATAACAATAAAAAAGTAAGCTGCAGTGTTATAAATCAAAATAATTTTATACACAATGAAAAACATTTGGTCCGTTTAAATTGCGAACTCGTATGGCATATATGCCATTTGTAGAAGTCTACTGAAAACTCGGTTTTGGACGCGGATGGATGATGCACTTATTTAATTAAAAATAAAAAATTCTAGACGGTAAGGTATACATACATAGTAAATATGCGTATAGTGCAGTACCTTGTCTTTTTAGCTGTTCTGATACTGAATGTCACAGTGGACCAATCAGAATCAAGTATATTCCTGTATGGCAGGAATTGTGTTGTTTAGGTAATTACTAGGCAACCCTTTAAATACCTCTCAGCTCATACTCACACACACATTGCTCCAAGAGTCATTACTGATGAGTGAGGGAGTCAGTCCTGGCATCACTGCAAAGTTGTTAGTGCTGGCTGAATGGAGGTGGGTGCACGGGATGCTTAATTGGTCCAGTGTGCATGTGTTCGAGTACTGGTGATAATTGTGGTTCACAGGTGGCCACAGTGGTGGCCTGTTCAAGCTTTGAGTTCATACCAGGGCCTGGGACAAAAGACAAAAGATTCCAGAGCTCTTTGTTATTGACTGTGGTCAAAGCCTCTAGCCATCCCCGTGTCCACCTAGACATGAGTTCATGAGTCTCTATCCTGAAAATCCTGACTTGATTCGAAGAACACAACATTAACACATATTAATATCTCATGCCAGTATTTACATGAAGAATGGTAACAAGTATTTGGAAACGGTTCTTCTGCAGGAACTTCTGCATTTAAACTCTCAATAAACCATTTGATTTTTTTAAGTCCTTGAAGATAATTAGAACTGCAGAGTAATTCTTGTAATTCAGCCAACAGTTCAGTACAGCCATGTGATGATGAGCGCAAAAGTGTTCAAATGTCCACTGACTTCACTTCAAAGAGATTAAGGAAACTTTACTGGCATTATAGCACGAATACCACAGTAAAACCTTTCTTGGCGCCTCCTATCAGATATTGTTATCAGATAATGGAGAAATTCCTTCAAACATAGATATGCCATTAGCATTGAGCATGCAGTCTCCCCAGGCATTTCCCTTCTTTGTTGACTGAAGTACCAAAAACATGTTGAAACAAGACGCCACGCTGCAAAGCGGCATGTAGCATCAAGATTTTCCTGATAATCATACTGAAATAGCTTGTCAGACATGAAAGACTTTGCGTTTAAGCCTTGCAGGGTATTTTCTGGTGAGATCAGCTTTCTGTAACATAGACCAAGCAAAATGGCTGAGAGCGCAATTACACTGCATTGATGGAGAGATATCTACGTTGCAAATGAGTCAAAACACATATATACTGTAGTATGCCATATGTTAGGATACCTACAACATTACAAGTTAGTTGGGCTTAACTTAAAATGTTCAAAAATACATCTGCTAACAGAAGATGCATTCATATTTTGCATGATACAATATTTTGTTGTAAAATCAATGATTGAACTACATCTCTTTGGTGTCGATGAACTTTTCCTCTTGGGCCTAAATCAAGTAGGTGGAGTTTCCCAGAATGGATTGACAAAAACAATGTGACATTGTCTGTTATTGCCTCGCTAGAGAGAAAGTCACACCGCTGAAGATCGAGGGTCACACTTGGATAGAAGCTGTTTCATAGGGAAGTAGGTAAGGATTTAAAGACTCTGTGATACTGTGTGAACGAAACCAAACCAGACTGAGATAATAACTGCCATTAAGGTGTGCTGTACTGTGAGGTGTGTGCTTGTATGGCCCTCTGTCACATAGTGCTGTAATTATGTAACATGAGGACTGTGAAGTTTGGCCTATGGATTACAGTAAAGGCAATCACAGAGAGAATAGGGAAAGAAGACAAACAGCATTTACAGTACAATCAGTGTGTGGTATGTTTGAAAAAGTAAACATATCCCATATAAACACACTCAGATTTTGATTAAAACATGACTTACGGGTTGCCGTGTGTAGATGTACTGTATATGTTTTTGTGTAGGCCTATGTGTTTGTGTGACTGAATTCAAGCAAGAGGAATGCTGTGTATGGGTGGTCAATTAGTTTGCCATTTCAGCTGTGACCAACTGGCTTACTGGAAAGAAACATAGGATCCTTCCCATTTAACAAGCCATGCCACCTTCAAGGTCAGACTCTGACTGTTTGTTTGTGTGTGTGTGTGTGTGTGTGGTAGAGAGAGAAAAAGTTTTGTGATGGACTTGCTGCCCTGAGCTCCCAAAAACACAGCATACTGTGTATGCAGTCTTATTTGTTCTGTTAAAATCACGGGCCTTAATTGTAAGAGCAATCATTTTCTACTGCTTACACAAACAATACTGTTTAGGTTTGAAGTAAGATTTATAAAGAAGTTCAAAATAAAAACATTTCATTGAAATACAGTAGAAATATTTTGCGACAACCAAACCTCTGAAAGATAGGGGATATTTGAATATCTCAAAATTGTTTCAAATCAGCAGAATTGAAATATTAAGTTGTTTTTGCTGTTCATTACTACATATTCATTTATAATACAAAAATAACAATATTATATGATGATACTATATTTAGAGCTGTCCTAAATTGCATCCAGAATGTATATATAAATACAAACATAACATTATATATTTAGCAAATATTTACATATTTGTATATTTTCTATTTGTATAATTAATATTATATATTATAAATATATAATTCTGAAATTATATATTTATTTTTCTGAAATATATACAAGCATGTGTATTTATAAGTGTACGTCAATAAACACAGTGCTTTCGAATAATATTACATAAACAAACATTTTGGATGTGATTAATTGCTGACCTTACTAAATATTCGATTAGATTAGAATTTCCCTAGACTCCTGTTTCACTGAATTTATTGTATTTTACTATTTTAATCTTCAAATTCTGGTGAACCTTTTTTATGAACTACCGTAAGAGCAAGAGTAACTGCATCAGCAACAGTGGTAACAGTGACATCAGCACTAATGGGAACAATACAAGCTGTATTCTAGTTTTATAGAATAAATAAAGTGCAAGCGGTTAACATAATGGTTGTGTAAAACACTTGTTTATAATCACATAAATCTCATTTCACCCTGCTCTTTCTCTCTCTCTTTCATTCCCTGCAAGACATCCTCCTAAACCAGTTTGTGCTCTTTCTACCCCTCCTCTGTGTCTACACTGTTGGGTACCTCCAGGCTGCTGTGGTGACCGTGAGAGAGAGATGTAGCACAATGTCATCTGCACGACAGGGGCACAGCAACTGCTACTCCCACGACCCACAGAAATACCTCACCGGCCTTTAGAGAGCACGACAGCACATGTCTGTCAGTCCAACACAGAGCTAAAGCCCGTGTGAATTCCTCAACGTACGCTCAAACACACACAGATGAGCTTCACAGCTGCTCTTTAAAAGATTTGCATCATAGAAGAGAGGGCAAAGCCGTGAGCTCACAGTTCCTATAAGCATCCCACATCCCATCAGGGCAGGACAAATCAGTGCTCTAACATCCTGGGAACAATCCTGTGCTACAAGACAATCTTAAGATAACAGTAGACCAGACACTTACGTTGCAGAATAGGGTTTTACCACCAGAGGGCAACACAGCGCTCATGCTTGCACCTGAAAAGCTCCTGAGCTGTTGAAGAACTTTTCATCTTTATCATGATGAATTATGCAATTTCCAGTTGGTAACTTAAGCACAAACAACAATATTTGTTTTGTTTTGTTTAAGTTTATTACTAAAATAGGTCTTCTGTGGGGTTTGCTTCACTTATAGCTGGCATATTGTTTGAATAAAGAGCTGACAGATGTGGGTGTTTTGCAGGGGGTTGTGTTTAGCCAAAACGAACACGGCGAATGGATCCAATGGTGCTGTTTTGAGCACCCCAGTCAGAGAAGTTGTTGTAGTCCTTCTTCTCCAGGATGTAATGTGCTCCTCTGTAGTTAGCCTCCTGGTACGCCACCCAGCTGTGAGAGAGTGCACACAACACTGAATATATACACAGCACAGAATACATAGCTTAGTATTTTAACACAAGTGAATTTGTACTCACGTTCCACCCATTACTCTGATGGAGGACACTCTGTTAAGGCTGTAACGGCTCATCAGGTTGGGGATGTCATCATGGAGCTCTGTCTTCTTGCCTGAGAAACCTGCCCTCTCAAACAGCTGTGCATGGGGAGGGTTGCTGTCCTAGATCATGAAACACAGTCAAACAAAAATTTTTCACATCTAGGATATTGGATCATTCCATCCCACATTTCAGTGGAACCAGGGCAAATATTGATACTAATGAAATTGTTTATTATTGTTGAATGTCTCACTTGTTTCACAGCACGAACAGAAGAGATGTGGTCACCCTGAGCACACCATCTATCGGTGCAGTTGTACTCCCCCCTGTCAAACATGTCCCACAGGTACTGACGTCCACGGAAGTTCTCATGTTCATATGCCACCCATCTACACAAGAACATGTCACAGTAAAATGCTAAATATATCTAAATGGTCTTAAACTGGCAAAATGCGCACACAAAGGAAATGCAAAAATGATTTAATGTAGCTATAAAAATGTTGATTGAGTAAAAATGTGGTGTTATCAAAATAAGGTTACAGGATACACAACTATCATGTACTTACGCTCCACTCTCCACCTGGACAGAGTTGCATCTGTCGGGAAAGCTTTTTTCGCTCAATTTCTGACAGTCAGAGGTCAGGTCCAGGCGCCGACCTGCAAAGTTCCTCTGCTCGAAAAGGGTCACCTGAAAAACACAAACGAATGCTTGAATGTACATTTATTTAAGTGTTTAATAAACTCAAAAGTGTTCAAAGTATTTGGGAGAAGATGCCCTGAATTAAAAACTAGCACATTTTTTAGCTAATTAAAAAAAAATGAAATAAAAAAATTAAAACGCTACTAACACCACAAGAGAAGAAATAAAAAGAGTAGCAAACAGCTAACAAAAACCTCCCTATGCTGATAAGTTATTCATTTACTATGCATGCGTAAATTATTGACATCAAAATAAAGTCTTACCCTCCCACTGGACCCGTAGAAGGCACGTTGGAGCACAGACCCCAGCTTGCTAGAAAAGAAAAGTCAAACACTTTTAGGACATTTTCAAACATCAACAATCAAACAATTTCTATAAAATATTAAAGAAATCAGCTCTTTATTTAAAAAAAATGTGATTCTTTTCTTTCCAAACGTTTATGATGACACTTATTTGTTTCGTAATGTATATTTGTGTAAATGTGTGTGTGGAACAAATCAGTTTGCCAATTAAACCACAGCAGTATGTTACTTCAGGGCTGTCTTACGTGTTTTGTTGTGATCAGAACTATATATTTACACTCTTTCACAAACAAGTCACAGGTGTTTGTTATTTATATGTTTTTTTCTGCAATGATTAATACAGTCCTCTTGGGAGGTGCAGATTGAAACTCAAAAATTTGGTGTTCAAATGCACCGCAAACATACCTGGTTTGTTTGGCTAATCCGGGGACCTTAGTAAAGATGTTCATGTCAGCTCGTGGTGGCCACTAAGATGGTCCTTAAATACAGCAGGTACATATGAACAGGGAGTGCTAGAAAGCTCATACTCTTTCTGCTGCTCTCTGTGTAGTCTGTCTGTGTATTGATATGCTAAACACATACAGTATGCTATGTTTTGTAAAAGCCTTTAGCAATATGTGCATACAGAAACCTAAATGCACACATACAAAAGCTTAAACACTCACACATCCCTAGAACATGCAAGAGAACACATGTACACCTTTAACAAACAAATTCTCCTCCATATGCACCTAAACACGAACATACACACGCTGTAAAAGAATGCTGTGTCAACCCTTTCTGAAACAATTCAACATTCTTTTCAAAGCATGTATTCATGTAACTGTATTCATAAGTTAAATTATATTGATCTATATTAATTATTCAAGCTCAGTCGGAATTGTATTCTAGGAGAATATTCTGCACTTTATTAAAGACATAAATATATCACTAACTTGCAACAAATTCTTATTTAGTTTTATTTTTAGTTTAGTTTTTGCTCACTTATTCAATATAACACCCATCCTTTATTTAATTATAATGCAGAATTAGTTCAGAAATGCTGGGTTAAATTTGAACATTTTCAGCTTTTTTTATGGAATAAACTGTTATTTCCCCCTTTTGTGGGGGCCAAAATGCAAATGTATCACCCCCACCAACATTAACTTTGCTTACAGAGTCAAATGTTCCATTCTATAAAACATGTTTGGAGCAGCACTTTTCCCCTCTCAGCCCATTGAATTTGAATAGTGTGTATTTGAGCCAGTGTGCGGCTTCTGAATGGAGCTCGGATCTGCTAGATGTTTCGCTACTGTTTTGTGCTCGCCGACCCACATGCACTGGCCAGTTTTGTGAGGGTGAATGAAGTTCAGAAGCTTAGGTAACTTTCTGGCACTCTGGAGTGGATTCCAGTCGAGACAAATGTGAGGCCTGGAGCAGGTACATGTCTATATGTGCTTGAGTGCAAATCTAGATTGAGGGAGAGTTTGAGAGAGAAGGTGAGAGTAGGGAGAGAGACATGAGACAGGGCAAAGCTGCTGGCTCCTGGGAACAGAAGGAAGCATTTTAATCATCATCTCATCCTCTCTCCTTTCAGGAAGCATTTCCTCTCTTCTGGATAAATACCTTTGAGATGTCTTTCATTTTGGCAGCTCTTGACAAACTGACTTACTTTTTGTCACTGATAGCCTTTTGTGTCAGTTTGTCTTATAGCTGGTGGAAATGAGAGATAAATCGTCTGATCTGATCTGATTTTTGAGGGGCATTTTCGGCTGATTGCAGGTGGATTGTGACAGCTTTTTAGTTTGGGATGTATCATTGATATGCCTCAGCTTCGAATGCTTTGGAAGCTAAATGCTCTGAGTATGTTTTTTTTTTTCCTGGAAAAATGACTTGAACTTGACTTGAAATGTCTCTATATATACCTATTGAAGGACTGAGGAATTCTTGAAGGATAGATATTTTCGAAGTTGTGCCTGGAAGTAAAATGAGTCTGTTTTAATATGTGCAGGTGCTACTGGTGAAAAAGGAACCCTTATGAGAATAAGAGGATGGCACAACACAGTATGCTGAGATTATGCCACTTTCTTCTGTTGGCACTGAGCATTTTTGCCAGTGAAGATTTTGACTGGACCAAGAATGAGATGGGATCATTTCAATATGGCACATTCCCTTCAGGTAAAGTCTTGATTGTAACAGTACATAATACTTTCAAAAAAACTAAACATTTAAATAAACCTATTTACTTAAATAACTTTCAACATAATGTTTTTTATAATTTTAATTTAAGATTCAGTATCAAATTAAAGTTTATTTAGTTGTACAAACAACAGCAAATATAAGTGTGTATTAAAATATAAAAATAAAAAGATCAATGTGCCGGTGTCACACATGAAGTGATATATCATGCAAAATATGTTCTTTTACATAATGGTCACAGCACAGTAACAATAAACAGTGATTTAAGCAAGTAAATACCACCGAACATAATAATTTCACCCAACAATAAAAAATACCATCATCTCACCCTCATGTGATTCAAACCTGAATTTCTTTCTTCTGTTGAACACAGTGTAAGATATTTTGAACAATGTCAGTAAAATTTGATATTATTGTATATAAATAATGTATATATGAATGCATATACAAATACATACACACAATAAACTGTTTTTAAATAAATAGCAGTGTGTGTATGCATACATTTTCAGGATTCTCTTGGGGCGCTGGCAGCTCAGCATATCAAACAGAAGGAGCATGGGATAAAGACGGAAAAGGAAAGAGCATCTGGGATGTGTTTTCTCACAAAAGAGGGAAAATTCACCAAAATGACACTGGTGACTTGTCGTGTGAAGGCTATTATAAAATAAAGGTGCAAGGATTTCCCGATCAGAAATACGCAATTCAGATGCTTTGGTTCTATTATCATTTTATTTCATGTGTTTCAGGATGATATCACACTGATGAAAGACATGAAGCTGAACCACTATCTCTTTTCCATCTCCTGGCCAAGGATTCTGCCCAGTGGCATTAAGAGTAATTCAATTATTATGCCAAATAGTGATTAAAAAAAAAGTTCTCTGAACGTTTTACAAGTATCATTACCAAAGGTTTTTCTGATTGTATTTTAGATGACTTCATCAATGACAAAGGGATAAAGTACTATGATAACTTAATTAATATGCTTCTGGAGAACGGCATCACACCGATTGTGACACTGTACCACTGGGACTTACCTCAGGTAAAACAAAATCCGCACACAGGCAGACAATGTCTCAGTCTTAATCAAATACTGTACATACTGTCTTGAAGCTTCTACATTTGGTATACAATGGACTTAATGATGGTATGAGTAAAATCTGGATGTACTACCTCCTCAATATTGTCACTCTGCAACCTTATTACTCTTCCATGGCATCATATTGAAGTTACTACTGGATGTGGATTTCAGAATTTTGTATGAAGTAGTAGACACTTCCGGTTCTTGTCACCTACTGTTTTAAGAATTCAAGTAGTATTAACCATATTATCTTGATATTGTTTTTCACCTACTATATAGCTGTAAATTAAGCATATTCAGACACAGGGGATCATTTTGAATTATTTTTCGGAAAAAACATGTATGATAGGTACTGTATGTCAGAGTACACATCTTTAAAGAGAGTATACATTAATCTGATTTAACTTTTTTAATCATTTCTGTGTTTTTTTCAGGTTCTGGAGGAGAAATACGGAGGTTGGCAAAATGCCAGTATGGTCAATTTCTTCAACGATTTTGCCAATCTGTGCTTTGAGAGATTTGGCAATCGAGTCAAATACTGGATCACCTTCAACAATCCTTGGGTAAGAATTTGTAAAGTATATATATATTATATGTTTTAATGTTCACTTTTACATCCTTTCTTATTTCCAGTCAGTTGCAGTGGAGGGTTATGAGACTGGAGAACATGCTCCTGGTCTGAAGATGAGGGGTGCTGGTGCCTATAATGCAGCCCACAACATCATTAAGGTGATTAGAATCCACTGCAGTCTACTATAGTCTAATGACTATAATAAATGAGCAACATAAATAATTCATATGCTCAGTTAACAATGAACTGCTCTGATTATGAACAGCAAAGCTAAATCAAAAAAGCTAATAAGCATGCTTTAAAGGACAGCAAACTTACTTATCAACTATCAAATATTTTTGATAAAAACTTAAATGCTCATTTTTATCCTCTGCTGCACTGACAGGCTCATGCCAAGGTCTGGCACACATACGATGCCCAGTGGCGAAACAAACAGAAAGGTAGACAATTTTTAGATACCGAAATTACTCATTACCCTGTCAAGGCACAAAGGTCCAAACAGGTACAAGTGTTTCTGCCATTTTAGGAATGGTGGGCATCTCCCTGTCAGCTGACTGGGGAGAACCAGTGGACATCACCAATCAGCGCGATATAGAAGCTGCTGAAAGATATGTCCAGTTCTACTTGGGCTGGTTTGCCACACCACTCTTCCACGGAGACTATCCTCAAATTATGAAAGACTACATAGGCAAGCAAACCATAAATACATGATAGGCTTATTTAGTCGGGGGTTATGATAGTTTACAATTATTACACAAGTATTTCCGTGTTTCATTTATGCAGGTAGGAAGAGCGCCCAGCAGGGCCTAAGTAGCTCTCGCCTGCCGACTTTCAGCCCTCATGAGAAAAGTTATGTCAAAGGCACTTGTGACTTCCTGGGCATCAGTCACTTCACTACTCGCTACATCACACAAAAGAACTTTCCTTCCAGCCGTGCAAACAGCTACTTCACTGACCGGGACCTGGCTGAGCTGGTAGACCCACAGTGGCCTGATCCTGGATCAGAGTGGCTCTACTCTGTGCCTTGGGGCTTCCGGCGTCTGCTTAGCTTTGTAAAGGTACACTGACACATCTACTATACAACAACTACTCCCAGCCTGTGGCTAGTAGTAGGCAAACTGGCCTTTTATCATTAAATTCTTTTATTTTTAGACACAGTATGGAGACCCTGTTATATACGTGACAGGAAACGGTGTATCAGAGAAGATGATGTGCACAGAACTGTGTGATGAATGGAGAATGCAGTACTTGAGGGATTACATCAATGAAATGCTCAAAGGTCAGAATCAATATAGAAATCTATGCCTTTTATTTTTAAATACCAGTGGTTCTCAACAAGGAGGTCAGAACAAAGCTACGTATATATGAAGGATAAAAAAGATGCAATGGTCAAACTAAAATCATATTTTTTCCTGGTCAAATTAAATTTTTATACTAAAAACTTTTTACATTTTAATTCTAATTCTTTTTAATATTCCCAGTTTCTGTTAATAAGAACAGTCAGCAAAAAATATCAGATGAAATCTTTTAACCACTGTGATGGTTATGGATGTTGATATTGAGTTGGACAACCTTTCAGTCAAATAAGTTGAGAACCACTGTCTGAATATATTCAACCTGACTCACAAAAACATTCACTGAAACATGGACTACAGATTGAACGCATGACAGATTGAGCATGAAAAATAAAAAATGTTTTCTTTCTAACACACGAGTTCTACAGAGCTCCAAATCATAATTCTCTTCATAAGATAATAAATAAAGTCTATACATCCACTCAGAGGAACCTTTTTGTTTTTTTCATTCAGCGGTTAAAGATGGAGTGAATGTGAAAGGCTACACAGCTTGGTCATTGGTTGACAAGTTTGAGTGGGATGAGGGCTACTCTGAAAGATTTGGCCTGTACTACGTGGACTTTGGCAGCAAAAATAAAGCACGCTACCCAAAAGCATCAGTTCAGTACTACAAGCGCATCATCAGCTCGAATGGTTTCCCTAATCAGAGAGAGGTATGACTTCATCGAGCATAATTAATATAATTCAAATAAATGTTTTATTTCATCTTTTGAGTCAAAGAGTACAATAGAGAGTACAATAGTCTACTCTTTTATGCAATCTGTGTGATAAATATATATTATGTCTTTGTTCACTTTTAATGCATCTAAGTTGAATAATGTATACCACAGATCGAAAGCTGGAAAAGAAAATCACTGGAGACATGTCCCTCAAGCAACCAGCTCCTTGCGACAGGTTAGTGTAACTGTTGCTAACTTTTTTTCCCACTGGGCGGCACAGCAAGCAAAGATCAAGCTGGGGCAAATAAAAGAAAATTCTGTCACAAGTTACATTCTCTATTTATACCCAAGCACAATATATAGAGAAGGAAATTATATGGTAACTTTCTAACAGGAATTTTCTTTTGTTTGCCCTTTCAGCTAGAAGAAAATCCAAGGAAAATAAGGAACATGCAGATATGCCAAAGGTTTGGCCTGTGCATGATGAAGTTTAGGTACAGGGCTGAGGAAGTCATGTTTCATTTGTTTTCTTGTGAAGTTCTGCTCATAATGTTTTCAGTGAATGTGTCTTTTATTAATTGTCACTGACTTACTGACTTATTTTTCCCCAGATCCACTGGTCAGCCACATGGAGATGGTCACAGAGATTGTCGTTCCCACCGTGTGCACTCTCTGCATTCTCCTCAGTGCAGTTTTTCTCATGTTTCTGCTTAGAACACGAATATAAAACAGACTGCTTCACATTTACACAACTATATTTTGTCACATTGCATGTGTACGTACATTTCTCTTTTTTTATTGATTATTATTAATAACGATAACATGCCGAGACTTGTTTACATGTAAATTCAAATAAAATGGTCCGCAAATGTACATTTGTTTTCATGAATTGTTGGACCATTCAAACAGCTCTCATCAAATTACTCAGAGGATTAGTTGAGGTTTGGGTGTTTGATTATGAGGTGAGAAAAGTTAGATGGAAGTTTTTACAACTTTTTAAAAGCAGTTATGTAACCCTATTAACAATGGCGTTTGTACACGTGGCAACCAAACAGACAATAAAATAAATACCATAGCAAATGTGTTTGTGAAACCTTTTAAAATACTGAAATTCAGTGGGAATGCAGCCTACCATACATTGCAGTATATGATCCAGGTGTATGAGCTCTGTGCTTTCAATAAAGTTTGAAAACCTGCATTATAGCTGTTTTTGGTATTTGATGTGTCTACCTCTGTAAATATGGGCAAACTTTCAGTTTTGTTAGTTGTGAAAGTGTTTTTTTCCAGTTCTCCGCGCCGGTAGTCGTCGCAGTTCTCCTCAGCCACGAGAGCAGCAACAGAACCGGTGACGTGCGCAGCAGCAGAGATTTGATTGGCTGAGGGGAAGCCGACGGTAAAAAAAAACAAAAAAAAAACACTTGTGATCCGTGTTGATGATTTCGTGCCGCGGCCGGTGTCGAAGTTTTGTCGTGTGACCGCACTTATTTAGTAAGTTCGGCGGACCGCACTGATATTCAGATTATGACTGAAAGAACAGTGACATCGGTTGGGCTCGATATACAGACATGGGCGAAACCAAGGGCGATACGCGGACTTTATCTGGCGCCAAAATGCTGTGACAGTAACAAACAGCTCTCGTCTAGCGATACGTTTACATTAATCTGTTAAAATCTATAATTGTAATTTATGTGCGCTGATATAAGCATTAGTTCTGATAATTACATTATGTGAAGTTGTTTTTTACAGCTTGTGTTCTTTAACGTCACTATTTTTACAACCATAAACTTTCTTATTTTCATAAAGAGTCATATATAACTTAACGTTACTGCAAAATAAGTTTGTTTTTAGCAGTGAAGCTGTTTTAGGTATTAGAATACACAGCGTGAGTGTATCTGCATCACTGAATATGTGTCAGTTACGCGAGCAATTAATAGTAAAATGCTAAGGCTGTCTATGCTTGGCTTTTTATTAACTAATAGCTGTAAATTAATATAACGTTACTACAATTGCTTCACATAAGCAGCATTGTGGTGATAGGTTGTTTCTTAAAACTGTACATAAAGCATACTAATGCTAAGTAATTGACTGAAAACATAGTTTTTGTATACATTTCTACAAATTATTTTAATTGAAACATAGCATGGAATTTTATGTTAAATTAATATTAGGCCAAAACCTAGACTTTAGAGTCTGATAACTGCTGTTTGTTTATTTGGACACTTTAATAATGTTTATTGTTAAACTGTACGTTTTTCTTTTTTTTACAAACATACAAAAGAGAAAACAAATTCTAATAATTTACTTTAACACCACTGAAAATAGAATTAAATTGTATTTATATTTTAGAATTGATGACATGCTCTTACCTCTTTACAGGATCCCTCTTTACATCATGCTCGATCCAGTCGAAAATAGCTATTTTGACATACCAGATTATGAGAACATAGAGGACGAGAGATTCCCTCCTCTCCCTCCTCCGTCATCGCCTGGTCAGGGAGACATCGAGGAGGATCCTTTTGGCAATGGAGAGGGTCTGTTTTTTCTTTCTTAATCATTTAATGCAATTTAGATGTAGAGGGGTTAATGGTGCTCATATGTTACAAAGTCTTTAGTACGGTGATTTTTGTCCAAATAACGCTATAGTAATGTGAGTTGTTCCCATGCTACATAATGACAGAGTCTTAATCTCACGTTAGGTTGAAACCCAAACTGTTTTGTGTTTAGGTGGGGAGGAAGGAGAAGTCTCAAAGCTAGCAGAAGTTCCAGTGGCAAAAAGACGAACCGTGTCAAGGCCTCGGCCTAAACTGGATGCAAACAGGTACTAAACCAGATTGTAGTTAATTGATAATTTATAATAATTTGTTTGTTTTATCAGAGAGTCTATGATTGAATTAATACCCTACTTTACCTGCGTGCATACAGCATACTCCTGAAAAGCAATATATACCATATAGCAATAACTGGCTGAGCTCTTTCCTCTCGTTTCTCTTTTACTGTAGGTTGGTTTCTGAAAAGGGTCTTCCAGCCCTGCGTACATTATTCGAAGATGTTAAGTTCAAAGGCAAAGGGCATGAGGTAATTGCTAATTTTTTTACTTCATCCTTAACGTTTGTTTGTGAAATACTGAAAAACTTTTGAAGTGGGGCCACTATTTCAACAATTATTTATATATATATATATATATATATGTATATAGATAAATGAGTGTGTGATATGTGAATGCAGTTGTCAGTGTGCACCTTCTTTATTTATATTTGATTCAGGCAGAGAATCTGAAGCTCCTCTTGAAGAAAATGGAGAACTGGGCCCATCGCCTGTATCCTAGAATGCAGTTTGATGAGTTCATTGATAAAGTGGAGAGTCTGGGCGGTAAAAAAGAAGTTCAGGTAAGATCTCTGGCACTACTGAAAAGAACACTACCTTGAATCAAATTGAGGCTTTCCTAGGGCCATTTATAAAATAACAAGTTTTATTTTTGGCATTTATGCCTTTATTATGATAGGACAGTAGAAGTGGTGACAGGAAAATTTAAGAGGGGGGAGGAAAAGACTCCTATTCACCCAGGACCTGTTACTATGTTACTCTTATGTACACATACACATAGTTGTATGCATCCTCTCTTAATGCTTTACTTTGTTTCTCCATTAGACATGTTTGAAACGAATTCGATTGGACATGCCAATAACACATGAGGACTATGTTGGTAAGGATACTTAAACTTTTGGCTGGCTTGCATCACTTGAAAGCTGCAGTTATAAATGCAATGACTTTCTACTCCCCTTCAGAGGAGACTGAGGTTCGAGTACTGGAAGAGTCTGATCCAGTTGAAGATGAAGGTTTTCCTGAAGATCCGTTTGTCCATTCTACTCCTGCTCCAGCCTCTCTCACGGAGGAACAGCAGCGGCGCATAGAGCTTAACAAACGGCTGGCACTGGAGAGGAGACTTGCGAAGCAGAAACAGTTAGGTGTGTGGAGTCACTACTTTAATAATGCCATCATCATCATGTGGGTGTTTGTATGGTGTTATGATTAGAATGAAATTTCTCTCGTTTGCCTATAACCCTGGAAAAAAAGCAGGGTACACTTTTATGCGTTTAGATTCAGCTGCTTGAGTCTAATTTTTGTATCATTAATTGATGCTTTCCCCCCAGAGTCCTCTCAGAATTCCATCCAGGCAGATGCAGATGAACCATCCACAAGTTCTTCAGGGCAGTACCTCAGTCAAGAGAATCAGGGCACTTTCGATCAGAGCACCTCAGCCCAAACGCAACTCAAACAAAAGTCAGCTGTGCTTCAGAATTCTCCTTTATATGATAATGAGTGTGCTAGTCCAGTTCCAAATGGCATAGTTGATGATGATGACGACGATGATTAAACCAATCCTTCACATTTGTACCAAGAGGACTGTGAATAAGAAGCGTTTTTGGGAAGGGTAAACTGCAATCAGATGGGCTTTTCTATGTATAACCCATTAAAATCTTCCCGGTCATATGCAAAAAATCTTGTGGAGCTCATTGGCTTTTTCGTAATGCCAAACCAGGGCTTGTTCACCACAATGATCTTATACACACATTAATCTAGTTCAGTTTGCTTGCATCATCCGTGGAATATATTAGCTCATATTGAAAACATTTTCTCTCATTTTATTCTGAGGTTCATAGAGCTAACTATGTGAACTTGAGAATAAAACCACCACTTGGGTGAAGTTAATTATAATGTCCCAATGTAAGCACACAATACCGAAGGAACAAAGTGAGCTTTGAGGTTGACCCATTTCCTTTTTTTTAATGTTTGTCATCACCTTGTTACTGTTAGTTATGTTTATCCCTGTTATTTCAATCTATTTTCTAAATAAAAATGTTAATGTTGTAAACTATTTGTGCATACTTATTTTAAAGTACATGATCATATAAGAAAAAAAATTCTGATCATAAAAATATTAGTGACACATTTTATTTCCAAAAATATATGTTTTTACATGATCAAAATAAAACAGTAGCAAATGCAAACATCTTGGAAATCTACTGTATATGCCTGCTTCAAAGAATATTTAGGTTACATGGTGTTTTCTCCTAAATTATCTTTTCATTTCTTTTGACTTTAATTGAAATGAAAACATGACACCACAGGAACGTGATGCCTAGCGTATCTACAGTCCAAAAGCTTCACAGGTCTTTACATTGAGTCATTGATTTCACAGGAAACTAAGGTGAAGAACCTGACCAACTTTTGCAAAGAAACCAGTGTTCATAAATCCTGAGTATGTGTATCTCTCGTTTGTCAGTTCACATCCGAACACTTCAATGGAAGTCCATGGCAAATACTACAAAATCATCCCTAAACTTTAACTAATCCATTGTAGAAACATCAGTAAAGCGCTAAGAAGATGCAGTGCAAGTCTGTTCCTCTGTGTTTCTGGTCTGACAGACAGACAGATCCAGCAGGGCAAGTTCACTGATCTCCTGTAACAGGACATAGAGGTTTGGTGTTCTGCTCTGTCGGAACTGCCTCTCCTCCCTGCTCAGTTTGGGCTTCCTCCCCCTCTCTTCCTCAGCCTGGAGGGAGGCCTCTTCTGCCCAGCGCACTACTTCCTGAACAAGCTCAGAACGACCGCGACCAGCTGGCTGTGACTCGGGTTGCACAGGGCAATGGGGCTTGTTGCTGATAATCTCCAGACTCAAGCTGTCAGCATGGCAACGGGACAGTTCTACAGAGATACGAACCTGCGGAGGAGGACAAGCAAAAAAGAAAGATGGGAAACATTATGTTAGAGGATATAACGCACACATATCTATGTCAGTCCAAATAAAGGTTGGGGTTGCTGTTGTTTTATGGCAATATACTTACTGTAACGTGGCTGAAGAGGTAAAATGTATGAGTTCCAGTACTGGTGCAGGTGCTGATCTTGTCAGGGTATCTCTGCAATGTCCCAGCCTTCCACTCGCACCTTCCTTCTCCATCGACACTGACCACCTGACCCTCTCGATCCTTAAGGTACACAGCTCCCTTCACACCATACCTATGTGAAACAGCAT
Organism: Enteromius viviparus; assembly: GCA_032353835.1. Classification (NCBI taxonomy): domain Eukaryota; kingdom Metazoa; phylum Chordata; class Actinopteri; order Cypriniformes; family Cyprinidae; genus Enteromius; species Enteromius viviparus. The sequence continues at coordinate 9,937,397 of JAUCNO010001819.1, forward strand.
GTTAGTACTTTTGGTGTACACTTTCATTCACACTAGTAATAATAAGAAATGCTTCTTTAGCACCATATCAGTATATATTAAAATGATTTCTGAAGGATCATGTGACACTGAAGATTGAAACAATGGCTGCTGAATATTTCCTCAAATTAAATTATTTTGAATTTAAATCTCACTATAATACTGTTTTAATGCGTTAATTTTGTCAATGCTTGTGTGTGTAACATTTTCTTTGGTACAAACACTTCGTAATATTCAATAAGCAGGTCATTACTCTGGTACGAAGGCAAGAAAGCCATTAGCTCGGACAGCATAGATCACAGCATCAGCCACACAGCGCTCATCTGTGTTGGAGTCCTTGTCTTTGAAGTAGATGCACTGGAAGAGTTCGGTGGACTGCTTCTGTGCGTGCTGTGCTGCCTGTCACACAAAGAGTGCAGTAAGTATTGAGGTATTTATATATATTACTGCAGTTTTACTACAATAAAGTATTAATACAAAAGCTAATGGCCTCCACTTACTCTGTTTTTATTGTTGATATGTTGAGCTAGTTCCTCAAGTTCTTTATTACTGGCCAAGGGTTTGCTTAGCGATCCTTCCTTTTCCAGCTGAATAGCAGCCATGAGCAGCCGGTGAACTAATACATCAGCATAGCGTCTGATTGGAGAGGTAAAGTGAGTGTAACGATCCAGAGCAAGACCTGAAAATGACATAAACAGCAAGTCCGTATTTAAGTTTTCATCTTTTTCTTAGTTCTAGCATGTGAAATTTACCAATATGCCACTATGTCAATTGAAGTTTTAAAGGGATAGTACACCCAAAAATGTGCAATAAATGTCATCAATTTTGTCATCATTTACTCACCCTCACGGCTTTCCAAACATATACAAGTTTCTTTCTTATATTGAACATAAAAAAGATATTTTGAAGTATGCTGGTAATCAAATAGTTGATGGTCCGTATATACTTTTATAGTATTTCTTTGACTACTATGGAAGTCAACGGAGATGAACAACTGTTAGGTTCTTCAAAATATCTTTTTTTGTGTCTCAACAGAAGAAAGACACTTATACAGGTTTGGAATGGGGGTGAGTAAATGATGAGAATTGTTTTATTTTTGGTTGAACTAATGCTTTAAATCATGGTAGAATGTTTACTCATACTACTACAAAATTTGGTGTAAAACAGTAACAACAATGAGCAACCAGCTACTCTCCTTAAATGAACATCTGTATTGTGTGATAATGAGATTACAAATGATCTGTAAGATGACAGAATGAAAAGCATGTACCGTAGTGATAGTACTGTTCTTCTGGGCAGGCTCCTGTAGAGAAGTAAAGGGCATTAGACATTGCCTGGGTGGCCATCATTCTCAATAACTTGTTCACCAGGGGGTCCTGGGGATCCACAGCTTGTTCCAGAGAATCAGCAAGAGCTCTGTTTGACCTAGATGAAGCAAAGCAGACACATAAATATACATTCATGTATGCAATCTATCTCTCACCTTACTTATTCTATTATTATTCTATTCTATTTCTTTATTTAGGTTCTATCTTTATTTAGATATATAATACTGTTCAAATGTTCCCATAAGATAAAACAAAGTTCATTCATGAAAAATAAGTTAAACTAATCAAAAGCAACAGCAAATCCTTTTAAAACGTTACAAAACATGCTTTTTCAAATAAATGCTGTTCTTTCCTGGTTTTCACAAATATTAAAGCAGAACAATTTTTTTCAACCCTCATAATAAGAAAGGTTTCTTGAAAACCAAAACATTAGATATTAGATATTAGAATGATTTCTGAAGGACCATGCGACAATAAAGATTTATTAGACTGTTAGAGACTGTTATTTTACAATATTACAGTTTGAACTTTATTTTTGATCAAATCCACACAGCCTTGGTGATTTATTTCAAAAACATCTTACCCAAAGTTTTGAAAATGATTCTTACCTTGTATCAATACTGAAGCCACGGGCCTTGGCACAGTCGGTGAGGTGATTGAAGAACTCCTGTTTGGGTGGTGGATGATGACGCAGAAGAGCTTGATGTGGAAAGCTCTCCTGTATCTTGCGTGCCACCCAGTGGTTAGCATAGATCATACACTCTGCCACAGTCTCATGAACTTCCAGAGGCTGTTTAGGCACAAGGGCTGTAATGTTCTTCTCCTCATCCAGCTGAGCTCTCACCTCCACCCCCTCCAACTCCAGAGCACCACCCTTATCTCTCTGTGCACGGAGGTGTCTGGCCACCCTCGTCAGGGTCTCAAGGGCCTGCAAGAGCTGAGCCAATTTCTGGTCTCGCTGTGAACCCTTGAGCTGGCTTAGCTCAGGCACCTCGGCCTCCTCGCCATTCAGCAGACTCTGGGCCAGCTCATAGTGAAGCTGATAGGAGGAGCGGATTAGAGTGCGACCGTACCAAACCCTGCACACATCCAGAGTCTCAGCATCCAGCTCCCACAGCACACTCATTGCATATCTGGAACATTTCACAAAGTGAATCCCTGTTATTTTCTATTAAAGAACACGGATTCAAGCAGCATATTAGGTCAAGCCTCAAAAGCAGGTGAAAGGTTTGTGTGTTACTCACCGGTCCACTCCTCCAAGGAGGGAGCACAGGTCAGCACTCAGAACTGCTGGCAGCATGTCATATCTGCGGTCAGCCAGGTAGTAAGTGGTTGCCCTGGGTTTAGAAAAAAAAGATGCAACTTATTTAATGTATACTTAGGTACTGCAGTATTAGGTGCTATTTAAATATGTACAAATACACATACAGCACATAAATTTGATAATAAACATACACTACCATTCACACGTTTGAGGCCCATTCACACCAAGAACAGTAACTATGAAGATAACGATAACTATAAAGCTTTATTCATTCTAATTTAAGTTCTATGTTCTAACACTAGAACCCCTGGAATCACTTCACTAGTTCACACTTCCTCTGCGATTAATAATATGCTTGTTTAGCGACTGTCCGGGGAACAGGCAGGGAACCCGGTGGACCCGGAGCCCTAGGGGAATCAACCCCTAATAGGTTATGGTTGTGTGATGCTCAGAGCCCTGTTGGGTCCCTGCTTGCCCCAGGAGGAAAAAAACAGTAGTGAAAAATAATGCAATTTGGTTATTCAGTCTTGTCGACTTAAGGAGGCTAGTGAACGAAGATGCTAGAGGTAGGAAGTGAGCTGTATTTAAGGTGGAGGAGAGAGATACTGATAGTAAATGAGGAGATGCGCGTAAAAACGTAATTTTATGAAAAAAAAATTCCAGCTGATGAACGATAAAGACAATGAGAACCCATGGTACTTAAGCATTTTAAGTAGACACCACAAACTGCAATGTGCATTTATAATAAGCATAACTGCTTTTAAAATTGAAAAGAAATCAGAAATGTTTCATAAGCTCTAAACAAGCATTTTTGAATCATCTCTGAACAATCATGGGTCAATAAAAACCAAATAAACAGTCTTGGTATCAAAAACAAAAAAAATCTTCCCAATCCCTTTTGAACTGCATTATACGAATATTCTTGTATGTCATCAAAATATGAGAGTAAACAGTTATATAAACACATCAAAATAAAAACAAAAATATACTTAATTAATCCACCACTATATTCTGAGTAACTGCCGAATTTCCATACCTTGACCGTGCCTCTAGATCTGTAAGAGAGCCCTCCCTGACAAAGTGAGTGACATCGGCAATGTGGACACCCAGCTCTAACCGCTTCCCCCCAGGCAGAGTTCGCACAGACAAGGTATCATCCACATCCTCACAGCCCTTGGGATCGATACTGAATACCAGGTGTGTGTCTCTCAGATCCTGCCGAGAGCACACCTCACTGCTGTCTATCTGCCACCGGTTCTCCTCTGTGTTAACTGGCATCTCTCGCAACTAAAGAAACATTCAAAAACACTGATTTTTATAGAAATACACACTGAAAATTCACTCTTTTCATATGGCAAAAAAATCATAGTTTAAACATTTAAAAAGATTTAAATCAGATGCTGACACTGTGACCCTACCTGTGCCTCTGAGAATGGTGGGACATGGATGCAGTTCTCCAACAGGACGGTCTGAATCTCAGTCTCCAGCTCGCCTGCTTTCCCCAGGACCCTCACACAGTGGCCATTGGGGTAAAGAGAAGTACTTTCCCACGAATCCAGACACACAATCACTCTTTGATCCTACACAGAGACAAAAAATATTATAGATTTAATATGCTTTTACTTAAGCAAAAATACAGTAAAAAAAGTTAAATCTATATTGGGAATTAATACTGAATTTTGTATTTTAAAATACAATGTATTATATAATATATACCTTTAACAACAGTTGTGCTGTATTTCATAAAACCTTCTAACTAAATGCATTCATTTTGTATTTGCATTTTGTAACATTATACAAATTTTGTGCATCTTTACTGAATAAAAGCAATTATTTATTTAATTCTTCAGCCATTGATTTCAAATTTTCTGCTAAAGTTAAAGTACTAACAAAGGGTGTCAATAATAATGTAAACATAACGCTTCCTGCAAAATAGCAATCTGCTAAATCTAGCATTTATAGGTAAGCATGTTGAATGGTATCTCCACCTGCAGAGCCTCAGCCTGCTGTGTGCTGATCCGAATTTTAGGGATGCGGTAGTCCCATGGAATAACCAGAATCTTCTTTGAATTTCTACTCTGTGACTGCACTTCCTCCAGAGGAGGAAAAGTCACAGCGTAGTCTCTCCAGTTCCTCTGCAGAATACCCACCACCCTGCCTACATGAAAAAACAATCACAACTTATACAACTATCCTTCAACAGTCCAAAAATCTGCTCCTACACTGAAACTTTGGGCATGTTATTTGACGCAAAAGATGTAAAAACACATTTTTTCAATAAAAGTCTCACTCAAAACTTAATAATAATAAAATAATAAAAGCATTTTCATCAGTGGTTCTCAGACTTTTGGGCACCAGCATGTACACAACAAGTTCATCTGTCTGTATATCAATCTTCACATTCTGCTCAGAATGTTATACACCAATTCTAATTGTCATTTACCCATGATTACCTGTGGGCATAGGCTGACTCTGTGTTTCCTCCACTGGTTGTTCCTCCCCTTGACCCTCTGTAAGTGCCATAGTCCTGCCTTTCCACTCATTACGGGGTAATAGCTCTATGGCAACCACGTCTCCATGCACTGCCCGGTTACGATGCTTCCCTCCATTGATCAGCACATCACTATTTAGCTCTATAAGCACATGATCAGCCAGCCAGGATCAAAATGCACAAGACCATAATACCATCAGTATCAATAACAGCATTATTAATAAGTACAATTTGCATGACTGATATAATATGGCAACAACCTGTATTTTTGCTGGCTGAACCCTCATAACGGACAAAAGCCTCATTCTGTGCTCGATGTTTGTTCACACTGAGGATGCCCTTTAAGGGAAAGGAGAGGGCTGGAATGTAGTTTCCATAAGTCATTAAATCTAGTGAGATCTAGAGTGAGAGACACTTACCTTGATGTACCTGCCAGATTTTATGCCAGCCTCCAGCACCTCAGTAGGCAGGTGTTCAGTGTATACTTTCTCTGCTCCCTCACTCTCTCGTTCCTGCAGCGTCTGAGCAATGGAGTTGTACAGATCATGGGCGGCCTGCAGGTCTGGCCAGAAACTGAACAGGTACTCCTACAATAGAGTTCACTGGTGTTACCAAAGGACATTTATGTTGGTCTCATTTATTGCACTCATTTAGTCACATTCGTGAAATGCCAATTTTTTAAGTTAGAGTAGAGTTAAACAGATCTATGGATAATGTATAAAATTGAAAAAAAATAAATAAATAAATAAAATAAAAAAAATAAAAAACTGAAAAATTGATCAAACATTATCCTAAATAACTAAATGAACAATAAATAAATCAAAAATAGTTTTCTGAAGATTTTTTGATGCAGAAAAAAAGAAACCACAGTCATAGAAAGAGAAATAAGGCTAGAACAACAATCAGTTCTACAGTTTAGTGGTTATTAAACATATCTGACTCCAGAAAGACGATTTCACAGGAAATAAAAGAAAAGAAATACCTGAGTTGAGATGACATACACTCCTCTGTTTAAGGCACTGAACTTTGCAATAGTGTCACTATCTTCTGTAATCATGACCACCGGCTGGAGTCCGGCTAGATGATCATAGTACCAAACTGCTGCATTGTACACATTTCTGGAACAGAATGCACATAGTGATTTTTTCCTGCTGCACAGGTCTATAAAGTGTCTATGTGCTCACTTCATAAAAAGGTTACATTTGCTGTACTTGTTTTTTTTAAATTATAATTATAATTATTATTCAAAAAGAATATTAAATTATACTATAGCCAGGGTTTATAAAGTGTGGGGCGCACCTAGCTCTGGGTTTAAACTTATCTGTATTTAAATACATACATTTTGAACTATGAAAAAGCATTTTTTATACTAATAAAATTAGTACAAAATTTGAGGGTGGGGAGGTGCCATTGTGTATGTTGCATCAAAAGGGAGGTCTGGTCTCTTTGACTTTGAAAAGCCCTGCTCTAAAGTCTATTAATACACTCATTAACCTTTTCTTAAAGTAAACAATGCATAAAAGAGAGTGTAATACTCTACAATTAGAACTCGCCTTGTATGCCATTTGTCCTGAGACTCGCCCTTGTCTCTGGGGCAGTAGCAGTATTGCTGAAACTCATTGGCAAACAGCACACAGTCATGGCGAGGATCCTTCAGTAAGTTACGCAATCTGTTATAGTGCCTGTACAAGACAAAACAAAGTGCAACTGTGAAAGCACTCCTCTAATTTTCTTCACACATTGCTAGGATTTACAATACTTGGTTTAGTTAATAATTTTTAGTACATTCAAATCTGATGTCAAAAATGAGGGGTTGACCTGCGTCCACGGGTGTGCTGAACAGTCTGGTAGGCTGTCTGGGTCAACACGATCCCCTGCAGCTCCCTGAACTCCAGTATCTCCAGGAAATCCCGAACCACTCCCACATCGGGAACCACATAGTGGGTCACATCACCAGACAGCACTTTCCCGTCTATTCAAAGGTAAATGGTCTATATTATATTGCAGACCATTACCATCTTAATAGCCAAATTCAGAACCCAACATAATACCTTAAACACAGAAAGAGTTTGGCAGTTTACCCTGCAATCTACAATGCAATAAATGTTTGCATGTCTGAAGAACTCTCGAAAGTAATGTTAAGTCACTGTTTAGTAAAGTGAATAAAGGGTTCAGTAGAACAACCTGTAAACGTTTTTCCCCCATTACTGAACATCTACATTACGTTCAAGCTAAATGAGACGATCGTGTTATAGCACATGTAGTCACCAACAGTAAAAAATAACGCTACTATGCCAAATGACAAAGATTTCTGAGTCGATGCAAAACAATTGTAAAGCAGAACGTAAAGACCACATCATTTAAAATTGCTTCTTGTTAGCTACCTAGCTCTGTTGGTATACTGATCCATTCACTAAAATAATAATGCATTAATTATATAAGAATAACCACGTATTTCAAGTAGTTTTTGTTGTTTGGCTCGTGTTTTCTCCCTACCGTGATGACAGCCCGCTTGACAGAGGGAGCTCCCACAAGGCACCTGTTCCCTCACATAGTGCTCCCGAACCACACGGACCTTTCTACCCTTTGAGCTTTTCAAATGTAAAACTTTCTCAGTTTTAATCATGACTGCCAGACCTTGCACAATAAACTCCTACTAAAACAATTCAACAGCAGAAAGAATTTCCATTCTTCTTTGCCATGTTTATCAAAATGTGTTTATTTATGTTTTAAAGGAATCTGCGCCATCTACAGGACTGGAGGACGCAAACAAGCTCGCACAAGGCCTATTCTTATTAATAATTTGTGACCCTGCCCTGGACCACAAAACCATTAATCTATATTTTTGACTGGTTTTGTGGTCCAAGGTCACACATTTTGATTATACAATAATTAGTCACAGAGACAAGTATTGTTTCATCATGTTATTATTTATTATAATAAAGTCATGTTTATTCTCTATTTACTTTTGTAAACTAAAAAATGGTCATATAGGCTCAGAAGAAAGGTATTAGACCTGTTTTGAAAATTCAACATGGAAAAAAGTCAACAGATGTTCTCCCAGTTCACTGACGTAATTTTAATCTTCTTGAACAAAACTGCTGTGCGTAGAGAAGTTGTGTCATAATGCTGATAATTTCCACCATCAGATTTTAACATTATACAATTATTATGTCAGGAAAACAACCTTCTTGAACAATCAAATAGAAGCAGACATACAATTCAATACTTTGCAATCCAACAAAATGTTCCCAGTATAGAAATATTCTTCAGATTTTGGTTCCTACAAAAACATTCAAACAAAAGACACTACTTAACATTTAAAAAAACTTTTTTTTTTGATTGTTCAGTAATGTAAAATTGCCTTCTTATCAATTTGGTAAATCATTTTAAAAATGACAATGATTTCTTGATTACATCCTTTTGTCTTCACATGTGTGCAACATTCAATAAAATGTCTTTGGCATCACAGATTTGCTTTCATTTTGAATGTCCCTGTGGAAAATTGGTCATCTGGATGTTGTCTCCTTGTAGTCCTGGGTTGTAGTAACCAAATCCATCCAACTTCAGGTCTAGTGGCTCACTATTATCCAGTCTGAGAACTTTAGGGGAAAAAAGCCCAGCATTAGTGCATCACAGTAAAAAAATATTCTGTGTTATGTATTAAGCCCTCACGTTAAACATGGTTAAAAGTGATGCAAATAAAGACATGTGAGCTTTATATTACCTGGATCAGGTGACATCTCTTCTTCCAGTTTTCTGTGTGAGAAGCCTCTTTTGTTCCTTCGATTCAGGAAGATAAATGCTCCCAAGGCCAGGACGCCTACTACAATCCCAATAACTAGGATGATGGTCCAAGCCTCTCCTTTCTTGCTTTTGGTTCCATCTGAAGCATCTGAAGATAAACCTGTAAAGACATATTTCATGTTTATTGTACCAACGAAGCAACCTTTAAATATACATTACATATATAGTAATATTGTTGTGTCCTTTACCATGACGTTATTTGCATAAAAAAATAGTTAATGAATCAGTTCAGACCAACATCGTCTTATCATAATTATTAAAGTTGCATATATATAATTTTCCTGCAATTTATTAGTATACTAGATCAAGCCAAAAAACCACCATAAGATCTACATTTACAAACAATTCTTTTCAGTTCAGAATGCTGTTTGGACACATATTGGTTAGAGTCACATTCACTAAAAAGGTCATGGAATTTGTTCTCCAGCAATGTCAGGTGTTCTTTGTCACATTGGTCCACGCTTGACCCCAGAGCCTGCAGGAGCCCCTCCCAATATCTGCAGGGTGAACACCACTCTTATTGTGAGGGAAGTGAGGTGTCAGTAACGGGACACTCTGGCCCAGAGCAGAGGACAAACAAAGCCTGAAATCCAATCCAACTTGGAGGAACAGCAGCAAATATGTCTTTTATGACTGGATTGAGAAGCTAAGAAAGAGGGTTAGCTTGGGGGATGAAATAAAAAGACTTGTGTGATCTTTGTGATGTGGAACTGGAGAGTGAAACAATGCTTATAAAAGGTCAAAACACTATCAGTGACCCAGATTCGGAGTGAGAATTCTATTTCAGCTAAATATTTTTTGTCTAGCATCATATCATTTTATCATGAACTGTTCCAAGGTTGTATAGACTTTGTGTTCCTGGCAAAGCTTAAACAATTAGTTCAGTGACATGATCATTTAAAAATCACTCTAATATGCTGATTTGGTTTTCAAAAAGCATTTCTTATAGCTATCAAAGCTGCTTCATAAAAAAATACTGATTTATCAAATGACAGAACTTCTCAGTCATTGAATTATGCGTAGTCTTTTTTAATTATTGATTACTGATTATTGGTGCTTGATTGTTGCTGATTTGGGAGTCTCACCTCTTTCAGAATTCTCTATGTTGTCAATAGCTCCTGACTGTTTTATTTCTTCATCCTCTGGGGCAGGAGTCGAGACGTCTTCGGGGAAGGAAGGTGGAATGGCTGCCGTTGTAGTTCTGTATACAGGTGTTTCAGCTGGGCTCCCTGTAGTTTTGTTTTGGACACTTTCATCTTTTGTTGTGGTGGTCGGACTTTCAGTAGTGCTGTTGGTGGGTACATCACCTGAGGGGAAATATCCAGAACCCGATTCATCGTGGCTGATCTCTGTTGTGTTAGTCTCAGCATGTGGAGTGGTACTTGTGTGATTAAGAGCAGACTCATCTGAGTGCTCTGGCTTTGGTGTGGAGGTATTTGTGGCTGTGTCCTGCGTCAGTGTTTGGTTGGATTCTTCTGATGTATCTGGGAGCTTAGAACTTGAATTAAGTGCTGTAGTGACGGCACTGTCAGGATTGGTTTCATCAGCAGACGGCTTAAGGCTCTGTTCCAATTTAGTGGAATTCTGCACTTCCCCTTGTCTAATATACATCGAGCCAAATGGTTGTGCTTCATTTATTGAACTGTTTTCTTGTGCATCCTCATTGCTTTGTACCTCTTCCTTACTTGACTGAGCAGTTGTTTCCTCACTTAATGATTGCTCTCCACTGTTGTCTGTACTATCATCGTTTCTTTGCCATTCCTCAGGTATCTGGGTGGACACTTGTTGAAACGTCTGAAGTATCAAGAGGAGTGCAAGTGTGATGCCTAGTGGCAGTTTCATATTTGGCACTACCTGCCAAAACAAGACACGTGACATGGAGTGAATGTGTATATCACAAAAACATATATTCCACTATTTTAAGTTATATTGCATACGTAGACATCATTATGCTGGCATCAATCAAAAGATAAATGCAGCCAAAATTAGTCAACATATGGGAGAAGCAAAACCTGTGATGTCTCTCTATACAAAATGAAAGTGATCTTTCTCAGAAACCTCTGTTTAGCAGCCCTTTGTTCCACTCCCAGTCTTTTTCACTGAAGTGAATCTAAACCCTCTTGATGCAAGTGTAATGTACACCATTCAACCATGTCACTGCACTGCAATAACAGAAGGTGCGCATACAATATTTTGTATTCTGTGTATAGTACACAGTACAATGTACACACCCAAACCTTTACCTTTACTGTGCATTTAGATGCACATTTAGAAAGAAGTTATGACACAAAAACAAAGTGATGGTTATATATGTCTAAATATTTAAATAATATGCTTTGATGAGACATAGACGTGGCATGATAATTATAATTATTATATTATATTTTTACGTGCTGTTAAATAGACGCACCACATTAACATGTGACTAATGGAATAACTATTTCCATCCTGTCGTCACTTCACAGTTATGCCTGTTTGTCCAGTTCATCTGCTATCATCTATTCCTGCCAGCCTCCAACAAAAGTACAATTAAACAGTGATAATGTTACAGAAATGCTTTCATTTCACTGTTTAATTGTATTTTGCTTGAAGGAATGAAGGGTACTTCAGCTCCACATTTTCATCCTGTTTTTGTGTTTATTGTTTACATTTAATCATATCTAATCCACGTTGTGAAATTATTTTTATTATTTATTATGTATTATATTATACATTGTATTGTATAAATGCTCTTTATTTTATGGTCCGTTTATGAATATGTTTGTCGGTTGTTATAATTATACTATTATTATAGTGTGTATTATAGTTTTTCTTTGTGTTTTCTGGCATTATTCATGTAAAGTTATATGAAAATGTGAAATTAAAGTTAAAGTATGTGTCTATTAAATTACAATTGTAAGATAACTCCATTTTAGACAGTTCTCTCTACCTCCTGGATGAAAATATTCTATTAATAATAAGAATGTGCCGGAACAGGTTTTCAAGTTGTAAGATGCATCCTTAGTATCATGTCAATAATACAATATACTATAAGATACGTGTGTGGTTAAACTATAATACAACTTCTATTTCAAATGATTATTTAAGGGACAGCATTTGGTTCACTGTTTATTAGATATCTCATCAGTGCCTCCAGAAAACCTTTATTAATAACTTTCAGGAATTAAAACTCTTCTAGGTATGAGGCACCATTTGTCAAACATCCCAAAGGTAATTTTATTTTATTTTTTTTAAGTTTTTCGTAACCATGACTTCCCTCAGTAGATCGAAATTTCAGCAGCATTCATACCACTGACATCCAATACCTACTCTCCATTTTACGGCAAATGAATTTTAAAGCAGTACAATATTTCTCAATAGACTTCTATGTATTAAAAATGAAAACCATGTACCTACCTGAGTGCTGCCTGTTGGACTCGGGTGAGGTGATTGAGGCAGGTTAAAATAAAATGGATTGGGAGTTCAGAGAGTGCGCATCCAGAAACAAGTGGCAAGGGGAGGGATCTGTCTCGCTTGTGGCTACCTGGGAACTGGCCTTTCCTGAATTTGCACCTGCAAACCACACCTCTGCATCAAGCTTCCTGAATTCAAATGAAGCACTCATGTGCGTCAGCTGTAAACAGGACTCAAACTTTACGTCAGTCTGCATTCATACGTCAGTCATACACACCTCATCAGTGCACACAAGTTTATCCTGGAGGTGGGTTTTGAAGCTTTTGAACAACTTAAATTCCCTTAAGGGAGGAGCACCTGACACACTGGGCCTCAGAGCATTCCTCCCGTGCCCCGTGTCCATGGAAACACACAGGTTGCTCAGATCTGCTTTCCTCCACCCTATATCTTTTCAGCGTTAGCCAGTAACAAAAGACACAAGCTATTTTTACATGACCGATGACATATGCGTCATGAGGCTTTTTGTCATAGTAGGGTCATAGGTTGCATTTTAGCGATGTCATAATTGGGTGGTGAAACTTTTGTACTTCTTTATGAGGAACATAGTTCATGTTTCTAATGGTTAATCATGGGCCTGAATTTAACATTTCTGTAAACAACCTGTGAAATATCATCTGCTGGGAGAGTGGGCACATTGATCAGATGACATGCTTTTCCAATAATGACCAGCAGAGGGCAGAACGTACTATAATTTCTTTCTGTTGTGTAGGGAGCAGTTACATGACTGTTCTTACACTAAAATTAAAACATACATCAGTGTGTATATATATATATATATAATAAATTATAAAAATGTATAATAAAATAAATATTTAAAAATAAATAAATTAATATTGTCTGTTTGGTAAGTAGAAAAAAATATCACCATCCAGCTTTTATATAGCCTAGCAATTTGCTCATAATAATGTCCCTTCTTTTTTTTGTTGAGGTGTTTAATTATTAAAAGCATGTTTGTCCCCCTTTAAATGATTCTTTGTAACTAACCCTTTGTAAGAGACTACAGACTGCCCTCACTCCTGACCCAGATTTAGATGTTTGATCAAGCTCATTTCCCAAAATGGCTTATTTATTATAGAGAAGAAGAAAGTCAGCAATTAAATTGTTTTGTTTGGATTATTTCCATCATCAAATGGTTTTGATTGTAGAATGGGTGCCAACTCAGACATAGAGGTGTCTCAGCTTCATTAACATACAGATCACAGCATTTTACTGGAGTGACATCATTTACATTACACCTAGTAAACTGTAACTGTATAAAATGTTCAAGTTTAGGGTGTTCAGAGTCCATTCTGACTCCATTGAATCCAAGGTGTTTTTTCCGTGTCTATCATATATTCTTACCTTTGTTTAAAAAAAAAAAAAAAAACTAATCAGATGCAAATTGTTAAATGTTTAAAGAGGAATTTTAGAAAAGCTGAAAATTAACTCACCTTCAGGTCATCCAGGATGTAGATGAATTATTTATGTTAAATGTTATTGCTAAATTAAAACTTTTATGGGTAATAGTCATGACAAAGGAAGAAAACCTGGCAGTGTTTCTCAATGTGGGCTGTTTTCTGTTGGAAATTTTCCTTTATAGGGAGCAACCAACATCACATTTACTTTATTCGCTTCCTTGACCCTTTAAATTAGGTAACTTCTGTCCAAGTGTTTTCAGTTCATTTTTTATATGGGCACTGCAGAAGGTTCCAATTCAAATGAATATAATGAAATTGAGCCATAAACTGCCCCTGGAGAACAAAAGCCTTGTGCCTTAAACTACAAGCCTTCACATTATAAAGCAGCAGCACACAGTAGCTGTACAGAAAACACACACTGTATTTATGGAAAGCTGAAGAAAACTGAAGAAAATATGAAGTGATCATTGGCATGTATAACATCATACTAAACAAGGTCAAATACTGAAGCAAGGAATGTGTAACACCAATGAAATTATACAGTAGATGTTTGTTTTTTTAATAATTCATTTGGGGCCTCCTGCAATTTAAGACCCAATGGGGGAGCTGTGAGCTGCATTTGACTGGGGGAACCTGATGAATGGGGAAGTAACAGACTTATGCAATGAATGTGTCAAATGTGAATGATTACAATACTACATGAAATATGATTAGCAGCTGGTCACTAAAAGAGCATGAACATAATGTCCTTGAGTAATGATTTATAATATAGGAAAAAGAAAGCCAAACAATTGTGATCACAACAAAGCCAGTTCAATCCCTTAAGGTTTATAATAGTTCAGCAGAAGTTTTGCTCAATACGTTTTAATGGTATTCATACAAGCCAAAAGAAAATGTTTTAAACAAGGCCTTTAGATAGGTCTTTAGTCCTTCAGAGGAATGCTTTGTTCTTTTGGGATAGTCTGAGTTAAGTTGACTGGCTTCTAGGACATCTAACAGTTTTCCGAATTGAGGGCCAGAATATTTTAATATATTTTTGACATGTGTTGATGTTGGTGTGTCTCTGATGCTGTCTTGGATTCAGACAGCGAAGGGAATATTTTAAGGTATACTCGACCCCAAAATGAAAATTTTGTCATTAATCTTTTACCTCTATGTTGTTCCAAACCCGTAAAAGCTTTAAACTTTTCCAGAATGGTGCTATGGCGACAACGAGACACAGAGGAGATATAGTATTAAATAAAGATGTTATTTTTATTTTCTTTGCGTGTAAAAAGTATACTGATAACTTTCAGATTAATTCAGATTAAACCACTGATGTTCTGAATGTTTTTATACTGGACCCTGACAGTGTCATTTGCTTGGCAGTCAATGGGACAATCAAAAGCCTCTGTGTTTTCATCTAAATAATCCTAAATTGTGTTCTGAGGACAAGCAAAGCTACGGGTTTGGATGGAGGTAACTTTAAGTGATTAATGATGCAATTTTAATTTTGGGGTGGAGTATCCTTTTAATATTGGTATCATCTCTTACTATAGGCTACCTGTGAAGTAATGTTGTTAATTACATGAACGTATCAATTATATTAATAAACCTCTGCAAACAGGTTATGCAAAAAAAACTTCTACAGAAGGTTGGCAGAAAATGTTTACATTTTTCATTTAATATTTATGTTTTATTTGATTGTTATATACACTACCATTCAAAAGTTTGGGGTCAGTAAGATATTTAATGTTTTTTAAAGATGTTTCTTCTGCTCATCAAGGCTGCATTTATTAGATTAAAAATCCAGAAAAAA
>JAUCNO010001819.1:9972447-10005761 GCA_032353835.1 Enteromius viviparus
CATTTCATTCACAATAACTGCTTTGGGTGCAAGTGATCTAATGTTTAGGAGCCCAAGCTTTAAAAATGGTTTCTGTTAATCTATTTTGTTTTTTACAGAGCGATCGAGTCTCTTTAGAGCACTTGAAGGAAACCACGCGATTCATATGGATTACATGGCAATGTTTTTTCGCTGAACTTTTGAAACGGTAACGTCTTTGGTGAATCGTCTTTCATTGGAGGGACACAAGCTTTTCTTGAAGATGAACGGAAGTCTTATTGGAGCGTCTTAAGGGTGAGTGATGACATTATTTAGAAAATATAGGCGTAGCGGTGTCTTCTTTTTCTTTTACCAGAAACCACTGTAACTTCAGGTAAAATTTGTGTTTAATAACGTTATTAGATATTTATCAGTTAGGCCTAAGGGAGGTGGTTTGGTCAATCTTGGTAGAAAAATTAAAGCAATATGTTCATTCCAGGTAAATAATGTGTTCTTCTTTTCCATTATCAGCATACCCTGTAATATGCACAGGTTGCTTGAATAATTTATACAAAATTTAATGAGTTTGTATTTTTGTTGTTGTTGAGTGTGAAAGTGATGTTGTTGGTGTCTAATCTTATGTTTAGATTAACTCAGAGTGCTGTACAGTGATGACAAACAAGAGGATGAGAAACTCACTCATGTCACGCTTGATGAGGAGATTGTCAAAACATAAACTGAGATGTCAACAAATAATTCTAAGAAATATCAATGCAAATTATAATAAATATTCAATAATGGATGCAATATGTTGTTGTCTAATTTTATTTCAATAATTGTTCCTTTGACAGATCCAGTCGAACTCAAAGAAGTGACCTCGTCTCACCGGCTCCCTCTTGATCAGTCATCCCTTCCCTAGTGCTCAGCTCCATCAGCCCTCTGCCTGTGCCTTCAGATGCACCAGCTCTGTCTCTATCGCTCGGACCCCAAATTTCAGCAGCCACATCTATATCTTGACTCCTTCCTCGACTCTGCTGTGGGTTGTCAGCTCTGGGTCTGTGCCAAATGACAAACACCAGGCCTCCAGGGGATCATCATTATCATCACCATCTCTTCATCACATCCTGCCATCATCTCCATGTGCTCCTCACCATCCCTACACCATCGCCTCATCCACCTTCAAAACACCCTCCATCTCTCTGTTCTTGCTTGAACTTTTACCTTTGTTGTATTTTTTGCACATACACTAATACTCACCTCTGTAATTTTTTAGTATATATTTTTATTTTCTGAAAACTGCATTGTAACTTTATTCATTGGTGTAAAATCCAGTACTTTACAGTAATACAGGTATAATTGAAATGTTCTACAAATGGGTAAGATAACTGCCATGATATTTCACACTTTTTTCAATGTTGCTGTTTTTTAAAATAATGTATTAATGTATTGTATTTTAGTAAAACAAATGATCTATAAACATACTTGTATTCCAAGTGCATATTTAATGAATTTAATAATTGTTGTTTTTTTCTCACAAGGGTATATATGTGTGACGATCAGCTGGATGTGCCAGCAAGACTTTGGATGGCACTCCAGCTCTCCACTAACTGTGTGTGTATGTTTATTTCTGTGTTCATTTATTGATTCTCGGCAATTAACTCATTTCTCCGCCCACTCGTTGGTTGTCTTGGTGTTTGATTATTTGCCCGACCCCTTTGACCTACTTTCATCTGTATAAAACCCCCTGTGTTTGTCTGTCTTCACGGTCCATTAGCACTGTCAACCCCTGTCTTTTGCCACTCCGTGTTCCTGTGTTTCTTTGTCTAACTGGATTGTATTTACTGTGTACCGACTCACGCCTGGACTCTGACCATTCTCGTGCTTTGCCTCTTCCACTCCTGTCTGCCGTTAACGACCTAAAGCCTGTCTGTTTTGCTCTGTGTTTATCCAATAAACAGCCTGGACATGAACCCGCACGTCTCCTGGCCTTTTAATATGCTGCTGTACTTTTTTATTTACTCTGAATATCTGTAATGTGCACAACAATATATAATGCATTGAAGTTTTATACATATTAAAGTGTATGTGTGTATATATATACTGGAAAAAATAATAATAATAATATAATATGCTAGTGTAATGCTAATGCATCTCAAATGAACTATAATACAATTTAAATGTATTTGAAGTACATTAAAACAATGTTTCAAATATGCTCTAAATTTAGTTCATGAAGTATTGAAAGTACATTTTAAATTGCACTAAATATACTTAAAATGGGTCCATTTTAACACAATTTCAATACATTTAATATATTCCAAATATGTAAATGTTGAACTTAAATAGATCTTAAAATACACTTAATATACTTAAAGTTGTTCCAAAATAATACATTTAATATGCACCTAGTATAGTATAATTACAATCTATTAAGTGTGTCTAAAAAAGCACAATTTAAATATATTTCTTTTTCACCTGGGTAGGTTTAGGTCATTTGTACAAATTCATATGAATTGGCTCGTAAAATACATACGATTTAGAAGAAATTTCTACGAATTAGCCAACTCCTAAAACATGTACAGTATGAATTGCTGTGAGATCAGGTTGGTTTTGCAACTTGCAAAATATGTATTTTTATAATAGATTTTACACATTATCTGTACATGAATGTAAAATAAAACGGCTCAGTATGACCTTTTTTTACAGATCATTTGCTGAAAATAAAAAGGAGTTTCAGACACAATTTTGTGCCCAATTTGTGGAAAGCGGCTAAATATATCTTATCAGTGGATTAATTTAAAATCATAGTGGCTAATTCTAAAAGAAGCTTTTTTGAAGAGTTCTATTGGATGCGCCTTGCATGTGCATAAACGTTCAAAGCTTTATAATCGCCACTGTGATTAAAATGAACGCAGAGTTATGTCTGGCATATTAATGAAACATGAGCGCGAGGACAGTGTGTGTGCCTGAGTCTCAGCGGTCCATCCCCTCCTTATGAATGGAGGGATACACGCCAATCAAATAAAAGATGGGATTGAAAATCTAATTAAAGTACATTTAATTACTTACTTACTTTCTCCTTCAATGGAGCCTGGTATGTGAGTTATTCTCTCCTCAGGTCATGGAACCCAGATAAGTGGTCAGGATGACTTCACTTCTACGCATGTTCTGAAGAATCAAGAATCAACTGTGACGTTTATGTATAAGATATTAGAGAGTCAGTCCGTTTCTAGCCTGTATTTCTATGCATATTGCATAGACTGTGTGTAATCAGCCATATTGATAAAACGTTTGATTGAGCTGGTCCGGATGGCCTGACGCCCAAATTATCATCTTCTTCACCTTGGGATGTCCTGACGACCATACGTGGACGTCTTTAATATTATCTAGCTTTTGAAAACTAATCAGAATGATGACTCAAGGTCTTCATTCAACAAACACCTAGGGTCTTTAACTGTTATTTTCCCAACAGCTTCCCCTAGCACCCCTTGGTTTAACCTGTTAGTGTACTAATGACTTCTGAACGTGTTACAGTATTTTCCTCTGTTTAAGTAAACACTACATTCTTGATTTAATCTCGCCAGTATTGAATTAAGTATTTGCAAAAGAGAAAATAGGAAAATGGCCATATGAGCCCATCATGCTCTTTGAAAGTTTGATTGGACCTTGAACGGGATGTGGCCTGCATGAGCAGCATCCAGTCTTTAGCTGCGCTTTCAGTCTCATTACAGGCTGATTGATCACCTGAGCTGCCAGCATCAGTTTTCCTCTACAGTATGTAATTACACTGTAAAAATAATATTCATTGAGGCAAACACACAGTCCTCAGGCAACACAAAGACTCAGTGGGCATTCAGAGGGTAAATAACTCTAGAAGAAAGAAGATTTCATGCAAAAACTTGAAGAGAAAGTCAACTCAGTAACATCCTCTGGTTGATAGAGTCGCATCCATGGCTTGTTGCTGTAGTTTGTTTATAAGACGCTGTTTTACAGACTGTTTCATCATAATGATTAAACTCATATGATATTGAAAGGATCATCCCCTAGGAATCATCAAGGGGACAGCATTACTAAAATACGCAAATAATTTTTCTTTTGGGAATAGCAGAGGGTGGACTTCGGGGTTTAAACCCAAATGTTTATTTGATTTTTTTTGGTATAAATTTCTCTATGCATGATCGTTTTTTGTCAGTTATAAAATACTTCAGATCTGCAATTCTGCTCTATAAATCAGATGTAGTCTCACGAGCCAGACTTCGACTACTGGCATTGTGTCTGGTGCATATTGATGTTTATTCTGCCACAAAGTGAAAGCTCATTTGAATGATGCTGTGGCTTTTTGTTCTGCAGTGAACACCAGAGAAATTAGAGGAACCTGCTTGTTGACTTTTTTTTGGACTAAAGTATCCTTGCATACATTTGTAAGAAGTAGGATTTAAAAAGCATTTTTATGTTTGCTGAAACTTGCGGTTTGTTCAAAACTCATTTTTAAGTGACGGTGGCTGGAACCTTGAAAGCTTTATCAAAAGCTGGTAAATATACGGAATATCCTACAGAGATTTTGGGGTAAAGAAATTAATATGTCTATTCAATCAAGAATATATTAAGGCCCGGTTTCACAACTTAGCTTAAGCCAGGACTAGGCATTCGTTTAATCAGAATATTTAAGCAACTTTTGCAAAAATGCTTTATAAGAAAGTATTACAGGTGTGCATCTTAACACAGAACAATGACACTGACATGTTTTAAGATATGTCAGAGCAAGATATTTTCATCTGAGACAGCTCAAACATGCCATTTAGACTGGGACTAGCTTAAGCCTTGTCTGTGAAACTGGGTGTATCAATATTGTTATGGAGACTATGACTTTTTGAGCAGAAGATACTGATTAATACATCAACTTAGGTGTAGCCTATTTGGAATTGTAATAAATAAAGTGTTCAGGTTTTACTGTTTAGGTTAAGAGATGCAACACATAGGTTTCCTTTAGAGTTTCTTGTATAACTGTACATAAATTGAAGTGCAGAGTTCAGTAAGGCATAGTTTTGATTAGTATGTGCTAAAGTCATAAGGTCACCTTAGCCCCAGATTAGCTTGGATTTATCTTGGTTACTTTTATGTTATACTGTTTGTATTTGTGTGTCAGTTATGCAACCTTACAGTCATCCAGATAAGTCAGTTCTGGATGACGTCATTGCATTAATCATTTATCAAGAGCTATCTCTTCTTCTGAGCTGTCAGACAAACTGTGACATTCAGCAAATCAGTGACCTGCCTTCTGTAGGGGAGCAAATTAATAATAATTAAAAAAAACCCTGGACTGGCTCCAATACACTACCATTCAAAAGTTTTTTTTTTTAAAGAAATTGATACATTTATATCACACAAGTGACTATAAATGTAATTTTTACAAAATATTTTTTGAATAAATGCTTTTTAATATTTTTAATTATTAATAGAATTTCATATTCATATTAATAGAATATTCAAAGAAATCTTGAAAAAAATATTATGATTTCCACAAAAATATGATTACAACATTGCTAACTTCAGTACCAAATCAGCATTTTAAAAAGATTATGTAACACTGGAGTAATGGTTGCTGAAATGTTGGTTTTAATTGTGATAATATTTTTACAATATTCCTGTTTTTTCTATAATTTGATCAAACAAATGCAGCCATGGTGAGCAAAAGAGACATTTTTGAAAAACATAAACTTCTGACCATCCCCAAACTCTTGGAGCTCTTTATTATGTCAAAAGGTTACTTCTACATGTATTCAGTGTCTCATTGACTGAAAATACTATCGTAATAATCAGTATTTATACTGTCCCAAAATGTGACATTACTAAAGAGGAAAAAATGGATTTGTAGTTGTGTGATAGCAGTTTGCTGTAGTGTGTTTACTTGGTACACCTGTGTGCTGCTCATGTCATATTCATTGTTTACAGCAGCATATTCTGCTGCGGTGACTCATCTAATTACAATGTAATAAAATGTGATATTAAGGGGTGTGGCTTTATATGAATGCAATAACCTCTCACTTTCTGTGTCCTCAGACTAGTAGCAGCCACTCACAGATCAGCATGTTATCCTATCTTACTCGCTGGATGTCCAGAGGTGCTTTCCAGGCACTGAAGGGAGCCAGCAGTCGGCCTCAACTGGTCAAGACCCCTCAAATTGGGAATCAGACACTGGCGGCGGCTCCTCTGCCCTTTACTGGGGGGAGTCCAGGAGTAAGGCAGGCCCGGGCACTAGAACAGGAGAGACTACTGCAGATCGATTGGGATGATGGGAGTTGCAGTTTGTATCCATTCACCTGGTTAAGGGATAACTGCCAGTGTCCTCACTGCACGCTGCAGTCAGCACAAGCACGCAGCCTGCTCTTCTCCAATCTGGATGTGCACACAGGAATGGATCAAGTGCAGCTGATGGACAATAAGGTTGGTCTTGGTAAGCAAAGTTTAAAGGGATAGTTCATGCTAAATCAAAATTTGTCATAGTTTAGGCATTTACGCATCATGTCATTCCAAATGGATGTGACTGTTTTCTTTACAAAAGAAGATGTTTTATAGAATGTCAATGCAGCTCTTTTTGAAACAATAAAAGTGGAAGGGGAGCAGAAATGTTGCATTGTGCTTTATTCCACGTTTATTCACTTTATTCCTATCCACTATATTTTAGGTTAATTTACTTTTTTCCCATTGACTGTGAAACTTTTTGACATTTTTCATCTTGATGCCCCCATTTATTTTCATTGAATGGCAAGGAACAGGCCAAGATGTGTTCACACCAAGAATGATAACCTTAAAAATAATTATACAGATAATGTTAGAATTGTCCACACACCAACACAGTAACGTTTGGTTTGTTGTAAGAATACGCTGCTTTTTTGTCATGTCACTTTGAATGCAGGGTGGATACAGATTGGCTGTCAATATTTTTATCTCTTATTAACTGAAAAAAAATAAATGTTTTGAAAGTAATTCATATGTTGCTCCTCTTTGCCCTTATCACTGCACTGTACTTGTAATGTGTACTATTCTGTATTGAATTTATAACTATTTTTTGTTAGCATTGTAGTTATTGTTATTATAGTTTTGATGTGAATAGGCCTTTAGTCACAGATGTTTAGAAACTAAATAAGCAAATAATAATTCCTTTTTTTAGATGAACTATTCCTTTAAATCTGACTAAAAATCCTGAAACTAAAGCAAAATTCAGGTATTTAATAGGAGTCTATATGAGCAGGGTTGTCTTGTGAGGGGGCAAGACTTCTCCATGCTGACCTAAAGAAAGCAGCTTGAAACTGCTTCTGTTTGAGCTGTGCTTCACACATTGCTGAAATAAGGAGGGCAGTTAACATTTTTTTTTACTAATGTGACTGCACCTGAACACTGTATATCTGTTGTACTATTCAATGGAACTAATGACCAAAGTTAGCTAACAGTGGCTTGGAAAATGCACCCCTGGTCTTTTTACTCAAAGTCATTGCCTAATAATCCTTAAACCTGTTTTTCTAAAAAAAATTGTAGGTGTCCATTACATGGCCTGATCAGCACAGTAGTGAGTTTGATCCCGACTGGCTGAAGAAACGATGCTTTTCCTCTGAGGCAAGACAGGCTTTGCAAGAGGAGCTTTTCCTGAATGGTGGGTTAATTGTTATCTTTTATTCTTCATTGCCATAATATTTGTATTAGCCATGTCTCTTTTATATACATCTGAAATCTTTCTATGGCTATTATAAAAGGATGTATTTTGCATAGCAACCTGGAGATTTTTTTTACTGTATAGAGCTGCAGTTCTGCTACACAACCAAAACACTCTTAGTCTGCTGTTGTCATTATTGTCTCTGTGTTCTGCTTGAGAGTATAGGGGGAATCTGGCCTTATATTATTTGATATCATTCTATAACATTGTCCCAATCAAGACACACTTTGAATTGAAATAATACATTTTTTAATGGATGTTTTTTTTTTGGATAGTTTCTAATATATTTGAAATGCACTCATGGATGCTAATATTTGTGCAATAGTTGCATTAATGTGCGGTCTGGACAGCAGTTACTTTTGTAGTGTGCAGGCACTTCTCCCTAGAATTGCCCCTGAATGGAAAAACGTTTTCCATTTCCTGCCACATGGAATAGAGATTTAAGGCCATTTGAGAAGAGTGAGCTGTTGTGCTTACACCGCTCTTGAGGGATGCAGTGGTTGGAGCAGACGGAACAATGCATCTGCCAGAACAAGCATCCTGCACATATTTGTGTGTCATGAGATTTTAAGATGAAATTTTCTAAATTAATGCATGTCACTGGGGCTTTGTTAGACATTTTGTTAGCCACAAATGTTCTTTACTTTACTGTTGTTTTTAACTTTTGGATTTTCTCTTTGAAGCTTAGGAAATTATGCTGTTGTTTTGTTCAAAGGCACAAAAGGTCTCCCCTTGTGCCCCTTACATCTGTGAAAGAAAACCAATAAATTTCCACGGTTTAAAGTGTAGACTACACATCACAAGTGTCTGCTTTTAGCTGAGGTGTAAAACACACAAGGCTTGCATGTGTTTAACAAAGCTCTTTAACTGGCACATAATATGACGAGTTCTGCCCCTTGTTTTAAGACCTCCCTTAGAAACTGTCTTCAGACTGCCTGAAGGAGGCCTGTAAAGCTCTCACCTTGCTATATTACGTCTGTCTTGGGTAGTAATCTATAGGTAGTCATTTCCTGACAGGTTAGCACCATTTGTAGACAACTGAAGTGTCTTTCATGGTGTTACTTAACCTCTCTACAAATGACAAGGATGTTTTGTGTCCGTATTTGTACATACAAGTTACCCATTTTTACCTCCGAGCTTTATATTGATGCAGTTAAAGACCTATTTTTGTGGTATTTCTTTAGAGGTGAGGCAGAATGGTTGTGTAAAAGCTTTGTATGCAATTTTGCAAAAGCTGTGTATTGCAATTTAAAAGTTTTTAAAAGATAAGGATGTATCGAGGATAAATTATAATCCTAATTTCTATTTTAGAAACGAATATGAGGTTTCTAAAGGATCATGTGACACTGGCTGCTTAATTCAACTTTTTCATAAGGATAAAAAGCATTTTAAAATATACGTAACTTTACAACAGAGAAAATAGGTAATTAGGCCGAATTAGGTATCTCACTAAGATTTTTATGACCCAGTAAACTGATTCACTTTAGTTTTTCTAGTGTGGTCTAATTTACAAGACGGCACGAGTGTGCTTTACTGCGGTCATGACATGTCCTGGTTCAGCTGACATCATGCATGCAATGACATCATGATCCTTCAGAGCACCAAGACCACATTGTTCCCATCTAAGTTCAAAAACAGCAAAACAGTCGCATTGCTGAATAAGATGAAAAACAGTTCACTCTTCCCACACAGAAAAAGACCACACTGGCACCGGCCAGAGATTAAGATTACTTAAATAAGAAGTGAAGGAGTACTTTTAAACCCTTATTTTTCCAAACGGCTTATGGAAAACTAATGGCTTGACTCTAAAGAGGTGTCTTACCTCATTTTCTTGAGAAGCGCACGGGACGTGAACTAAATCTAGGATGCTGCGCGCATGCAAATTGAGTTACTCAAGTCATATAAATCTATTTTCCATATCCCATTTGGAAATGATCTCTGTAAGCAGTTTGTACTCTGCTTGTGAGCTTCTGTCTTTCCTGTTCTTGGTGAACTCTGCTCTGTGCTGAGCTCTCAGTAGGGACTCTGTTGTCAGAGTTTGAGTGGACGTAGCTGCCTGCCAGCTACAGCAGCCACGGCTTCACATTACCATAGCTGGAAAAATTACAGAGGCAACGCTGAAGGAAACTGTTCAAGCACACATAAGCTGACACCTTTCTTTTCCGGCATGTCTTTGTGTGCATAAATGTATGTGTTTCCGTCTGTTTTAGAGACTGAAAGGGTCATTAATGTCCAATGTCCATTTTTATTAAAGTGTCTCAGAAGCCGCAGCTGGACAGAATGATAGCATGATATTAATCTCTGGCTCTGAAGTCAATATTAGCACTGCCAGGAAATCCTAGTATGTCAGTGAGACAGAGAATATTACACATTACACGCTTATAAGAGCTGAACATTTCTGACCTGGACTGACTGAACCACTTCACCCTGGGCCCAGTGCCCAGCTCACTCACTTTCTCTCTCTTTTCTTTTTTTTTTTGATCAAATTTGTACCAGAACTTCAATATTGCTGTGAGATCGTGGTTGTTTTCTCTGCCTCTTGTGTCACTCAATTCTGGTTTTGTTTGCATTAACTTGATGGATTTATATGATTGCATATTCCTACTTCTGTCAGTTTATATCATGAACAATTTAGCAACATGGTTTCCTCCCTCAGGGTTACATCTGTTTTCAATACATTTGTCAACCTGAAAATATACTTTTTATTATAACTATGGCTGGTATCAACAAAATACCATTTAGTAGTGCTGTGTGGCCTTCAGCTTGTGAAGCTGAAATAGCAGCATTTTTAGTCCAGAAAATGCATTCAGTAGCAAGCAATACATTCAGATTTCAACAATGTTTCATTACAGTGATTTAGCTTTATTTGTATTTTTATGCGAATGTTTCTTACGAGCCACAATGAGACAGTTCTTATATTTGTGCTCATCACCATGGATATCCTGCATGTGTGTCAGCTGTGGTTAGATAAATGCTCCTTTTCGTTCCAAGTAATATTTGCTGAGTTGGCATTGTGTGTCTACTTAGTCGAGATCTGAAATATACTAATTATTTATCCTGTTGAGGTATGACTATACCTCTGAGATAATATACATCTGAGACATCTGATGCTCATTGTCATGAGAAAGTATCTTGAGGGGAGTATCTTTCCCAGGTGGAAATATGCTACCATTACAAAGTCTATTATACCAAACAAGGGTGCATTAATTTAAACAAATCAGTATTATTGTGGAATATTTTTATACAGCCATTTAAAGTGTCTTATGTTTTAATATAAATACATTTAGAAATGTCATTTATTTCTGTGATGGCTATTACTCCAGTCTTTAATGTCAAATGATCCTTCAGAAATACAGTAATTCTAAAATGCTGATATGAAGCTCAAATTAACTTAATGTTGAAAACAGATTTGCTTTTGTTTTTCAGGATGAGAGTTTTAATTAATCACACTTTCATAGCATTATTATGTCTTTACTGTCACTGTAAATTAAATTAATACATCCTCACGGAATAAAAGTGTTAATTTAATTTTTTTTCTGACCCCAGGCTAATGAATGGTAGAGTAATGACTTTATAAATCGGCAAATAGTCAGTCAAGAGGTTTTTTTCCTTTCACTTGCTGGTCCTGATCTATATTTGTCGCTGGATCCTCTACTGTGACAAATTCGCCAGTGGAACAATTTTCTAAATTGAGAGAAGCTGAGAAAGAGGTGTGGGGCTGAAAAATACTTCTACAGCACAGAGGTCCAAGCAGTGAATTACAGACATAAGTACAGAACGCTTTTTCTCATGTGCACACTTCTCTAGAGGCCCCGTCTGTGAAAGTAGACATAAGAACCAGAGTTTTCCAGCAGTACTCCTTCAAACATGCAGGGCCTCACACAGTGTTCTGACCAATGTGTTCTGGCCTTAACCCTGACACACACACACACACACACACTTGGGATGGTTATAGGTGCAAAGTTTCTATCATGTGATAATTTGCATTGTAAATCAGGGAGCTTAGAAAATGAGTAACAGAAATAGGAAAGATAGAGAAAAACATGTTTAGCTTGGAAAGGATTTTAGCTACTTTTTGAGTAATGCTGACATCATTCCCACATAATTATGTAGACTTGAGCCACTGTTGACTGTACTTTTTAATTTACCACTAGACCTTCTAATACAGAGTTTCCTGAGCTAGGCTTTGTGGTGGAACTTTAAGAGATTCGTGAGTTGCTAAAAAACAAGTGGTGTTATTGTTCTGTGATGTTTTTGTTGTGCATTGTAATGTACATTTATAAGCATATCTGTGTTTCAGAGCGTGAATACTGGAATTCGAGTCTGCAAATCCCTACGGCTGACTTTGAGGAAGTTCTACATGATGACAAGGCTGCCCTTGCCTGGCTAGAGGCTCTGAGACGCATTGGCATTGTGTACCTGAGGGGGGCGCCGACAGAGCAGGGCCAGGTGGCCAGACTGAGTCAGAGGATTGGCTATCTACGCCTCACCTTTTATGGGTATGGACTTAGGCTTTGGCTGCACTCTAATTAAAGCAATGAAATGCCTATTTTTAGATAATTATAATGATTTAACAATTTAGTGAGCAAAGACACAGTAGTGAATATAGTCATTTTAAAAACGCAGACTTGGAAACAGTGGAGTAATAGGAGTCATTCTCATACTGACAACTAGTGTTACTACTTACCCAGTGATCAAGAACAGTTCCAGAATCTTCTAGATGGTTCTTCAACTGTTTATGTGCACAGGGCAAAATATATGCAAACATATTCAGTCTGTCACTGGGAGCTCTATGAAAAATAATTACGTACATTTTAAACCCACTCAAACTTCAATTACAAACACAGTGGTGGCAATTTAAGTGTCTCAAATTCCATTTCAGAAATTGTTAAACTGATTTTGAACATCTGTGACTGTGTTTACACCAAAATTGTTCAAAACTACCATTTATGCCAGAACTGCCAGTCTTACTCCAAGATCTACAAAGAAAGACAAATAACCTGCTGCAAAGGGCACAAACCCATCATTCATGGAAAACGAACTACGGTGTGATGAGTAATGTGGTCTGATCTTCCATCCTAATGCGTTACATCTGGACAGGTTTACAATTGATGGAAATGAAAAGTCCCTCAACCCACAAAGTCTGTTGAAAACATGGTAGGAGATGTGTAGTAGTCAGGCGGGGCACCCGTCTTGTTAAGTCTGGGGATTCTTTTCAAAAGCCAACAAATACATGGCCATTTTAAAGGACCAAAATTATCCAAAACCAAATTGTCTTCATGATTTTTTTGGTGTTGGTATTTTGGGATCAGTAAGAACTTGTAAATTATGTTTTTGAAAGTCTCCTGTACTCACCAAGTCAAACAAACAAAAAACACACTGGCTGCTAATTTTCTAGAATGCCAAAACATCTCTGGGTTACATATGTAACCCCAGTTCCTTGAAGGAATGAGACACTGCATCAAAACGCAATAGGAATGCCTCAAGCGTGACCATGCTCTGAATCTGCTGTGTAATCTGTCCAATGGACGGGCGAGACGTCACAGGCGAATCACATGAGAGACCAGAGAGCTCAAAAGCACGTGCAGCGATACGTTAGCCTCAGAAATTAAGCAAGTGATGCCGGGAGTGTGGCAAAGAGACGCAGTGTCTCGTTCCTTTAAGGAACCAAGGTTACATACTTAACCCGGATATGTTACTTTTCAGGAACTTTTCGAACTGCATCAAGACACTATAGGAACGCCTCCAGACTCACAAGTCCCTGCCTAGTTTGGATGCAGCACAACTTGGGCAGCATGTAGAGAAAACTTTAACCTCAAGGCGTACACTTCTGGACCTCGAAGGGAAGGAGGATGAAAAACCTGTAGTACGATAGGCCATGGTGCACAGTGAGGACTTTATGGATGTTCCCTGCTCTAGGGTACAAAAATGCTTTGGCCAGTCAGGGCACAAAAGTAAAGTAAGCAAGGACCACTGTAAAGGCTTACCTCTTGCACCACTGTCTCCGGGCCTTGGCCCCCGTCTTGACAGGATGTCTGCTCCCACATTTAAATGCCCATGAAATGTGCACTGCTCTCAGTCACAGGAGTTAGCCCTGGGACCACACAAGGATCTGGCATGCCAGCTTGTGTAAGGGGCGTGAACGCAGACCTCCCTGGTGGTTTAAATAAGAGACCACTACTGTGTGATCGATGCGTACCAACACATTATGATCTCTTAGGTCTGGGACAAAATGTTTCAGAGCTAGAAACACAGCCAGGATCTCCAGGCAGTTGCTGTGCAATGGGAGAAGGCGACCACTCCACAGACCATGGGCTAAGCGGCCACTCATGACCACTTCCCAACCAGTGAAGGACGCATCATTGATCAGTGTTACACGGTGACACCCGGCCCTGACTTAGAAACCCAGGGTTCCTCCACATAACCAGGGCTCGCACACAATGTCGGGAGGAAACAACGTCACATGAAGGGAATTTTCTCTCAGGGAATACCCTTTGGTTTTAAGCCACTACTATAGGGGTCTCATGTACAGCAGGCCAAACAGAATCACACTGGTCGTGGCTGCCATAAGACTCAGCAGTCTCTGTAACTGTTTTACAGTGAGTGACCGGCCTTCTTGCACTCTTGTGACTGCGGTGAGAATTAACTCATTCGTACCCTTGCGTCACAGTCGAATCCCACACCACACCTAGAAGTGGTTCTCGGAGCCGGAGAAAGCACACTTTTCTTGGCGTTCAGTCTTAACTCCAAACATTTAATGTGAGCTAGGATGACATCTACCTAACCACCTCGCTCTGTGACTGAGCTAGAATAAGCCAGTCGTCTATGTAGTTTAGGATGCGAATGCCTTAAAGCCTCAACAGAGCTAGGGCTGCATCCCCTACCTTTGTAAACGCGCGGAGTGAGAGTGCTAGACTGAAGGGAAGAACCCAATATTGGTAGGCTTTGCCCCCAAAAGCCAACCTCAGGAACTTCCTGCAAGATGGATAGAAGGACAAGTGGAAGAATGCATCTCTTAGATCTATTGTGACAAAAGAATCCTCCGACCTGACTTGTGATATGACCTGATTCGGTGTGAGCATCCTGAACTTTAGCTGACTGACTGAGTGGTTCAGTTGCCTGAGATCTAAAATGGGCCTCAGCCCTCCACCCTTCTTTGCTCACTGCTCCGGGTGTGTGTTCACCGTGTGTGTGTGCGTGTGGTTGATCACTTCACACTGCTGTGTGTGTGCACTTGGATGGGTTAAATGCAGAGCACAATTTCCTAGTATGGGAAACCATACCTGGCCACATGTCACGTTCTTTCCTTTCCATTCCTTTCCTTTGGAACTATGAAGTACCAACCCGGACCCAATTCAAACAGGATCTGATAACCTCTCTTTGCAGGACCCATTGAGACACATTTGGCAGTAGATTTCATGCTGCTAAATAGTCTACTAAGTAGTTATTCGTGGCTGGCCTCTAATGTTAGAGGTGGTTGGTTGGACCTTCATGATGGCACACCACCATGAGAAGCACCGGAAACCCTCACCCCTTTCCCCTTGTCTTAGCTTGTCAAATGAAACCAATTGTGAGGGACAGACAAGAATAAAAAAGACTTACATACAAGAAATGGGACAGACACACAGAGAGCCTGTGACGTCTCGCCCGTCCATTGGACAGATTACACCGCAGATTCAGAGCGTGATCACGCTGGAGGTAGTCTCGCGTAGCCAGACCTTCAGACTGATAGCTGAAGGTCTGAAATTCATAGCCGCTTTCTTTGGCAAGGCCCGTCCATAATGCCGTTTGACTGACATGTCATACAACCACTCTCAGTTTGTTTCATTCAGCTTCACGTTTCGGAGTGTGGAAATGTCCCCACAACAACAGACCAGCACGCAACAAGCCAGTCAGCAGAGAAAACAAGCAATAAGTCATTGATCTGTTCTTCTTGTATAACAACAATGGTGTCTGCATTACCACATCTGATCAAAACACTAAAAAATCAGTAGGAAACGTATGCAGACTTTGTTCAGAGACCTTCAAAGCATCTAAAACTAACAAACACAGATTATTTTGTGGACACGACTCTTAAGGACAAAGCTGAATTTAATATTGTGCTGGAGGAGTTTTTTTGGCGTTCTTCATGACAAGTTTGGCGATCTGCACGTCTTGCCGAAGTGTTCTAATGAGGTACAATAGAGAACACGAGAGTTTTTCTTCCACTATCACACTTCTGCGCTTTGTTTCCCGGTGGGCCGAAAATAAACGCAACACTCGCACCCCCCCCCAAAAAACACTCAAATTCAACCATTAGATGACGACTTCGACACTGCATAAGTGTTTCCAGAAAAGTGTACCATATGCATCAGACGTTCAGCCAACGCTCCGTGGGTGTGACGTCTGAGGCTGAGACTACACTGGAGGTATTCGCATAGCGTTCCAACGCAGTTCGATTTCCTGAAAAGGAACTTGTTAGACAGCATTTTTTTAAAAGAAAAAAAAAGGCATAAGAATGAACTTACCTGCAATAAAATTTGGTATTTCTTTGCTGACAGGTATTTCAGTTATTTTGCCCATCCCTGAAATGAATAGTAGCTGCTATTACCTCAAGTCAAGTCATACTTCTGTTTCTGCCAAACGCATCTTGGCTATTAGCTTGAGAGTAAAGTAGTGTGCAAAATTGGTAATGCAACCATAGAGCCGGTCCATAGGACTGTTACGTTTGAATAGGATTATCATGGATGTCACAGCATGAGTCATCTGTCTACACCATCCTTTGATGAAAGAACTTTGAGCTGTAATTGTTGGCCAACAATCAGAACAATGTTCTGTTTTCAAAGAGAAGAAAACCTGCCTCTGACGGCATCTGAATGAATAAAAAATTATGCCAAAGGACTTTGCTTTACAGTCAGTTAAACTTGTTCCATTGCTCTAAACTTACTGAGCCCATTTTATTAATCAAAAACCATTGAGATTCTAATTTATTTTCTGCCAAACACCTTAGCCTCTCACATGGACATGCAGAGAGGATTTTTAATAAGAAAGGATGAGTGAATGGAAACCACAACCAAGGACAGACAGATAGAGTAGCTGCATGGAGAAAAGAGACAGAACAGAGACAGACACACCATGAGCTTCTGGCTCTAATAACAAATCCATGCATGTGAACTCCCTCTCAGCTGACACCTGTTAAGTGACAGGCTGAATGATTTAACACTGCGCTAGCCCCGGGAGACTCGCTCAAACCGGCCAAAAAGCAGCTTCACCTGACCCAGACGGGAACAAAAAGCACTGCATTTGCCAAAATTTAAGACTTCACTGGCTAGGGATCTTTAGTCTGAAGGAGGAGGCCATGGTGTGTCTGACAAGGAGGATTCTGTGGTCGTGTTGATACCAGTAATCTGCCCCATTTCCTTTTGAAAAACTGCAAATACTCCTCTTTCACACTCCTTTCCTTGATTTTTTTTTATTTGATTACAGGAGATTTTTTTTTTTATAGAAATCTATTGGTTTATGCTACCAAACCTGCTTTTTTGTGGGCACAGATTAAAAAGTGTCTAAAGAACTCAATGGGAGCAAACATTTATCATGTAAAGAAACAAAGAAACAGAAACAAAAAAGCAATTATGGATTATATAATGTTACAGAGATCACTGCTTTTTCTCACTGTGTTGCATAACAAAAATATCTGCTTTGTTCATTGACGTGATTCCTTAGTCTTTAAATTTACTCTCAAGACCGTACTAAATCAAGTAAGTATTTTACTGCGGTGGTTACCTACAATAAATACATGGAGAAATGCAGTAAAACTTTACAAGCCCATAGTCACCTGTTCTCATCCATCACCCCCTCTGGTTTCACAGACACACATGGCAAGTGCAGGACAAGCCCATGGCTAACAACGTTGCATACACTTCTGGAGAATTGAGCCTGCACACGGATTACCCTGCTCT
Organism: Enteromius viviparus; assembly: GCA_032353835.1. Lineage (NCBI taxonomy): Eukaryota > Metazoa > Chordata > Actinopteri > Cypriniformes > Cyprinidae > Enteromius > Enteromius viviparus. The sequence continues at coordinate 9,990,055 of JAUCNO010001819.1, forward strand.
GCACCATCCACCTGGAGTAAGTACACACACACACACACACACACATACCATACTGTGCTGTTTTGCTCATTAAGCTAGATATATGCATTCTTTAGATCATGAGGGGACTTCCTGTTTTGTGTTCTTTGAAATTAAGCTAATTAAAATGACTCCACCTCAAATAAAAGAATAACAGAATACACAATTAATTTGACGAGAGGACTTCTGCTGTATTTTCTCTGGTTGTAGGTGCAGTTCCTGCACTGTGTCCGTCAGGCTGATCAGGGCGGAGAGAGTGAAGTGGTTGATGGCTTTCACATGGCCGAGCTGCTCCGCAGGGAGGATCCTGAGGCGTTTAACAGCCTCTCCTCTCTCAGGGTGGATTTCACAGACAGCGGTGCTGACTACTGTGACTTCAGTGTGCAGTCCAAAAACCACATTATAGAGTAAGACAGACTGTGGCTCCAGCAGACGCATACATACTCACATAATCACGCATAGCTAATGCTATGGATTAGCTTTGTCACATCTCATTGTCATCAACTCTGACTATACGTAAATAATGTGAAACAGCACCACCTCATGGTCACTTATAGAACTGAGATTCATTAGAGCTAAAATTATACAAATGAATGCGTTTATTAGGTTAGAAAATTGTTATCTGTCAACTGACATGTGACTTGCATTCGTGCAGCCAATCTGCTAAAACAAGCTGTTTGGTTGGTCCTACTTGGTTTAAGCTTGAAGCAGCTGGTTTTATCTAGTCTCCCCAACCTGTTTTGGCTGGTTTTAGCTGTTTTTTTTCCCAGCCTGACCAGCTTAAGAAGTGGTCAAAACCCCTTTAAACCAGCCTGCTGACAGCTAAAACCAGCAAACCAGCTTAGGCTGGTTTCAGTGGTTGCTCTTTCCCGTGCAATTCTAAACAGCACCAACACACTTTAGTAGTTCTAATAAATCCTGGTCATTTTCAATACAAGCTTGTGTGTAATGTGCAGTGTGGACTCCGAGGGCCGGGTGATGAGGATCAACTATAACAACGCCACACGAGACTCAGTGCTGGATATGCCTGTGCATCAGGTTCAGCCCTTCTACTCGTCTCTGAAGGCCTTTGTGGAGCTGCTCAGCAGGCCTGAGAACGTGTTTACGTACAGAATGGAAGCAGGTCAGTGTGGTCAGAAACAGCTACACAGTTCACCTCTTTACCTAATCCGATTATGCCTGTTAAAGCTCACATTTTCACTATAGTTGACAGTCATAATTAAATAATAGGCAAAGATAAAGGGGTTTAGGCTGATGGATTTGGGATTAGGCTCACTCTTTGGAAACTTTTCTATTTTCTAAATCCAATGCCAGGATTTTTAAAAACGTATCCCATATTTAATGTGTTTTAAATCCCAAAAGCTTTCCCTTTTGCTGCTAGCCTGTTTACTAAACCAAATGTGACACGTATATAACTGTATAAATGTATGAATATGGGAACGACTCATGACACATGTATAAATATGGGAACGATGCCGGTTGTTCATTTCATCTCTACACAGGTGACTTGGTGACCTTTGATAACTGGCGACTGTTGCATGGCCGAAAGAGCTACCTGTCACAAGGCCAGAACTCAAGACATCTAGAAGGAGCGTATCTGGACTGGGATGAGGTCATGTCCCGTCTCAGGATCCTCCGGAAAGCTGTCCATGGAGAGAGCTAGAGATATCTTTATCCTCCACACTACAGTGATAGTTATGAAGTCTAATCTCTCTTCTGGTTTTAGGTTAGTGTTGCTTTGTGATAATTTTAAAAACAGGAAATGTTCAGGTCCTAGGGATATTTTCTGTTGGGCACTTCAGTTTTGGCAATTGGATATTTGTTCTCCTGTAGCTAATATAATACTATAATTGCAGCCTTTTACTGAAGGAGTCTACAGCTTTTTTTTTGCGGTTATAAAGTGCAGTCATTTCCGTTGACTTGACATATTACGTGTTCTTTGTTATAAGGGACAGTTTGTCAGCGGTAATTTAGGTTTTAGTCTTAATATGTTAACGACGATCACAAGCCATGCTGAAATTTAGTTTAAAAACGAAATGTTTAGCATATGTATGGACAACTGCCCAAAATATGGTACTAGTTTGAACTAATACAACGGCTCGATTCTGAAGCACTTATGTTTTCCTCAGTCATAGAGACACAAGAGGGACATCTCTGGCACATTTTGTGATGTATATAATTTCCCTTTTAAGTATTTCACATATGGTGTCAAAATGTTTTTAGCCAACAGAGATTGTTTTAATGGTCAGTACTCTTCCCTTTCCTCCACACAAACATTCTTGTAAGACCAATCATGATTAATGGTAGTTGCTAGTCTCCCCTTTAGTCTCTAATGATCCATACAGTTTATATTTGCGTGTATTGTAAATAGTGGTTCGGACAATGATGTTTGTGTGGTACAAAATGTTTTATAAGCTGATGTCCAAAACAAAGCGTCTCTGTTTTGATATACTGTATGGAGAATACTGATTGTAGACCTTAAGCTCTTTGATACTTGAAAGGCCTCAAATATGAAATTCTTAAAGAAAACTGGCCGCTATGTAACAATGCAGCAACAATGCAAATATAGCCCATGGGGCTAACGACTATGAAAATTCTAAGAGGAAAATATCTCTTAATAATAAAAATGTATTATGTGGCTGCTGAATAATAATTGTAATTAATGCAGTGCCAATACGCAACGTCACAGTCGGGTTGGACATCTTTTATTTTCATATTGCCAAAGCTGTACAGGTTTTATAAATATTTTTAAATGCTGAAATATTTACATCCATGTCTCTATTTTTTCCTTTCCCTCTTGTTCTAAACAATACAGACTAAAACGAAAGCCCAAATAATGTGCAACTGTATCTCTCTCACTCTTTCAAACAACAGACCTGATCCACTGTCCAACTCAAAACATTCGTTTTGGGAGACTTGGACTCTGGGAAATCAGTTTTGTGCTATTTACAATCTTTAAACCAATATGGAGTGGGCTCAAGTCCATTTACAGTCTGCATTCAGCAACTGGATTTAATGGAGATGCAAAACAACACTTCATACATGTAAATGATTAAAAATGTGAGCAAAACATAAAAGAACATTTAAAATATGTAAATGTGGCAGCTGCACTGCCAAATCTAGTAGTCAAAAAGAGATGAAACGAGAAAATCTGCACCTCTATGAACTCTTGCCATCTGTGTTTCTAACACAAACACACACACACACACACACAAACAGGAAGAGGACACTTCAAACAGGACACTTTTGGACACGAGACCTTTCCATCACTATTTAAACAATCTCCAAATGCAGTTGCCTTATAGAGTATTAATGCCTTTTTTCATTTCTGTGTCAAAACGACAACAGATGAACAGAAAACACGATGCTTTCTGGTCTCCTCATTATGAACACAGGAGGACAGTGGATGAACTCTGAGGACATGACTGGACTTGTTCTTGGTACCCACTAGTGATCGTATTGCACATCTAGAAAACAAACTACAGGTTTTCCTAAACATTTTAGTTGCTTTTTCAGCATTGCTTTAGAGATGTACAGATTCCTTTTTTAAATATTCATTTTTTTCCAAGTGACATGCAAATTTAACACAGCAGTTCACAGACAGGGAACTTTACAGCAGAACTAGTACAGCGGTTTGAGCCTTTTGAGCTAAAGAGATACACAGACCTTAGACCACTTACAGCAGGTGGAGGAGGGCGAATGGAACATTTACGTTTGGGACCGCTGCTTCGTCGTGGACGGTTAAGGCAAACCCCTCATACGTGGCAGCGCTAGATTGCAAAGACGTTTCACCCACCACAGACAGAACAGACTGGAATTTACAGTACAACTTAGCACATAAATATTAAATACACAGCCTGTTGACCGATTTCAGAGGGGGTCGAAGAGGATAAAGTTGTTTGCCTGATGTCTGCATGCCAGTGCCAACTCGCAAGAGCTGCGCATGGGACCTGCATGCATCCAAATGCCTCTTACTGAAATAAATTAAAGTGTACAAATGTGATGACATCAACCAGTAGCAGTCAAAGTCTGTTTTTCGTCTGGTTGGTCCATATTATGAGAATGAAATGCCAGCATTTTAGTGTCCAAGGACTGGAATATTATATCAGATACGTGATCATATACACTATATGAACAGGTTGTTTCTTTTAGGACCAATGTGTTGAGTATGTGAATGCATCTACTGTATGTTTGAATTGGTACAGGAGCAGAGGTCTTTAAAAGGAGCTCGGCAGGACTGTCAGCTTGTATTGAACAGGAGTAGTATTGCAGGGAGTTGAAGGGTTGAAGTAAACGTAGGAGAGAAGTGTGCTAGCTCGGTAGTGGACGAGGGGACAGCATCTTGGGCTTGCCCTCTGACTCTTTCCCCTTGACCGCCGCCATGTAGGAGAAGAGGCAGAGCACCGAGTAACAGATCTGGTGTGCCTGTCCAAGACAGAACAGTTAACAGCTGTTATGCCTCCCAAAACAACACCCCGAATAATGTTGAATGCCATACAGCACTGATTCAGTTCTGTGCAATAACAGTGTTAATGTTGCAAGATGTAAAAATGATATTTAAAACTATTAGAATACTAAAATATATTGAAATCAGATACTGCAACAAGTTCAGAGTCTGCTAACTGAATCCAGCTCTACTGTGTACTACTTTATAAATACTGAAGTCTTACCATCGGAGTCTTGTATTTATGGATCACCACTTCTTTAGTTTCAGGAACTGCAAATTCCAGTGCAAGACACAAAACAAGACGTTCAACAGCAGTGGAATAACAAATATAAAATATTTAAGGTCAGGGGGCAGAAACAGAGAGAAAGAAGGAGTGATAGAGAAAGAGAGAGAGAGGGGGAGAAGGAGGCATACAAACGAAATGAATATTTATAATCTATATCTGACCCCTGCACATTTTAGACAGAGCTCTGAATCTTGCAGCAGAAGAGCAGCACTCATAAAGATCATATGACTGAACAGGATTCATCATCAGTAGATGTTTCCCACAAGACTGAGAAACTCTTATGCAATGGGGAACTGAATCAAGGCAGGCTCGAGGAGAAAGAAAGCCAGAGGGGAAAAAAAAAAAGATTAAGAGTGGTGGGAGATAGATGGAGAAATCAGGAAGAGAGAGAAAGCAAAAAGGGGAAGATCATAAAGTTGGAAGGAAATTCGGGGTCTGCTGGGTTTTTCCATCACTTATGGAATGACTTTTGGCATGGGTTTATGAACTCGAGTGTAGGAGAAGCGACATCTGACATCAAGGCAGTGCAGTGCAGATGAGCAGTCCACAGCCATTAGTGGTGAAAAAGGATGTATGAGAGATGATGACAGATGAGGAGGACAGGTTAAGAAAGAAGAAGAAGAAAAGATAAAGGTGACAGCACTTTACCTGCTGGAGAATGAAGGTTTTCATAGCAGCAAAGATGAGGGGCGGATTACAAAAAGGAAGCACAAAGACACAGCACTAACCCAGTCTGGAGCTGACTCTATGACTACTGAAGATACACTGCAGCTCACTTCATTGTATATCTCACTAAAAACACCGCTTTCTAACATCTCTGCCTGGTTTAGGTATTATCTAACTCCATGAAGACTTCTATTCTGGAGACTGACAATTTTAGTTGGAGTATGACTTAAATCAGTATTCTTGATGAAAACCTATGACTCCTTCTCCAAGAGATGCATGAAAGGAAAAAACTATGTTTCTTCGTCGCAAACGAACTCGAACTGTGCATCGTTTTCTCAAAGCTGCTGATAGCGTTCACCAGAAGAATCCTTTTCCTCCATTCCCAGAGGCATATCATGGCATCTTGTTGTAGCTAATAAACAGAGCAATCTTAACCAGTTAACTGCTGGAAGATGCACTGTAAACACCAAAAAAGTTTTATATTTATGTCAATAAAAAAAATAATATTTCAACAGATTGTGATAAGTATTTATGTTGTAACAGATAAATAGGGGACATTCAATTATGTAGTATTTAATTAAATATATGACTTTAAATGATTCAAATCAATTGTTTAAATTGATAGAGAATATAAATTTGATTCAATTTATATTACAGTATTTGTGATTTTACAGAATAATATAAGCGCATTTCAAAGTAGAGGAAATGAGCATACTTAAACATACAAACCCTAACATTCATTTAATATTGATCATTATTACACCACTGCCTCAGCCGATGGAATGGCTTTGAGTCCGAGAGGAATAGGATTCTGCAGGCAGATGGGATCTCATTCATTTTGGGTGTAAGGGTGTCATTTAAGGGTGTCATTCACGACTGCTAAAACCAACGGTCCTACTGTCTAACACATAACCTTAGCTCCTAAAGCTCCTACAGTCTTCAGATCGCCACATCTACTGAACGAGAAAACGGCTCTTTATGAGACTGGGTTACTGCTGTGTCGCGTACAGGCCTAGAATCAAAATGGGGGTAATTACCAAACTCCTCCAGGACAAAGACTCCTTTCACTGTATTGCACTTTTTAATGTGACTCAGCTCTATGAAAACCTAAAAACAAACAAAAACAAACAAAAAAACAACAGGACACACTGTTACCAACTCAATCACGCACTTGTGGGAAAACAAAAAAAGTATTTTCTGAAGAGATGACAATCTGGACAGTTAGTAACTGTAAACTAGGGAGAAACCAAGAAAGAACATGATAAGCAAGCTGCTGAAAAGCTATCAGAACTAAAATATGACTGGACAGGAAGAAGTTTCCATGTTGACAGGATTACATGGGCCAGTGACGCAAATGGAGAGCCGTGAAAGTTTCAACACTTGAGCAGCATTACGGATCTTCATATTCTTGAGTGTAAAAATATCCCCAGATTGACATTTTCTGTCATTTTTAAATTGTATTCAATTAATCAACAAGTCAACACCACAGCTCTTAAGAGAGTCTCGCTTTCAAAGGAATCGTTGTGTATTTACAATACTTGTCCAGCCAAGAGGAGAACTGCTTTCGTTCTACACTACTCATTTATGACGTGCTTTTGAGGCACTTGGAGACTTGTATAACAGATGTATTTTTGAAGCACTTAAGACTAAAGAGCTAATATAAACCCTGCAGCTGTGACCATTTGCACCAAAAGTGGGAACGAAACCATGGCACTGATCCCCCTACGTGCTGAAAGGGCCCATGCAAAGACATCCATGGAAAATTCCATCATCATCACCAGAAAAAAAAAACAGACACTAAAAGAAACCATAAAAAGAGATAGAGAGAAAATAATACAAACGACATCAAAAAACATAAGCACACAAAAAGTGGCGTCTGCCAGAAAAGCTACAATGCACAGAACAGAAAGAAAACGTAAATGAAAATGGTACACTACAAAAAAAGCAAAGACTGCAGAGGTTGTGTACCTTCCGCTCCTTGCAGGGGGAGAGAGCATGGGAGAGAAACGGTTTGGATTATTATTGGACAAAAAGAGCACAAAACACCCTCTGGTGCTACGAGCCCACCCTTACGGCGTTAAACTACAACCGCTGATTCCATCCAGAAGGAACAAAGTCTTTGTATGTTAGCTGTTAATATCTGCCATTATGTTTACGTTAGTTTTGAATCCCTGATGTGTTCCCACCCCATTACCCTCCATGCCTCCTCCACCAGCAATGAGGACCAGCTCCCTCACACATGCCTACAGCCAAAACCATTACAGCACACACAACTGCACTACATAAACCATTTATAACTTTCAATAGCGCTTAACTCTTCTGCTGTCATTTTATTTGTTAGCACTCTTTAAAAGCTCACTAGTGACCACAGCGAGGCATATTATATATTATACAAGCTCATCTAGTTCCAGTCCTGTCATTCCAGCTGCTTTTTCTGCAGAATAGTTTTCGTGAGCATTTGACTCACCCATTTTTCTCAAAATATCTTCTTTTACATTCCACAGAAGAAAGCAAGTCACACAGGATTGGAACGACATGAGGATGAGCAAATGGGTGAACTATCCCTTTAAGTTCTTAATAGCAGTGGAAGACTATTACCTAAGATAACCCAGGGTAAAGACGTATGTTGGAAATAAATAAAAATAATGACTATTTAAGGTTTGCATTGTTTCCTAATTGGCTACAGGCTTTTCCAGAAAAGAAAGGCTTTTGTTTTCCATACATGCGTTCACTTCACTCTAGAGCTTCATAAACAGCAAAGTATCAAGAGACAATTAACCCGGTTAAATAATCCCAAAACAGCAATATTAGGTGGAACAGAAGTCGAACATATGGTCTTAATCACTTCAAGTAGAACCTATAAAATCTGTTTTAATAAGTACTATTACCTGATTGTCTCCCATTAGAGTTAGTTTGAAGCGTATATGTTTATATAGTTGGTTAAGATCAGAATTAAAACACACTTAAGTGGTTTTTAAATCGAAATCTCCCCAACAATGTATTTTGTACATTTGCACAAGGTTCTACATCTTACCTCTGGCACACCACAACAAACCGACATCACACCAACACTCACAAACCGTAAGGACCAGAGCTGGGCGCCGTGACCAATAACACGTCACACTAACACACACAGCGGGTGGAATGTTCTGACATTTGAAAAAGTAAATCTCTGCTTGTGATTATGCAACCCAAAAAACAAACATCCAGCAAACAAAGCCGAACAACGACGAAAAAAAAAAAGAAAACAGCTATTCCTCTTAGAGTTTCTTCAGGAACAACACTTACAGACTTTTTAATTTCATCTTTTCATTTAGAGTCGAATCTCAAAATAAATGCTTCATGCTTTAAATTTGATTATTTGAATTTTAGCAGATGTTCTTATCACTATTTCAGTTGTTCCAAAAAAAATTCTCAAAAGGAAGACAGGCACGAATAGGAAGAAAGAGTGAGAGGAAGGAAAAGAGACTTGGGAGAGATGATGAGATGAGTACAGACGAGAAGTGGCAGAAAAGAGAAACAGGATTGGATGAAATGAGAATGAGAGGAAGGGTGGTGTTGAATGTGGCAAGCACTTCTTCATGGTTATGATAAAAGCAACACCTCCCACCTGGCTATGCATAAATTTGAGGTTGATGCCTTCCAGCGTGACCTGAAGGAGACCGCCCTCTCCTGTTTTCATGTCCTGTACTGGAAACTCGCCTCCCAGCTCTGGACCTGCACACATAGAAAAAAAAAAAGCAAATAGCAGAAATAAAAAAATAAAAAAACAACAATAAGCAGAAGATTACATGTCCAAGAAAACGAGGAGTAAATTGTGCCACTTTCATGGAGATGAATGCCAAAAGAAGTCCAATTGAACTGAATTTATTCTACTAACCCGTGCAATACAGTTCAACCTTTTGGGGTCAGTAAGAATTGATACATTTTATTCAGAAAGGACACAATAAATTGATTACAAGTAATTGTAAACATTTCGATTTTGAAAAATCCATTGTTTTTATAAAAATTTTAAGCATCAAAACAGTTTTCAGCCATGATAATAATAATAATAAATATATATGCATTATATATATTATTTAACATTATAGACCGAACACTCTTGAATGGTTGTGTACCTGGTTTGATGCTTTGTTGTCGTGCAGCAGCACGCTCCATGCTGTCTTTAACACAGTAGTACAGTTCCCGACACTTAACACACAAAAACAGAGAAAAAGAAGCACAGTGACTGATCCCAATCTACACACTACACTGACACAATATACAGTTTGTGAATTGAAAATGAGACATGTCACATTTTGAAGCATGTGGTGTATGTGTATGTGTGTGTGTGTGTGTGTGTGTGTGTGTGTGTCTTTACATTGATGTGTGTCCTACCTTCTTGGTGTAGAACTTGTTAAGCTGTGTTTCTTGACCATTCCTCCTCCACAGACACAACACTTTGGTCTTGGGACAGTAGGTCATATTTATGAGCTTCTCATACCACCAGCGCTCATAGACTGTGCCGATATTACTGCGCAGGACGATGCAGTCGTCACACACCTAAACACACACAAGGATGAGGAAAGAAGGAGTAAATGCTTATTGATAATATGTATTCATGCAGACTTGTTAAAAAGTAAGCACACAGACACACAAAACTCATACCTCCATGAAAAATATATCACCAGTTGTATCAGTCCCAGCATGCACAACAAATGTCTGCTTCTTAATGTGCCGACTGCCGCTTGGCCTGATGGGAAGCTCCCGGCCACTCTGCAACAAAACAAGCATTCTTTCAATGACTCATCACCTGATTGGGATAAGTGTGGCTACTGGTTTACATGCAATAGCTGTAACGCTTCATCTAACTGGCTATTACCAAATGTGCGAGGCGGTCCAAGACTTCATTGACCTCTTGACTGTGTGTAAGGCCAATGTGAGATTTCCCCATAAGACGCCGTACCTTCTTCCTGATGTCATTTTTACTGACCTAGAGAACAGTAGAACATATATTAATGTTAGTTCATATTTTTGTGGAAGTCGTACAGTAGTATTTTTTTCCTACAACAAAGAATTTATTTGAACCATAGATCTTTTATAACATTATAAATGTCATTACTGTCAATGTTGATCTAATTAATGCATCCTTGGCAAATAAATGGATTGTTTTCTTAAAAAAAAAAAAAAAAAAAAAACAATCCAATTGAATGCTAGTGCATGTATAGATAGAAAAATGTTATAATTTGCTAAATGTATGTGTCACAACTGAACTGTTTACCTTAAAAATCTCCATATTCACTTCAATATATATATATGTGTATACCTTCATCATAAGCATGTAGGCAATCATGTTATGCAGAAGAGTGGCCAGTAGTCTGTCCTCATCGTCCTCCAGTCTCTTGCGGTCATGGTCTCCCAGAGACAGATACCTGAAAGGCAACAGTATTTGGACAACATCATACAAACACTACAGCACAGTTTATATCTGAATCCTTGCATGACCAAATAGCTTCCAGCTTAAACTGTTCCAATATGTTATCATTCTCCCGGAGCAGAATATGTGAAAGCATTTCAGCATGGTCTGATGAGTGTATTTGTATAAAAGCATGCGAACAACCAATATGCCTTCTGCTCTTCGTAAAATATGTAAACTTTGAAATCAGAGGATTTATACTGGACTAGTTATGCGAACATTTTTCCATTCTGCATTGCTTTTAATTCGGTGTGAACACTTATGCAGGCACTTAAAAGAACATACTCACCTGTCAATCATTTCTTGTGGTCCCTGATCCATCCCCATTCCTTCCCTTTCCAACATAACAGCATCCAGGAAGGCATCCTCCCAGAACTGCATCTGATCCCACAGAGTAGAACGCTCCTTACCTAAAAATTCACACACACACACACACACGTTCAGCCTCAACTTAAGTGAAACAGAATTTCAACTGAACATGCCAGCATAAAACACTTATTCCAAAAGTAAGATGTTTATGGCATAGTCATAAAAGAGTATTAAAATAACACATCCTTCATACATTAACAGAAAGAGACGTCAAGCACTCAAAGCAACAGTGCAGCATGCTGTAATAAATCGAGCTTGCTATCAAACCTAATGAAATTAATTTTAACACAGAGATAACACACGCCTCCATACATCTGCTTATTGTTTTAGCACTCACATTCTCTCAAGCAGCTTTAATCACCGCTCGATTTCACACAAACACATTCAATTACAAAATAAACTTGGCTTATTTGATCCATCTGGCTCGTGTATTTTAACTCTCTCTTCATGCAAACAGCACCATGCACACGCCAATACATTCAAATGTATTCAATTTCTAATAAAAATAAAAAACACACCCTACATGCTCCCTAAACACAGTCATAGTATGGATGCGAGGGAAGGCATGTAGTGTCTAAAACTACAACTTCACAATCCCAAAATACACACATCCCAAAGGTCAAAGGCAGAGTTCAGCCATACTCAGAGAAAAGGTTTCCATGGCAGCATCCTCCAGTTGGTCCCAAACTGAGCTTTTATCTCGCCCTTCGTGGCATTAAACGAAAAGGAGAAAAAGGAGAGAGGGGGAAAAGGAGGTGGCCGCAGAGCAAAAGGCAAAGAAAGTGTTAGAGTGTTAGAAGCAAAGCTGTGTGCTGTCAGAGATATGCAAACCAATAATTCATCACACGCTGGTTAATATGAGGACATATTTGGAGCTAAACAGAAAAACAGCAACTGAACAGAACACCTAACACCTAAAGCTCTAATGATCAGAATATAAGCAGGGTTTACAGAATAAACTGTTGCAATCATTGTTCTTAGCAGCAGACATGTTATTAGAATTTAAAAACGGTGAGGTTATGGAAAACGAACAGGGACAACTTTCTGAAATACTTCATCATTTTAATAAACACAGACGTTAAAATAAGTTTATTACTAAAGCAGTGAGAACGGAACATGAAAGAACAGAAGACAAAAAGGAAACAAAATGAATGAAAGAAAAGGAAAGGTAAATGGATTATAAAAGAGGATCAACTCTTACCCAGCAGCCCCTCACACAGATAGATCCTCATGCTAACATCCTCCAGGGGTGGAGCTGGTGCTCCCTTATTAACACCAAGAGGTTCTTTCACTCCTGGCTTCAGCTTATGAGTCTTGCCCTATATGTGTGACAATTGTCCATAATATTCATTATCTTTCATTTGATCGGATGCAGTGAACAGGATGACTAACACAGAGAGAAATACTCACAAACACAGAGCTGGTCGCAGGGTTGGTCTCAATCTCGCTGTCAGATAGTGTGCCACGGGACAGGTTGAGATGTTGAGCATGTCTTCCTGTCAGGCCATCTCCAGCAGTGCTGCTCAGGTCACTGTCTGCACCCAGTGTCTCACCTGAGCTGTTACTCACCTAAACATCCAAGGTCAGACATCAGCAACAGCACAACAAACAAGAGAAATTATGCAGCTACTATGGGGATAGATCAATGGAAAATTAAAAATCAAAGGTCCGGTTTCATAGGATTAGGCCATAACATGCCTTTGAAAAAAGCATTACTGGTATACATCTTAAGACAAAACAAAGACACTGTTTTAAGTGTCTTTTAGTTGAAACAGCTCAGATTTACATTTAGTCTAGGACTAAGTTTAAGCCTTGTCTGTGAAACCAGGGGTAAATGTTATGTTTAAAATCTGCAAGATTTTTTTGCAAGATTAATTTAAGATGATTTTTTTTAACCATAATATTTAAGTTATGGATTAAGACACATTCTTGGGAAAAGACTGCTAGCCAAACTTGCAATTATTTAATCGAAATATAATAACAACAGTATTGTGAAATATAACTGCAAATTAAATTAACAGCTTTCTATTTGAATACATTTTGAAATGTAATTTATTGCTTTGAAGGGAAAGCTGAATTTTTAGCAGCCATTAGTCAAGTCTTCAGTGATCCATACTTCAGAAATAATTCTAATATGCTGACTGGCTGCTCAGTAAACATTTCTTATTATTATTCTTTGATGAAAATCAAGTTGAAAAGAACAGCACAGGTTTGAAACTGAAATCTTAAGTAACTTGTATTACATGTATTCACTTTCATTTAAAAAAAGCACAAATGCGCATCTACCGGGTGTTTTTATGTGTGTTTTGGGTAACTTATAGCGATGGAGAAATGATCCGTGTCATATGAAAGAAAGTTTTATTAGATCTCGTCAGTTTTGTGTTCTGTGCGTGATTCAAATGCTCTGCTCTCGGTGCAAAGCTGCTGGCAGTTAATGTAGATTTGATGAAAGAAGCCTCGATTGGACTGCTGTCATGTCAGAAAGTGACTTTTATGTTGTGTTTATTTTGCCATCTTCAATATTAATTGGGTCACTGTTGCTAACTTTTTTTCTTTCGTTTTCTTGATTTATTATATAGGTATAATATCTATATGTTTCTCGTATAGGCCTATTAAATTTTTACGCTTATTCTTTCTAATTGAATGAAATTCTAATTTAAAATAATGTTGTCAGTTAACCGTTAATAATCTGCGAACAAGCTTTGGTTGTCGGTTGCCTGAAATAAGCGAAATGAGCATCCCTATAAGAAATTATACTTTATAATTTATATATATATAGACACACTTTAGAAAATTTGCATATGACTCATGTGGACTACTGTTATGGCTAGAGAGACAATTCTGTCTAAACTTTTTGTGGTCTATAGAAGACAGAAAAAAGTTTAAAATGAAAAGAAGGGTAAAGTAAATCATAAAGGAACTATCCATAAACACAAACAGAAATGATGTCCATAATGCAAAATTGAAATAAATCAATTCTGTAAAAATCGTGAAACTGAATCGCTTTGGGAAATACAAATGATCTGGATATTATTTTAGGGAAAGGATAGCAGTGTCTCTGTAATGGCCGTGCCCTACCACTGTGCTAGCCTCCGAGTCCTGGCTGGTGCTTCTCGTCAGAGCTGGAGGCTCGGAGCTCGCCAGGGACTCTGTATCACTTTTCTGCAGAAGAGAAAAGCAAGAACAACAAAGATGAAAATAAAGAACAATAATGTCTACAGGTATATTTACACACATTCACTTAGAAAAATAAATACTCAAAAGTTTTAAGAGTTATATTGTGATTGGTTAAATCCCACCTGTGAACCAGACGTCACACTGAGGCCACTGTCAGCACTGATCTGTGACTTCTTTTCCTCAGTGTCTCCACCTTCCAGACGCTGTTTTGCTCCATCAGCCCCTGTAGAAACCACAAAATCAGCTCTTCCATCCATTAACTCTCTGAAAAAGAATTCTGGGACGTCACATGACTAACAGCGAGCTGAAGCCATCTCTGTTCTGGAGAGTAACGGTTATCGATTTCACCATTCAGCTGGCTGCCACTCATTAGACTACGCAGGTCAGGCAGAGAGAAACAAATAATGCTTGCGGTCATATTGGGGGAAACTCACAGAAGCAGATCAGCTGACAGTGGGCCAGATCAGATCACAGTAGCGCTAGGTATTACAGACAGAAGCAGTCACACATGCAGGCAAACACAGTCAATCAATCAGACAGGAGGAAGCTTCAGCTACAACTAGTGCACTCGCTGCTTTCTAAATTAGGAAACTGATATTGCGATTGCAAACCCCAACTTGGTTAAAATTGATTATGCTGTATTATATGAGGCATCAAGAACAAAACAGCGTTTTCTTCACAGGTGCATGTGGTCTGACAAGATCCTTTTAAATGCTTTCAATACTCCACTGAAACAAGTTACTAAAATACTTCAGTACAGCGTCAGGAATTAAGATAATTAATAATTAATTAAGGAGGTGGAAAACCAAAGACGACACATGCCTGTGTTCAATCGTTGAGAAGTAACTGTAAATAGAACTGTGCGACAAATGCATATTTATTTGCATGAACTGACAGCAATGAAAAAAGTAAATAAATGTAGGAAGTCAAAGTTAAAGTAAAAAAAAAATAACAAATCAAAATTTATATGCATGTGAGATAACTATTTCATCAAGGTCAAACAAATGCAAATGCTTTCAAGAAAAGTTGGCAAGTTAAAGACAGAGCAAACCAGTCAAGAGTAGGGATGGGCATTAATACCTGAGTACAATAAAGTGACAGCATTGTTTTGTGATTGGTTACAACAGTACCTCGATGACTGAAGGCTATGATTGGATGCAACCTACACATGAAGGCTAGATTTCAGTGCACTCGAGAAATGGCATAAACCCATTCGGTAACACTTTATAATAACGTTCAGTTGTAAGGCATTTATAAGTGATTAGTTAATGATGAACTAATCATTTACA
>JAUCNO010001819.1:10012466-10035029 GCA_032353835.1 Enteromius viviparus
AAAATGTTTTTTCAACACCAAGCCAGCATATTAGAATAATTTCTGAAGACTCATGTCCAGGAGTAATGGCTGCTGATAAAAAAACAACGTATTAAAATATATTAAAATAAAATTTTAACATGTATTCACTATTTTTAAATAGTTTTTTTATTGTGTTTTTAATCCAGCCTTTCAATTGTGACCAATAAAAAAATATATATATATATTACTAACCTTAAACTATAGTGTACAGTCAACGTTTGAAGAACACAGATGATGGGGTGATCATGACCAAAGTCTGGCTCAGAACAATTGTCAATAAGTATGAGCCTGTTTATTTTGTGATAAAAACCAACTAATTGCCTCTTGTTTTCTCTCAAAATCAACACATTTATTTTCAAATAAATAAATTAAATTAACCACTTTCTGCGTAGATCAGCTCATTCATGTATCCAACAATAAGCCTCAATGAGATCAATCTCTCAAACCTATGGAGCCAGTTTTATGACAAAACTATTTGAATTTGAATTATGTACATTTGAATTATTTGAAAGTGTTATTTAACAAAACTGTCACGCGCACACAATTCACAGCAACCGTAATGCTCTCGGAGAGGCAAGAGAGCACGACCATCTCTCGGCACGTGCGGTCGGATGTACCTGAAAGAAAGAAACATTTCCATACCATAAAAAAAATCGTTGGTCTTTTTTAAATAAAAGGCGATCTATCGCTGGTATGTGTTATGTTGAACGCTCTTAATGTTATCAGTTCTCTATTGGCGCTTGTGCTCAGTGCACGTCTTCACACAGACGATCGAGCAATTCGTTCTAGTAAAAACACAAAACAAATTGCACACAAACATGTCCTTGCTCTTGATATACAATAACTTTAGTGAACGCCGCTTTTGTTTTAATAAAAAAAATAAATAAAAAAAAAACTATGCGGGGGAGGATTAGAACCCGCAGACTCAGAAATCCTTGAAAAAATTGTACCGCTAGACCACTGAAGTGCACAAATAATTCATGTAAATATATAGATTTATTCACTGTTGTAAAGACACTGTAGAAAATTGAATTTGATATTCCGAATTTTTTCTTCATCTTGAAAACTTTAAGTTGTATTTTTGAAAATCTGCCGTCTTAGAATTTAGAAAAAAACATTCCTTGTTTGAAAATACATGCCTATAAAACTCAAAAAATCAGTTGTGTTTTCAAATGTTTAATATTCAAGTAAAATTATTTCAAATTCAAAATCAAATTCAAAGCTATTTTAAATCCCATATAATATTCAGTTTTGTTAAAAAACACTTGTAAATAATTCAAATGTACATAATTCAAATTCAAATAGTTCTGTCATAAAAGTGGCTCCAAACTAACCTGCCCTTTTCTCAAACTTTCAATATACATTGGACAAGTTCTTTTCTTTTTACATTATAGGCCCAGTCCATCAACAGAACACATGACATGTAAAACAAAAGAGTCAAACAGTGACAATCACAGTGACTGATGTCTGACATTAGGAATGAGGAAGCAATGGAGGAACAGGATGCTGGGAGATGTAGCTGACTGGCTTTGGAGAAGCATGCAGCTCACGCAGCAAAGGGGCAGAACCCACCTTCTCCGCTCCCCGGGCCGATCTCTGTTACAATCTCCATTAGAGAATTTAGCCCAAATACTGGACACAGAAGCCAGAATTAGTGCAGGGGGTCAAAGAGAGGACAGAGAACAACACCGGCCCAGACAGAACCAGTCCAAACATCAACCCACAACCACAAGCGGACACATGTACATATACAACAGAGAAAACCAGCAGAGAGCATGGAATATGAAAGAGATAGAGAAAAGAGGAGAGAAAGACTGAAATCAGAAAAATAGAAGCATTTCAGACTTCCACTTGGCCAGAACAGCTGGGGATTTGGAAAGTCTTGATTCATTTTGATTACACGTCATTAATGATAGAATGAAGACATTAAAACTCCATTCATACAAAGAAACTAAAAAGGTACCATGGCAAAATAATAATCAGAAATATTATAAAAAAGTAAATTATTTCTTTCATCAGTAAATCAGTGCATTTAAAAACAATTTATAAATGAACTGAAATATTTTGAATTTTTAACGTTGCCATGAAATGAAAGAAATTCACTCTATTTTTAAAAAAATGCCATACATCTAATCTTGAAAAGTGTATTTTTGCATGTTTTCATTTTAACATTTTTTAATCAAATATGATAACTCAATTTTTTGGTGAAAACACCTCTTCTTAGGTGACTAAGCAAGACTTCTCAAGTTGCATTATTCTTAAAATCGAACAAGCAATCGATGAACAGACCCAAGTCCACATTCTATTTTTTTTTTTTTTTCACGATAATCCATTATATTTAGATGTACAATCCAGACGCTGTTCCTTCCATTTCTTCACAACTTTAAAGGAATGATCACATTCAACATGACTTGAAAACTAGATTCATTCCTCTATGTGAGTTTTTAAAATCAGGATAGTCAGAATTCTTTGCTTAACATTATTGTTTGCGAAATATGAAATCTGAAAAGAGCAAAAAATGACTTTTTACAAGATAGCAAAGGGGCACAATTTTAACAGCACTACATTAAACAGAGCAGCAGTAATGTTTTAAAGTTGGGTATCAGTTTAAAGATAAACAATATCTGTGACCAATAGCCACAATCCTTGACATCTCATTGATTCACTTTAAAGCCACCAGACTTCAAAGTCTCCTTTATCGAAACATTGGTGGAAACCCATCAACCAAGTTTAGAGGAAAACACATTTCAGTTCTGAAGCTGATCAGAGCTTGAAATGTACTGAGTGGCTGCACTTCTCCCAGCATGGTTTTGTTATCTTCAATTCACCCAGAGTGTTTAGGTGCAATTGAAACGGAACAGACCTCAACTCTGTCTCCAACTGAGATGACACACAAATAAAGGAAGGATCACTTCGAAAACACACCGCACACAACACGGAAATCACATCATTCCATTCCTACAGAAACACCCTTTCTGTATAGAAAGAAAACGGTGGAATGCAACCACAAAAATCTGTTGTTATAAATGTCCCACCTATTGTTAAGTTCATCACTAACAGAAAAGGAACAAGGAGGAGGAAAGGCATAGTGGATATATGTGAGCACAGATATATCCTCTATCTTAGAGGTTCCAAACTGCTGTCCCATGAGAGTTCACTTTTAACCCCTGAAATAGCAGACATTATCAGTTCATGATAAGTGTTGTTTGGAGATGTAGTTGAGATTCAGGGGTGTAAAAGGAAGCATCAAGAACAGGAGTTAGGAACTAATGCTAGTCTGCCAGGTTAAAAATGAGAAAGGTGGGCAGAGTTTCTCATTCTCTCAGGACTATAAAGGGTTTATATTACTAATAACAGCAACTGGTTTCATCATTAGGGCAGGCTACAGATATGAAACATACCAGGACTCTCAGGACTGTCATCAGCATCGTCTGAGCAACACAATCATCCAAAATCATAAACAAACAAAAAATAAAGTCAACAATAACAACAACAACAGCTATAAGAACTGTGGTTGCTAGCTTAGAAAGTGACTATATGTCTACGCCACCATTTTCCACTTAATCAGTTTCTTCACAGTGCAAAAAGGAGGCAAGATATTCATCACTTTCAGGGCAGCAACACTGGATTTAAGACATGTGGGGCAAAGGAATCAGGCAACATTCCCACAAACCTTGATCTGTGTCCTCTGTTAAATCAAAATTAAAATATTCTTTAAAAAGAAACACAACAAATCATAAAGGAAGAAGAGAAAAAGTAGAACAATCAAAACTAGTTAACTAAGAAGAAATATTCCCTTTTAAAAGCTGAGTTTGGAGAACCTAAAGCCTGCACTAAACAGATGTAGTGTTACTCTTCCTTAAACTACAGAATTACTGTAGTAGAATTAACATTTACTTACAGTATGTGACCTTTAAATTACTTGAATTTGGTGGAAGTTATATAACAAGTTCAATCTGATTGGAGTGATTCAACCGTTAGTCACACTGCCTTCGTAAAGCCAGAGGTCAAAAAGAAGAAAGCAGGGAAAGATAAGAAAAGGATTTGGAGAGAAGGACAGGGAGGAGAAGACTAGAAGATAACTGGACTAGACTGGAAAAATGAGACAGGGCGAAATGGGTTGTTGAGCGGGAAGGTCGCATGGTGAGATCCAAGGGGATGTAAAAGTACCTTTGAGGCTAGGGAACGGCGTGTTCTTCTCTCGAGCTTTATTAGGCAGAGCCAGACTGGACAGACTGAAACTGGTGCCATGGTTTTTATACAGGTTACCTGCACACATATGATTAAGGTGAGACGTTTCTGTGTAATGCAGTAACAATACTTGAAATTAATTTTAATACAAGTGAAATGTAATAATACTTTGACCCTTAGTAAAAGCTAAAAATACCACTAAGAGAAATTCTGCTATTTAAAAAGTCAGTATTAATATACGCTAGCGCTCAAAGCATATGTTTTGGAAATTAGGCACTTATGCTCCCCAAATCTGCATTCTTTTATAAAAAATATAGTGTATATTAGGGCTGGGCGATTTAATCGTCGATTTATTCATGCGCATTTAATCAGTAAAGCCGGATCTTTGATTAGAAGTAAATCTCAATCAGTTGTTTTTAAAATGAGCATCAGTTGATACACAGAGCCGTATGTGTGTATAATTGTGAAATATTTTAATGTAAAATAATTATCACAAAATAATTCAGAATTACATACAATATTACAATATAAAATAATCTACTTTAAAATATTTTTAAAATTGAATTTGTAGTCATGACAAAGCTGAATTTTCATAATAAACTATTTTTGTTTACCTTTTAATTTTTTTTAAATCCTTGAAATAATGTGCTGATCCTAAACGTTTGAATGGTGCTGTGTTAACAAATAATAAAGTTGAAAGAATGCCATGTAACCTAGCATTTCTCAATTCTGTTAGCATTATTTCTAGCTTTTGTCTAAACATAAATTATGTCCAAAATCAAGCTAACACCTCTAAACATTAATTTCAGCAATTACATCTCTAAATTTGCAATTTAAACTTAAGCTACTAAGGAATTAGTAGAGGTTATGTTATGCTGGCCACTCACTGGCGAAGGACATGAGCCCCCCAAAGCCATCGCTGCTATTGTTGGAGATGGTGGAGTTCGGAGAGCTATTTCTGGAGTCTCCCTCCCCATCAGATTCACCCGGAAGCTTCAGACTGCTGGGTCTCAATGGACGAGACGGTCTAAACACACACACACACAATTCAAATAGTTGGACTGTGCAGCAGATTCAGTTTCTGAGTGTTTGTGTAGAATTATCTCCAAGTCCATACTTGTTGCCATTGAGATTCTGATTGAATCGCGGTGTGTAACTCTCCTCTTGCTCATCTGCTTCAGTATCCTCCTCTGAAGGGAAGCCATACTGAGGCTCAAAATAGGGATTATCATACTCTCGTTTTTTATTGGCTGGGTCAACAGGGACCGGATCAGGAGTGGGTCTTGTGAAAGGTGGAGCACTTAATCCTGGGACAGAGTTAGGGAGGGTTATGCCTGCTGTCGCCTCCACCTCAGCGGGTTCCTTCTGCTCCTACACAAACAAACACACACCCTTTACAGACCACAGCACATCAAGATTATCTCTAGATTCAGATTTTGTAGTTTGAGCACTGACTTGGTTGACTCCCTGTATGACTGTACTGGGGCTGGAACTGGCCGTGGTGCTGGAGCTGGACCGCAGTGGCTGGCTGTCGGCTGCATCCTGGGGGCCTTCTGGATCTGGGTCACCATTGTCCCCCTTATACTCTTGAAAGTCATGGATCTCTACCTCATTTGCGTCTTCCAGGGCAGCATGGGTCAAGGGATCAACATCTAGAAAGAGTGTAAACATAACAATTATGAACCCATTATCGGTAAGAAAATCCATTTTCAGGCAAGAGACTTGCTAACTTGGTGTGTCCCCTTGTATGTCCCCTTTGATCATCTCATTCACAAAGTCTCCAAGAGATGAGTAGGAAGAGCTGGAGTCATCGTATGCTTCACTGTCACTGCCACTACGAATAAAACAACAAATTAAATAGTTTAAAATAGATAAAAACCGTTTAAACACAATAATGCATGCGTGTAAAGATTTTTGTAATAGTTTCGAAAGAAGTGTCTTATGCTCACCAAGCCTGTATTTATTTGATCAAAAATAGTTTTCTATTGTTTTTAGAATTTAATATTTCAAATTAAAATAAGCCATTACCCCAGAGTTCAATATCACATAATCATTCAGAAATCATTAAATATTCTGATTTGGTGCTACATTCTTATTAATATAAATGTTTAAAACATACAGAAAATTCCTTTGTAACACTATGATAGTCTTTACTTTCATTTCCAAACAACTGAAAATATATGCTTGCTGCAAGTATGAGTGTGTTTTCAACCTGTCATCTGTTGGGTCAGAATCATTGGTCTCATCCTGCAGGGGTCCACTCAGCGCCTCTGCCAGATGAGAGTTTCCATCATAAACACGGTAGAAGACTGGCTGTAACTGGTGGGCGTACCACTTAGGCTTATCGCCTATTAGAGAGGGGTCATACACATCTGAAACACACACACACACACATTATAATTACTGACTACACACAAAATGGGATAAACTTAATGGACAGTCTGTAAAGTGAAACTACATGCAGGTAGAAGTGAAGCAATGCAACAAACAACAGCATACAGACTGGACGTCACAAGTGAAGAGTGAGCAGAATGTGAGACTTGATTTTAGTTTGCTTACTATATCTACTACTACTACTACATCTGATTTATTTACAAAAGGTGAGAATGAACAATAATTTCTAATTTTCATAAACAATTGTTAGTTCTCCTGAACAGGAATGTTAAACGTAACCCATAAATATGTTTCTTCTAAAAGCGTCGATCATATATTTTGGCAACTATTCATACATTCCACTGTGGTCCAAAAAATTGTCAATTCTCTTCACTGTCAATGTCTTCACCAAATGAAATTGACAACTACTTGAGAAGTCATCACAACTGCTACTAGGGGCCGAACTGCGACAGTCAAATTTGGAGGTTAAAGAGCAACTTAAGGACAAAGGATTAGGGATATCTATGTCTCTCACTGTTATGAATCCTTTGGAAAGCAAGGTTGGTGGGGTTGAGAGCCCACTCTCCATAGTACTCCACTGCTTGCGTGTGGGATAGCTTTTCGGTGAATCCATTCCGGCGTGGCCTAGAGGCCAAGAAAGAAGTGGACTGGAATGCCACCACAGGACGGGGGAAGAGACGCAGAGTGCGAGTGTGCATCTGGAACCCCTGTAGCACATTTGGAGAGTTGAAGAACCTCACCATCGCCACCCTAAGGACAATAAAACAAAAACAAAAAATTTCTATTACATACTTTACATGGTGGAATGGTACAAATATTAGTTTGTTTTTCAGGCTTGGTTCAAATATGTGTTTTCTTTCAAAAACAGCATGTCTCATAAGCTAATAATTTTGTGAATTATTAATATTTATACACACAGGAGGAAGAACTCTCATGGAAAATTACCGCCCGCTTTACAATTTGTTCTTAACCTTATTCTAATGTCAATGAATTTGAAGTATTCCAAGTGAGTGACAGCATACCCAAGGACAGTCATTTACATAAAAAACACACAAACAATTTAAGAAGTTTCCCTTTTCATTGATACATTTTTGTCAGGGAAAAAATTATATTAGCTTAAATTATGAGTGATGAAATCAAGATTTATTCATAAAAACGTTTTTATGCAGATATGCACAAATTTGTATTTATACATGGTTAATGAATGACACTCATTGATTGTTTAGAAACTCGTGGAAGTCTTCAAGCAAACATTATGGATTTTGGCAAGGTCTTTCCTTTGTGTAGAAAGAATCAGACATTTTTATCTCCAAATTAGACCAAAATCATGTTCTATTAATGTAGCATCTCTATCAGCCTCTGATTCATGTCACATTTGATACAGCATTCAATACTTTATACCTTGTGGCAACATCAACTGAGTCCACATCATTGCCATAGATGAGTGGGTTGAACTCGGTGGAGGAAGGGGAGGCTTTGTCACGACCAGGGGGCAATAGAGACAGCTCCTGTCCATCCTGAAACTTCTCCAGGTTTAGAATAGGCTGCGTGTTTAGACTCATGCTAGCCAGAGCCTGCACAGAGGAGTCGATGACACAGAGCGAGAAAGAGAGAAAGAGGAAGGAGGAAGATGGATACAGGAGAGATCAATTTAACAATGAATCCTGACAGGGGAGATTGATGTAAGAGCACTATCGCCTCAGGCAATCATGTCTCATATTGGAGGCCTATGGTTACCAACTTCTGTCTAAAAATCTACTGAATGGCAAAGGTAAAATGATAGGCCCTTTTTTAATTAAGATGCATGATTCGATTAAAGTGATAGTTCACCCAAAATGTGAATTCCGCAGAAACTATATGCTGTGATTTCTGTTCACAAACGTGAAAAAGCCCTAATAGGATATTGAACATTAAACAAGTACATATGAATTTAAGTTTATAATATTCGATAATCTTTATGTACTGTAAGTGTGGTTATCAGTGTTTATACAGGAATCATAGCCTAAAATAATTCTGTTTATCATATGGATTTCACATAATCATAAGATTCACATGGATTTTTTTACAATGTTTATATTGTCAATGTTTTGGTCAAATGTAACCCTGGAGCTCAAAATCAGTCATAACTAAAACAGGTATTTTTGTAGCAATAGCCAACAATAGACTGTATGTGTCAAAATTATTAATTTAGCCAAAAATCACTAGGTTATTAAATAAAGATATGTAAGCAAGGAGCATAAATTTCTACAGCAAATTTATCAAAACTTTATTTATTTAGCTTTCACATGATGGATAAATGTTAAAAAATTAACCCTTGTGACTGGTTTTGTGGTCCAGGGTCACAAAGGGATGTTCAGCGGAAGGGAAAGAAATCTCTCAGGTTCCATTCCAAATGCATTTCGAAAATGAGCAAAAGTGTTATGGTTTTAGAACAACATAAGGGTGAGTAACTTTTGACAGATTTTTCATTTTTGGGTGAACTATCCCTGTTAGTTATGGGGAAAAGAAAAAGCTATTGCCTGAACCGACGGTGTTGCATCAACTATTTAATAGTCAAAATGTTAGAGGGAAGGGTGCGGTCATCACATAGAGCCATTAACAAAGCACTCTGGGAATTCTGCCATTGCTCACTCAATGCCTCTCAGCTGGCATTCCGTCAGACCCTGCTCTCGCCACACTACCAAACCATTCGCATCATCTGCTCCTGCTGCTTACAATGATTTTTTGCTTTTGGGGTGTGAGCATAATGTAAGTGAGATGTTGCATTGAAACATGCTCAAGCCAAACATAGTGCTATGACATACAAGGGGCTTCTGTAAGACCTTCATCGCACAAAGAGAAGGGAGGGAAGAGTGCAAAGAGTTAGAGGCTATGGAGGCAAACAGAGTCAGTAGTGTATGCATTTGTGAATTTGTTTATTCAAAGGGTGTGAAATATAGACATATCTGTATGGTTTCAGTATTTGTTATGTTTATAGAGAGTGTTGGGCTACAGGGGTTGATGAAGGGGGGAGAGATTATTTTTCCGTGCACAGTCAAAATGCAAAGATTTCTGAACCTTGGAATCGGAAGCGAAGATCTGCTTTTGGGTGATCACAGTCAATCTTACCAGACACTGAAGGGCACAAGAAAACATGGAGGACATGTCACATGACTACCTGTCACTGAAAAGGATTGGGAAATCATGTGACCAACCGTGAGTGGAGACAATTCAAGGACGGGGGAGAAACCACAGAGACAAGAAGCGTGAAATTGAAGACACAACACACCATGAACAGGACGGCATGAATGCACACAGGACATAAAAAACACCAATCTGAAGAAAACCAGTAGGGTTTCAGGTAAAAGGGAAGCAGATCTTGTCATTGGAGAATGTGTACGAATCTCAAAACATGATTGCATACATGATTTGGTAGGTGTTAGTCAACACAAAATCACATTCTCAACCTATTTTACCTATACTTCATTAATGTGATGCTTTTCAGAAACCGATTACGTTGGTGATGTTACACAAAAATAAAAGACCTTCTAGTGAGGTCTTTGTGGAAATATTTTATTCCCATGAATGTGCATTGAATTTTGATTTCATGTTGACGTTCGGAATGTTCCATAACATTTCCTTTAAATCTAAAGCTAAACTGAGCAAGAAACATAAGCGAATGAAAAGTATGATTTCCACATTGGCTCACAAAGCTCTTAAACTACTAGGTGTGGTTCATGAATGATAGGGCAATACTGTATATCTGCAGACCACTGAAAAAGATGACCTTCAATCCAAATAAGCTTTTACAAACAATAATGATCTAAAGATGAGGACCTGACTCATGATGATTCAGAATGGCGAATGAAGAGTCATGACTCACGGTCTGTGAGACACAACTGATGATTCAGTGTATTGACTGTTTTGGCTTGAGTTATTACAACGACAGCATAATAATTATGTTTGATGCAAGATGAAACAAAATGGTAAATCAATTTGGCTGAGAAACTCTGTTGCAGAGCAGCAAAAACAACAGATTGTGGCCAAACTGAATGCATCTCTATAAAAAAGACACAAGGAAGGACGGAGTTGGTCAGTATGAGACAATGATAAACAACAACAAAATATCAAAAGTTGATATTAATAGGGTTTGATTAAGCTCAGAGGTGCCAGAATCAGGTCAGAAGCTCTAGATTAGGGTCTATGTGGGATTGTAAAGGGTTAAGCGTAAGAACTAGAACCATTATTGAGTCTATAGATAGGGAAACTCAAAACGTATTACCTCCAAGAGCTGGAACAAAAAAAGGGGGAGAATATCAGTCATTACAATACACAAGTGATCATATAAAATATGTCTCCGTCAAAATATCCCTTAGAAACCATTTGGTCACAATTAACAGGGTTTAAGAATATCTTTGTCAGCCTTCTCTTTGGTTTAAATGCAATTAGAATTGGCAATGTTTACAGCAGCTGTTAGAAGACAGTATAATTACTATGCATTTCTTCTAGAACCCAGTTAGTATCTCATTCCTATTCAGAGCTAATGATAGGGCTCCTATCAGACAACATCTGGTTCGTTTACCTGCTTCAAGTGTTTCTTTAGCTCAGAGGCCTCAGGTTCAGGAAGGGGAGGGAGCAATTCTGCGTTGCTTGGAACAATGACCTACATTGATAAAGATATAGAAGCAACATAAGACCACTGTCATAATTGGACATTGGACAATTGGGCATAATTAATTATTAAAGGCTTTACAACATGGTAGCCCTGTCTGGCTAGTTACAGATAGATATACCTTGTTGCAGTCCAGATCCACTAACCAAACATCATCAGGTACTTTAAAATCAGACTTGTACAGGAAGAAACTGGCAGGAACACCAATGACATATGGAGTGGGTGCTAGCAGGAGCTAGAAAAAGGAAGATAGTGTGTGACAAATAAAGAGAGCTTGATTGTTTACACACCAACTGTTCAAAAAAGATTGCGCTGTATTACCTGTTCTGCGGATGCCATGCAGGTAGGCAACAGTGGAATGACAGGAAACATGTACTCAAGGGGGTAAATCATTGCAACAAATGCCATGACGCTCATTGAGAGAGCGTTATAATCTCGGGACTGCAGTACCACCTACAGACAGCAGAGGGTGAGAGTAAGTCTCCCTGTCATTATGTGAAAAACATAACCTGGCAAAACTATGAAGACTTGCTTCATTACATCATAACAGACCTATAGACAACAATTTACCTCATCCATAACACAGTATATTTTAAAAACAGCCTAAAATTATTAGTCCCTCTCAAGTTTCAGCCTGTCCAACACTCTTTGTGAATGCAGTGCAAAAAAAAAAAAAGTAATAATTAACTCTGGTACCTCTCAGTATGCTTAACTGTCAAATCAAACGCTTAGCTTAAAGGATATTTCTAACACATAGCACAAAGCTAAAACAAAACCAGAGAATTCTGAATTACTTAACTGCTACAGTGTGTGTGTGTGTATATATATATTTATATTTTTTTCCCCCGTTTGGTAAATAAAAATTAACATTATAATGTTATAAACCATTTTGCCTAAATAAAATATAAATTTTTCTTTCATGCCAAAAATCATTTAGATCTTAAGTAAAAAGATGTTCCATAAATATATTTTGTACACTTCCCACAGTAAAGATATGAAAAATATAAATAGTTGTATCTTGACCAAATATGGTCCTATCCTAGCAAACAATACATCAATGGAAAGCTGATTTATTCATGTATAAATCTCAAAAATGGTTTTGTGGTCCAGGGTCTCATATAGTATTGGTATATGGTGCATTCTTACACAGTGAAGTATATGTAAGCATAACCACAATACAGATGCATTTTGATACAGATGCATATTGTATTTTTGTATATTTACTGTGCTGGTTACTGTGTACTATGCTGGTTTTTTGACATATTTTTGAGTATCCTGTAGATACAGTAATATATTGGTTCCTGCCATCTGATTGGGTTGTGTTGTTTCATCCATACCTTGTGCTCCAGCAGAATACAGGCCAGGACTTGAAGACAAGCATCAACTCCCAGCAGCTCCAGAGGCAGGTGGAGGGGAAAGTCTACAATGCTGAAGCGGGAAGGGTCAGGAAGAGCAAAGTTCAGTGCAGGCTGCAGGTCATGAGGGAGCACTTCCACGTCCACACGTCGCTGACCAGCAACAGGCACCGGGGAGCGCAGCAGCCTATACACCCATGACTCTATCTCCCTCAGGTCCTGAAGCACCTGACTGCCCTTTTCCTTTTCCTCGACAGAGAGAGAGCCTGTGAACACACGCCACATTGTGTCCCTGAGGGAGAGAAATACACACATTCACATTAGTTCAAAAGTACAGAACTAGACTTTTGCTCTAGACCAGCTACTGTAGGTCTAGAGCAACTAGACCAGCTCTCTTGCCATACCTGCTTTCTTCTGCATTCCTTGAATATTTTGAACATTTAATAGTTTATTCAGTATCCGGTATATTCAGGTTTGTCTTAATTTAATGATTTATTCTAAAATCTACACAGAAAACAGAAATAGCACAAAAACAGTGGCAGCTGGCTTCTACTGTTCAGGATTAAACGACTAATCACTTTAAGTAAAACGGCACAGCAGTTGACCAGGCACACAATTCAAAAGCTCTACACCATAACATACACAGTGGTCACTTATCGTTTGCATTATCATATTTCTCATTTAATGCAAATATCTAATCAGCCATTCATGCAGCAGCAAATTAATGTATAATTAGATCATGTTCAATTGGTTGAATTATGTGAACAAAGCATTAGAACGATGAAGAAAACATAAAATCATCAAATCTAAAAAATACATATTTATTTAGAATTTTTTTTCTGATACAAATTGGGATTGTAATTCAAAATATGTAAAGAAAGAGTTCCAGGTTCGCTGTGCTTGTTTTCTATGAACACAATGCTACACTTCACTGTAAAACACTTTATTCAATTAAAGCATGGAATTTGGATTTGATGATTTTATGTTTTCTTCATCGTTCTAATGTTTTGTTTAAATAATTCAACCAATTGAACATGATGTAATTATACATCTAAATGACTTAGACCACAATGTTTCTATCATGCTATGGTTTGAGTATCTTGAGCCTGCTAGTCTTTTGTTTATCTAGAAAATTGGACATTACAGGATTTGTAGCGTCAGAAATAAACACAAATCCATGGATCCATCTAGCATTGATCTAGCACTGATGGCAGTTCTGTAATTGTCTGGGGAATTGTTTCTCAATAATTCGCTCAGTATAACTCAATACCAACACAGAATCACTGGTATCAAGTATTATTTCTGACAATGTCCAACCAGTTCAACAAAAACGAGTACAGTGCCCTCCTAAAGTTTAGAAGTGCCCTAAGCAAAAAAGGGTTTTTGGGTAATATCAGCATACATACTGATGATTTCTTTTCTACAGCAGTGGGTTTATTCGAATATTGGGGTTATTATACACCCCTTTTCCACAAGTTAAAATTATTCTTTAGGGTCTTAATGAAAGTCTATAACATGCTTTGGTTCAATTTCTCAATGGTAGCGTAAACCAATGGTGGACAGTTCACAGCTCACTCAGGGCAGGTCTAAGTTAAAACGCTAATGTCAACCAACAATCGTGGGAGGAGTCTGTGTGCTGTAACACAGACAGGCATCTGAGAATTGCTTTGATATGAGAACGAGGAAATGATTAAACGAGATTATCATCATTATAGGGTGGTTATGTACACACACTGCC
The DNA here is from genome assembly GCA_032353835.1 of Enteromius viviparus. NCBI lineage: Eukaryota > Metazoa > Chordata > Actinopteri > Cypriniformes > Cyprinidae > Enteromius > Enteromius viviparus. The sequence goes on from JAUCNO010001819.1 coordinate 10,026,817, forward strand.
AACACACATTTCAGTTCAAACAACTATGCAAACAAAAATCCATGTCACATCCGATGACCCCTTTACGTTTGTCAAGGCTTTTCAGGTCAATCACTTAGGCCTACATAACAGTTAATTATATCAATTCACTGGAGCTCAAATACTCAAGCACAGCATCTAAGATCCAGACAGGCCAGACTCTGGTTGTGTGGGCTGAGTAGAGGTGCTGCAGTAAGTCATAATTGGTTCATCTGAGAACTCCCACTTCTCACAGCTGCTCTCTGAGAACAGTCAGTGGCCTCAATCTGTCATACAGCCTGTCTCCACCAGCTCCACGGACTCGCTCCAGCTCTTAACATGTTTTGTTCTCTCAAACACTACCTGTCTTTTTCCTTCCACTGTCAATTTGTGCCGTCAAAACCCCTGAGACGTCTTTATTAATTGTGTGGTTGCTGCATAGTTAAATTGTTGCATATTAACAGAGGCCTGTTTAGGGACATGAACGCTAATGAATATCCACTCTTTAACCAACCACAGTTCTGCAATGAAAAGTGATGATGCTAATGTAATATAACAATATACAAAATAGTGTAATTATTATATTCAGAGCTCCTACTTTTTTTAGTTTCATACTCTTTCCTGTAGTTCAAATTACTTTTTTGGGGTTCAAAATAAATTTAACCAGATTCTACTCAAATAAGAGCCAAAATTTACCTAAAAATCTTTCAGAGGCGAGTATGATGAACAAAAACATGCACTACTGTTTAAAAGTTTGTGGTCTGTAAGATTGTGATTTTGTGTAATATATATATTTTTCAATATATATTTTTAATATATTTTATTTTTTCAAGAATGCAAAAGTACAGCAGTTATTTGAAATAGAAATGTTTAGTGCTGTGAATGTATGTATTTACTGCGTGTATTCATTAATCCTGGAAATAACAAAAGAACGTCCTGGTTTTCCATGACCAAGGATTCACTGCATTTAACTACATATGGATATCAAAAGTGAAACTAAGTTGTTTTAGGGGTTTGAGTGTGCTGGTAAAGTGAACATTAGGCCAATGGACTGGCATATGGTTTTTCTCACACAGAATAGCCCAGTTGAGAGCAGTATGACGCATGATGGTTTGTCATTACAAGGTTGAGTCGTGCATACTAAAAGGCTACAAACGTGGGTAAAGCCAAGGTCACTGCAGTACTGCAGGAACATGATGACTGAGTCAGAAATGGCCTTTAAAGACATATTCACTCAAAAGGCACATAAACTCACACACAGTAAATTCTCTTATTTTGTCTGAGTCATTTCTATTTGAAATTTTCACTGTAATGTGAAATAAGGTCATACATTTGAGACTGCCAAGTAGGTAGGCGCACTGATTAAAACAATAAGTTAGGGTGTACTTAAGCACGACACAAGAATAAACTACACTAAATAACATCGTCCATAAGCCAAGCTGTAGGCTGTTTAAGGTCGGCAAGCCAATATGCATTAATATTTACATCAGCTAAAGGCTAACTTTGGCTCATTCTATGAATAGAACAAGATTCATGCCTTGTGTAGACTTCATGATCAAATGGAGTTTAAACACAGGGGCAGTCTAATTCTGCTTCAGTATATTTTAAAGCAGGGGTGGGGAACGTTGATCCTGGAGGGTCGTTGTCCCTGCAGAGTTTTGCTCCAAACCCCAAGTAAACAAGCTCTTACTATGCATGATAGTAACTTCTACTATGCATGTTAGTAACTTCCATGCAGATGTGTTGATGTGTTGAGTCTCTACCGGACACCAGTTTTTAATTTTTTTCCCCCCAGAGTTTTTCAGGGCTGGAGCTAAACCCTGCAGGAGAGTGGCCCTCCAGGATGAACATTCCCCACCCCTACTTTAAAGATTAATAATTAACAAAAAAATGAGAGTTTAAAATTGATAAAAAATAATTCACAATAATCCACAAGCTGCATGTTTGTAAGAATTTATGCATCAAGACATTGTTTTCCACTGGTTCCGGCTAAAGTCCATAATCCATAAAATTGCTTTTTAAAATGAAAAACATAATTCAAAAGAGAAATCCACAGAGGAAGCACCATTTACAAGTGAAAACATGTCCAGAACCGTTTTAATCAAATATGGTGAATTTTTATAGGAACAGACAACGTGTATGGATTCATTGACTTTAAATTATTATTTAAGTGATGGATTTATTTATTAGAAACAAGTAAAGAAATGCTACATTTCTTCAAATCTGTTCTAATGAAGAAACAAATGCATCTATATCTTGAATGATCTGATAATTTTATTTTTAGGCCTACTTAAACTATTCATTTAAGAATAGAAAGAACAACATTTAAAAGAACACATCCTCGACCTCTTCACTATAAATGTCATCCAAGCCTCCATAAAAGAAAAAAGCATCACCTCCCCTATAAGAAGCTCTACTCTCTACACAATGTTTAACTAGCTGATCATGGACTAACACCAACTACAGCTAACTGTGGACTAACACCTTGCAAAGTAAATATAGCATTGCCATTTGAAATAGAGAGGATCGAAATGACCTGAAAACATTGCATCTACATGGAATATACGAACTACTTCACACCTGAACACTCAACACAAAGCTGCAACGCTGGTTAAAATATTCTCCACACTCGCAAGCAAATAAAAGGGGCTTGGCAGGGCAATTCAACTGCAAGCAAATTTAGGCCTGCAAACGCAACCCTGGCTCATGGTGGATGTGGTTGCTAGGTTACGCAAGAATAGACTCAGCTGAGGAAATCACAGAGATAAAAAAACCTTCTACTCAATGCTTACAGAGTGCCATCGTGCAGATTGTTTACCTATATACACTCAAGGATGTAGTTACCATTACCATTGTGATATGTGAAGAAGATCTAGTTAAAACCTCTCCTGTGTGGAGCACCACACTGTAAGACCACTTGTGCAGCCCTTCTCTCCTTCACACAACCCCAGCCTGTCACACGCACGCGCTTCTTCACACTACTTCCTTTTCACTCGTTACAAGCATCATCACACATCCTTCCACTTGTGACTTCATTTTGTAAAATCATCAGCACCTTGTTATGTATCATTCTAATTACAGCCACAGCGCTTTAGGGTCTAACATTGTCAAACCATTCTGGCATATTTGATAGACCACCAAAATTAGAATTTGCTTAGTTGTTATTGTTATTATTGAAATTGAATTGATTTATTTAAGGTATTTTAGGTGATTTGTCTTTGTTGAATGCCATGTTTTTGATTTGCTGTAATTTGTCTCCTTTTTAATTTTTTTTTTTTTTTTTTGTAAATTGTTTTGTGCGTTGTACTTGTTTTTCGTACCCTGTTTGTTTTATTAAGGAGATTTAAATACTTAATAAATAAAATAAAAGGTATATTTATTAACAGACTGAAGGACCATGAAATGAATGCTTGCACCTAAACACCTCACAACATTAAAACAGTAATAAAATTAATAGTTATTTAAAGTGCCCCTAGTGTGCCTTTTCCAATATGATCGTTCATGCAGTGTGTCATGTAGCTGTATGTGAACATAAACTATCTGCAAAGTTGTGACGCCGACAGACAGTGCACAATAAATATTTAATAGTTATTGTCTATCAAAAAAAATAGTCTGCACACATTCGCCTAAACGAGTCGTCAGCAATTCTAATCTTTTTCTGTTACGGCCACACAGTACTAATCCTCATGTCAAGAAGACGCTGTATCCTGCGCTGTCATTCAGTGGGCATTTCTTTTTCCGACACACGCTGTAGCGATAGACTAATCATAAAGGACTGCGCCATCTGACCAATCACAGCAGTGAGGGCTCACGGGAGGGAGGGGTTTAGACAGACTGATTCTTTGAACTGCTTCACACGAGTCGTTTACCAATCATTTAGAAATTAAATCTATTTTTGGAGACAACTAAAGTGTTTTTTGAACTTGCATACATGTAAACCTGTTTTAAGAGACTCATAAAGGAATATTAGCAACCTTTAAAATGGCATAACAGGGGCACTTTAAAAAAGGCATTTGGATTTTGATGCAGTAAGTTTAAAATGTTGGGGTTTTTTGTGCGTCAATTAACTCAAAGAAGTTAACAAAAATGGAGATAGTAACATCATTTGTAAACAGAGGCAAAATGTTGCCAGCTGTGATAGCATCTTCTGGCAGCACTCCAGTGTTTGACAATAACACCTCTACTGTTAGATTATTGCAGTCATTGAGTATCGCTTCTGTGCACAAGCATTATCTTGCTGAATCTCAGGGTAACGTTACAAATCTGCAAACTTCACAGAAAAGAAAAAAAGAAGGCTGTTCTCACCGCTGTGTGGACTTGGCAGCGCCGGGTCTCTGGTTGAGCCGCTGGCTACAGCAGTCCACCATACGCTTGAGGATGTACAGACACTCCCTGAATGTAGAAAAGAAGGGGTAGTGGCTCAGAATGCAGAGAGAGGTCAATGTGCTGTTCCTGTTCTGTGGTGCCAGTCGACCGCTGTGTTTAGATCTTGGTGACTTTCCACTGCTGCACGGTTCGCCTGGCGGCAAAGTCCCATCTCCTGCAGAGAGCAGTGTAGATTCCCCTGAAAGGGTCAATGTGGTAGGGTCTGATTTCTCTGTGGCCTCCACTGCAGGGTCTGTATGAGGGACCTTTTCTCCTGTATAAAGAAAAATATTAAGGAGAAAATCAGTCATAAGTTCTAAAAAGTCATAAGTTTGCCATTTTAATAACCTTTTAATAATCAAAAAAGAGGTCTAATTAAATGCATTAATAACATTTGTATATTTAAACAATGCATTACTGCTTTGTGTGTATATATAAGAATTCTGCTTTTATGATTTAATACAAATTTATTTTCAAAAACAGTGGTAATCAATTACACGCAAACAACTCTTTTAAAGTACCATTAATTGAGTACATTAACACAAGCACAACATTAAGACTTCTTACTTAAACAGCAGTCCTTTCGCAGGTTAATATTTACAGGCATTACTGAAGATCACATTACTTTCTGCAATATTCCATTTTAAAAGGTTCTAATAAAACTGATTCAAAATGACCTCTGACCTTTTCCTTCAGTTCGCGGGCGGTGGTGGCCCTTCTGGAAAGAGCGGTAAAAGTTGAGGCAGATTCCATAGCGAGTGACACCTGAGTCTTTGTCGGTGAGAGTAAAGACGAAAGAGGTGTCGTCACGAAGGCTGACCCGGCGCTGGCGGATGCTCAGGCAGCCCTCAGGCTGGCAGAAGAAGACGACGTCAGGGGGCAGAGGGAAGTCATTGTGGTCCTCCAGAGGATAGCGCCTCAGCAGCTGAGGTGTTTGTGCCACGCTGTCACTGCTGGGTTGCCTGATTAAGGGAAAAAGACTGAAGTGAGAGACACGAAGACAGATCTCTGCTTTTCTCAGCCCCAGCACTTGTTATTTTATGCACTTTGTATTACGCAATGGCTATATACACACATTGCTGTTTAAAGGTTTGGAGAATGTTTTTTTTTTTTTTTTTTTTACAGTTTTATTAAGAATACATTCAATTAATCAAAACTAACAGTAAATACCTATATTATTACAAAAGATTTCCATTTTAAATAAATGCTGTTCTTTAAAACTTTTTATTCATCAGAGAATCCTGAAATAAAAGCATGGTTTCTATCATTGAATCTATCTTATTATCGTTTCTAACATTGATAATAAGAATCATGTGACTGTAATAACAGCTATAGAAAGTTAAGCTTTCCCATGAAATTAAAATAATTTTCCATCTTTGTATTATCAATTTTTTTTTTCAGTTTTCAAAAGTTCTTTGCTTTTTTAACGTTATTTAAGTTTTAATTTATTACAAACTCTCTTACAAACACCTGTTCGGAAAAGACAGGGTTAAAAGCGAACAGGAATGAATTAAGGCTGGACGTTTGAGTAGGGCTGCTCCACAATCATATTTCCAAAGACCTTTTCTTATTCATTGTATTGTGATCTGCTGTCAACACTACACCAGACCTCATCATGATAACATGCAATTCCACTAAACAAAAACTGACAGCTTTACACCTTAGGCTGGAATACACCTGCATAGGTCACATACAAACAAAACACAATCAGTCCACCTGTGATTCATTTCTCCTGTCAACAGTTTGCTCAAGCACCTATAGAACCTATACCTGAGCCGTATACACACAAGCACGCCCACATGCCATGTAACGATCTCCCTTACCTGGCTCCAACTACCACCAGGTAGTCCAGGAGGCGGGGACACATTTTCTTTTTCTCCATCTCTGTATCAGGAATCTCTCTAAGTCATGGCAACTGTAGCAACCATCAGCTCTGAGGCAGGCAGTCGTCCAATCAGGTGCACCAGAACTAGGAGTTGGACGATCGAGGCAGGCAGCGGCCAATCATTGCGGTCTGCTGTGTGCAGGAATGAGGCCTGTGGAGGAGTAACAGGGAATGTTATAAAAGTAATCCATCACAAAGCTAGCACTCTGCAGTGAAATGAAGCCTGCTGCGTTACTGCAAAGCTCGTAGGTGCTGCAAGTGATTTCTGTACGGAATGCCACACAAAATGTATCCCTATTTCTCAAAAGAATCACTGAAATAGTTGTCTTGAAATAATCACAGACAGTCCTAGGCTTTATAAACAGCAACAAAAAGCTGATTTCTGACTATTCATCACTTTGCATGTCATAGGGGAGCTCAATAATATTACAATGGTATCCTCAAGGGGTGACGTTTTGTAAGGAAGAGGTGTGTCTAATTCATCAGTTAAGATTTTAAGTATTTTTTTTTACGCTGAAGTGGAAATTAAAGTTTTAATGAATCTGAAACTAAGTTTTGGTAATTAAGGAAATTAAACTCTTCATGCTCTTCATTCAGGGTGTCATGTTCTTAGATGAAGTCACAGCATTTTTGTTGTTGTTGCTGTTTTGGTCACAAAAGGTGCATCACTACTTGAAAAATGTTTTGCCTGGCTCCTTATTAGGAGAGTATCGGATTGATTTATATTTATTTTGGTATTTATTATCGTTTATGAACCCAGGTGCAATGTACTACTGTCCATACAAAACACGGAGGAGGAAGCATAGTGTTAGTGTTAGCAGGATAATATGACAAACTAACATAATGAACATGCAAATTGACGTATGACATCATCAGCGACATGTTAAATCAGATGTGTGGAAGGTTTAATCTTTTTTTTAATTAAAACTGAAAATTTGAAGTTCTTGTTTTAAAGTTTACAGATAGATGGCTAATGTGTGTGTCATTGATATGTTCAGTGTTCATGTAAACTTTAATAAACATTTCTGGCACTTTTTTTGAGTCTCGTCATTAGTTATGTTTTTCCTGTAAATGATTCAATAAATACCGTACCGTGCCATTCATACCGAGGTATTACCGTACCATGAAGTTTTGATACCGTTACGTCCCTAATACGCACACATTCTGATAAGCTAAATGGATTGGAGCCCAGCTGTGTCCTCACCCCGTGGATTTGCCATTTGTCTTCTTCATGTGTTAGAAATCAATATGCATGAGCACATGACCAAAAGTAAAATGACAAACGAAAGCATGCTCAAATTTCACACAAAAAAAAACACACTTTGCATAATAATAGCCGGCTTTATCGGCTTGGAAGTTATCAATTCAACTAACATCCCTGTTCAGGATACCTGTTAGATGTTTTTAATCACAAGAATTGATATATTATCTATATCAAAAGGCAGTTTGCTCAAGCAATACATTTTTTTGGATGAATGTATTCCATTACCTAAACAAATACGGTCTTGAAAGGCTGTAAACAGAAAAGCAATTATTATGAAGCATGAGGCCAGACAGCCTTCCATAAGCAGTTGCTTCTGTCTCTCTGCAGTGTCTGTGTTTTTTTTTTTTTTTGTGCTGACCCAAAACTGGGTCAGAGCTTATCTGAGGTTCTCGATACTCTGCACTGCAGAGATTTCCATGATGCTCTAACACACAGTCAGACACCTGCACCTTACATCTGACTGCATTACCTTTGCTTCAGAAGCTTAACAGTCTGAGGTTTTTTCTTTACATCACAGCCCAGAAATAAAAAAGCCTCTGCTAGAATACATTTACATAATTTAAAGAGGTCATATGGTGGTACATGCACTTTTTCAAGCTGTTTGGACTGAAATGTGTGTTGGGAGAGTGTGCACACCACCACCATACAATGATAAAGATCCACAGGTAGTTTTCTTTTGATTTAATAAAAATAAGTTGCCCC
>JAUCNO010001819.1:10037341-10055346 GCA_032353835.1 Enteromius viviparus
TCAGACTGAGCCAAAAGACCATTTCAACAGGATAAATTGAATATTAACTAAATGTATGGGTCTAGGTAAAACAACTTCATTTTCATGAAAACTATTAAAATGGATTTATAGCGTTTTGGAAAAGAGCTCCTCAATTATACTTGATTTATTTCGGGGCTTTTGTACTTAACCAGCCGAATACTGAACCTGAATAATCTTGATCCAACTGAAAAAATGTTTCACTTCCGGGAAATTCATTTAGACCTCCAACATAATTTTTTGCAGCTCATTGTGACTTAAATCTTTCCACTAATCTAACAAGACAATCAAATTACACACCAATGCCAACCTCGTCACTGTAAACGCCATCGGGACATATCTTTCCTTGCCAAGACATACTACTTGAAGATAGATGAACTTGTCATGTGATCATGTGAGCCTGTATAATCAAATGTCAAAAAACAAAACATTTTCAGGTAACAGATTTCAGAAAAAAAGTGGATAAAATGTATATACAGGTGAAAAAGGTTTTAAAGGGGTCATATGATGTTGCTAAAAATAACAATATTTTGTGTATTTGGTGTAATGAAATGTGTTTATGTGGTTTAAGCTGTAAAAACACATTATTTGCGACATACTGTACATTTTTGTTTCTCCTCTAAGCCCCACTTCCTAAAACAGGTCGATTTGTACAAAGCTCATAATTCTAAAAAAGCAAGGTGTGCTCTGATTGGCCAGCTAACCAGTGAGTTGTGATTCGCCAAATATGGTAAGCATGTGGTGGAAAACTTACTCTCTTTAGCAAAACGTGATGACGTGTCCCGGCGTTATCACACCAAAATAATAAAACACATTACAAACGAGGCAATTGTTGCGTCCAATGGAGACATAATTACTAACTATCCTGATTTAGTACTGTCCTTTTACACATCACGTTGCATTGCACCTCATTAACATAACACCATGTCTGCATTCGTGATTGGAGAAATGACAAACAACAGCACTACCCTTCACTGCTCAAAACTCATCTTTGAATCGTAAGTAGCAGGTTCTTTTAATGATAAAATGTAACTTGGTTAAAAGGTTGTGAGTCAGAAGGGCCAGACTGTCCTTGCAGAGGTAGAATTGCTCCACTTCAGTCTCTCTGCACAGCCAGCATAGGCCACTCTCCAGGTTTTAGGAGTCCGTCCTCCGTAAATGCTCTAGTGCACTTTAATATTCGGGTTGAACTGTTCGGGAACAGTGTTGTGAATAAAACTTGACCACTGATTTCTAGTAACGTCCTCTTTTGGAAGCACAAACAAACAAAAAAAGTTTCACTTTCACAACGACACACAGCGCATCCAGCAACACTACAGCTACTATAATAGTTCTGCCTTCTTTCTTTGAGAAACATTTGGGCGGTGTTATGAAAGATCGAGAGCTTGAGCTTGTAACAAAAGAGCTTGTAACAAAAATGAAATGAAAAATTTGAAATTGCATCATATGACCCCTTTAACATTAACAAACTTAACGATTTGAAACACATTAAATAAATGTGTTAATAGTACAGGACTTCAGTCTTCAGTGATCTGCATAAACTTAGAGAACATTCACACAAGAAACAAATTTCTTTTAGCTTGTGTTATAACTTTCCTAATTCATCTTAAAGAACATATTTATTTTAAAGCCAATAACATGCAGCTAAAAAAAAAATAATAATAATGCAATAACTCTATTTTACCTAACTACCTGATTAATTAGGAACAAATCCCAGACCTCGTCACCTCCAGGGAGCGTTTATGTGTCTATGGTAAACGTGACATGATCCCGTACCCTGTCAATCATAGTGTGTCTGCCTCATGGCTCTACAATCAGCCTCGGGTAATGAGATTCCACACGGTCGCCGTGGAAACCAATACTGCCTCTTTTCATGAGCACAGCTGTGACGGCTATTTTAAACAGACAATACACTGTCCCAATCACCATACACACAGAAAGACAACAGCCTTTGGCCAATAAAACGAGCATGAGAAAAATGAAAATGAGCAAGCCTAATTGCTTCTTTCCATCCACACAAATGAACAAACAAATGCCTAAGCTAATCATAAATCAGCAATTGCATTGGGTTATTCACAGTAGTGCACTCTATAATGGATATAAAGGATCTGACTGAAGTTTAAGCATTTTCATGCATGTAGTACGACTGCAAAGAACACAGGGAAAAGTGTTAAGATGCCGATAGATTACGATAGAGTGAACCACACCTGAACAACTTCAATAAATCGATGAAGAATAAAGGAGGCCTTTAAACACGGAGCATGTGTGCCCTCTTGGATAATTCAGTGAGGACACTATTTTTAAAAGGAAGTGTCCCTTAAAAGCTTTCCCTGAGGCTAGATGCTGCTTCTTGACTTTTTTATGATTCAGAGCCAGTTAGTCTTGCCAATCACTCAATAAAGACATTTCAAACATCTACATATTATGAGATTTAGGATGTAATAAGCTATAAACAACTAACCTGATAAACTCAAACTAAACATACGCTGACAAGCAATCCAATTATGTATTATTTAATTTGCTATCTCAACATGTTGTTATGCACGTATCTACTAGGGGTGGGTGATGGTGGGCCAATACTCACATAAAAATGTCACATTGACATGGTAATGGCTCGGTCTGGGTAAGTATTAACTTAAGCCTTAAATGAGTTTGTATAGAGAAAATTGGATCCATGCATGAGGTCCTTAAGGTGACAGAAACCTAATATGTTGTTTGTGTCCTGTGTAAATCAAACAATTTAAAACAAAGAGAAAGTCTCTCACTACTCTTGACTAAATACATTCTTTGGCTTTAAAAAGAATAAATAAATAAAATGTAATTATAGACTGAAGACTACATCACTTTAAAACGTCTGATGATTTTATTTATTTTTTGTAGTATTTTTTATTTCCTGAAAACTGTATTTGTGCTAGTGCAATTTGTCCTTTTTTATTTTTTTACCGCTTTCGAGTCTTCAGTGAGCTTAAAACATTTTAAAGCCATGTTAATGAGGCTAGTATTTTCTTTCTGTCCATCTGCATTTTCTTATTCATTTTGATTTAATCACAATAAATTATCACTAAACATTTTATGCACTATGTGACACTTCAATTTAGTTAAAATCATAAATCCAAAACGAAATACAAATTTAATGATAAATAAAATCTAGTTGATGAAAATTTTTCAGAAAATAAAAAGCTGATTTGCGGTTTCCAGGTCTTATCTTTACAAGAGCTACATGTTCTTCATGTACATGTGCTTTAAGACAAAGCAAATACATTTTTTTTCCTCCACCTAGAAGACAAATACTTTTCCATTTAAACACACATACAGCAGCACAATGAAATGAACCAAACATGAAGAGCAATAGATATCTCAGGATGACGTGATCTGTAGAGGAAGTCTAAACCTAAACATGACATTTTATTTTGATCTCTGCAGACGCTCTTTTAAAAAAACTAAGCATCAAGTGCTTCCACGTTTCAACAATCTTCGTATAGACCGCATGTTACTGTACATCACAGGGTTCAGTAGGGTTTTGGTTAACATCACCCTGAAGCTTTTTTAAGACTCTTAAGATTTTGCACCCTTGGTTTGCAGCAAGTTTTTTTGAAGGACTTAAGATGGTTTGATTTAACAGTACAGTAAAGGAACTACTTCAAACAGATTAGCACTGACAACAAGCTTGATCTGATGGTCAACAGCCATCTTATTGATCACAAGCTAACAAAAAGTGCACAAAGGCTAACAGAGTTCAAAATCAAAAAGACATAAATAAAACAAAAAAGGGCAATCAATATTTAAGGCCTGTTCGTTTTACACATCCACTTGTGATGCATAAGCAGCCGTGAACTTATTTTGGCACACACACTCACACTACCTGTGTGAGCATCATCAAAGAGTACAGTTTCCCGCCCACAAAAACAGTTAAAATGCACAATAAACCTATTTATTAACACAATATTTTGCTGTTTAAGCTAACATAGCAGGGCTGCAAAACAATTAGACACAATTAATTGATCCAAAAAAAAAGTTAATGTTTATATACTATACGTGTGTGTGTACTGTGTATATTTATTATATCTAAATACACGCACAAACAAACTTGTATTTTGAATAAATGAATCGTTTCTCAGCCCTACATAATAGTGACCTATTTACTCACTGTTCAAAATAAATGTGTTAATTTACACATGCTGTAAAACTAATATGATACTAATAAAATGCTTTTGTTAATTGAAATAAAGCTGCAATAAAATAAAGTATAAATATTAGATGAAAAACCCAAGCTAAAAAATGTAAACCAATACAATTACTAAAACTAAAACTGATATAAAAATAAAGCTAAACAGAAATGAAATACAAAACAAAATTACAATAATATAGGCCTAATTAAAATGAAAACTAAAAATTAAACGCTATGGAACATAAATAATATTGAAATTACACAGTTAAAATCAAATCATTTTAAAATGCATTTCTGTAGAGGAAACACAGCATAAATCACACTCAGTTGTTTTCTGTCACAGATGTGTGAAAAAGGGTTTTGACTAAATAAAACCACGCTTGTTTTTTTGTAGCTTACATTTTGTGGTAAAGAAAAAACTTAAGCCAGGTTTTTTTTTTTTTTAAAGACTTATTTTTTGGCTTTTTTGCCTTTATTAGATAGGATAGATCACAACTGACAGGAAGCGAAGTGGTAGAGAGATAGGGGGATGGGATCAGGAAAGGTCTGTGAGCCGGGACTCAGACTCACGACGCCCGAAGCACAACAAGGCTAGGTTTTTTCTGCCAAGAAGCTGCATTACACAAAAGCATGGTCATGCCTAATAATAATCTTGCACAATTTGAAACAAGATGTACTATCTGACTGTAATTTCAGGTCCAGTTGTGCTGAAATACAGTGTAAACTGTGAAAGCCAGTGGCGATGCATTACTCAGACTTTTCATGTGGTAGGAGAGAGGCTGATTGCCAGAAGCCATCCCACCCGTTGGCAGCACACATGCTCACAGCACACCCCTCAAGCTACTGCTGTGCTCGAGATAAAATAAGCCTTTTCTGGCAGTGCTATCAGACCAGCCAATCAATAATAGAGAGACAAATTATACAGCAATCCTATTGGTTTTCTCTTAAAATTATAACTAAAACCACCCTCACAGAGTCTCAGAGCTGGATTTCTCACAGGCAGTTGCTACTGAATACTTATGGGAATATTGAAATCTCATATACAAAAATAAAGACCTCCATCATTTCTCTCCCAAGAAACCACACCCAAGGAAGAGAAATGTCTGTGGAATTCCTTTCTAATCTCTAAAACAAGCTTCACTGCAAATGATCTGTAAATCTGCATCATGTACATTTAAACTAAACTCTGTCAGGAAGGAAAACATAACACTGTGACAGATGAAATCTTTCAGACTGGACATAAACATCAATCAGGATTAAGTGTGGAGAGCGGAGGCCATTTCAATCAATTCAGGACCCATCGTTCCCCAGTGGCCAAATCAGATCAAAGTAACAGACACTTCAGTCTGCCCACTCCACGCTTACGCAGTCACAGAAACATTCACGCGACACCACTGATAGCACATAGTGAGCTGAAGGATGAGCTGGCACTGGCAGATTTAATATTGCCAAACACATATAGCAATGATAGTACCATCACCTCCAGTGCTCAAAATATAAGACTTTAAGGAAGAGTGACATAATAAAAAAGGAAAGGTGGGCTTACAAAAATCTAATTTTTGCCTCAATATTCACGTTTTATTATTCAAAATTCTAATCTATTAATTATTCTAATTATTTAAATGGAGACTTTTTGATAAAATGTAACTAAGGTTGGGTATGTTTAAATATTACTATTGCTGATTCGATTCTGCTTCTTGATTCTGCTTCATATATCATTTCACAGTTTCAATTCTAATGTATTTTTTTTTAAAATAGTGAGAATGGTGTCTCTTTTTTGCAAAATATTTAATTGCTGCTTAATACTATGAACAAAAATCAGCTGGTTTGAAAACCGGACTTGATTAAGAGCTGCTTGAGTGCAATATAGAGCTGCGTGAATCTGGATTAACTGAGACTTTTTACATTTTTTTTTTTTTTTATGGAGATTTTTTTTTTGTAGTTCTCTCACAATTGTGAACAACAAATATAGGACAACTAAACAAAATCGGAAGGAGTGATTCAATGACTCACTCAAGGTTTACTTGTTACCTCTTGAATAAAGGATTCAAAGACAAATACATTTTTGACAGCCCCTTTCGCCACCTAAAAAAAAAAAGAAATTTTAATTTTACAACAAATATCTGATTCCTGACCTCAAGTATCTGATTCTGGAAATGATTTTCGATTTCCAACCCTAAACGTAAAACACGCATTTTGTGTAAATAAATAAAATACCCCTGAAAATCAAGTCCTGGTGAAAAAACAATATATTTTTATATTTATTTTCTGTTAATTTCGGACCCATCAGCCTCACTCATAATGCAGTATGAACTCTTCACTTATAGCAGAAACTGAGAATCACTCATTCACCCAGATTCTATCTGTCATGATCAATACAGCTTTCAAAGCCTCAAAGCACAGGTGACACATTTCAAGATTAATGTATCCACACTTATACTAATTACCCTGACCCTTTAATTTAGGAGAGATGGAAGCATTTTGCTGTGAATATAATTATGCCCTTAGTCGAAATCTAACGCAGTACAAGGTTTCAAACATATAATTTGACATTTAACAGACACTTGCACAGTGATGAACTATATCAAAGACTCTACGGCCAAATTAGCGCTCACAATAAATTTCTTATTTTACAAGCTCAACTGAATGGATTCTTCCACGTACCACTGATTCAAGAGGATACTTTAAAACAGTAACAGGAAATGACACAAATGACAAAGGCAAAGAGAGTCTCACATTTCACCCTAGAGAGAAACAACACCACCCAAGTCATCTTACTCATGGCCTGATGTCGCAGCTATTTCAAGCGTACCCGAAAAACAAAGGTTTACTGCTCGTGTTTAACTTCAAATTCAGAGAGAGGAAGCTGCATGACACAGCCAAGCCTTTCTTGTGTCACATCATCATCATTTTGACAACATGATGACATGACTATACAGCCCTACATCCTTAAGTCCTTATGACCTCTGGAGAACAAACAGATGGGCACTCTTAATAATCAAATTAGGAGGCTCCTCTGATGATGTCTTGAAAAATGATGTGTTGTTATACTGCTGTTTATAACATCCAGCCTGTATCAAATGCATTGAGTCTAAGGACATCAATTAAAGATGAGAGCTCTGCCTGTCGACAGCCTTGTTATTAGGCACTCGTGATATTTGAAAGTCTTTTATCATCAATTTTAGATCCAGCGCAACGCATATTTATACAGTGAATAATAATATTATTAAGCAGCTAGCAGCAGCTGAACAGGATCAAATAGCAGCACTGAGCTAACGTTAGCTGTCAAAGCTGCTTATACAACCAGCTGCGTACATTTCCACACCGTTATAACGTAAACAGCTTCATCCATCCGTGTACCGTACGACTGCTTCATAGCAAACCATCACAAAAGCACTAAGTAACGTTTGCGGTTATAAGGTATAATGTTAGGCGCGAGAGTTAAATGAGATAACGTTACTGACCTCCAGGAGCTAACGCCACTGCTACTCGCTTTAGCCGTCTATCTGTGGCCCCTGCCGCGGTGAAACAGCGTCTCAAATCGCGTTCGTCGTTACAGACAGTGGCGAACACATGATGTGACAGTGGCACGACGCGACGATCGCACACATCCGTGTCCTGTGGCGGCGACTCAGTCAGTGATGCAGCGATGATTGTGCTTGTAGATAAGCGCTGCTCGTCCTCCTCCTCTCTCCCTCTCTCTTGCTTGCACACACTGACTGTACGACAGCGACGTCCGAGTCGTGGTGGAATCGTTCGTTTGAACCGGCTCTTTTTCAGTGAATCAGTTGAACCGGTTCTCATCATCTGGTGCGTCCCAAATCGAGACACCCCTCGCTTCAGACTGTAGCGCGGTGACGTCAGGGACATACCTGAATGTACCTGACGTATGTGTATGTGTTTACCGCGCATGCGCAAAGTGACGTATGGAATGTCTACCACGATTCATCCTACCTTATCAGATTTTGCTACATCCTATGAAAAAATAGGAAAAATGATACCTTTTATTAATGTCTACACCTCAAACAAACCTAAACCTACCCTTACTGTTAATGCAAATATAGTAATTATGAATGCAATATTGATGTGCGCGTGCGCGGTATGTCCCTGACATCACCGCGCTACACTCTGCAGCAAGGAGTACTTGGATTATTGGATTCCCGCAAAGGGGGGCGGGGCTATCAGACTCCATGCTGCGTCCGAAATCGCATACTGCTGTAGCTACTACATTTAAAATTTAACGTACTACCCGACCATTAAAAAGTACGTTCTATATAGTATGAATGTGGGTAGTATGCATGGAATTCGGACTTACTACATCTGCCATATTGATGTTGTCACGTGTCATGCATCTTTACAACAGCGCAGAAATTTTAACATTCAATAACTCATTCGTTTATTTCGATTGTGTTTAACAAGTTTAATTTAATCACAATAAACAAAGTTTTTTTGCCTGAGGTATACACTTGAAATGAGCTGCGTCACCACTTTCCGTAATTTTTCTAATATGACGCCTCCTCTCCCGGAGCCTCATGGGATAGTGTCCATGGTATGTGTGGCCTACTACAGAATCCGGGCGGAAGCAGTAGGTCATTCGGGTACTTCTCGCTTACTAAATTTCAAATACTATGAATTCAGACATACTACTGAATACAGACATATAGGCAAGTATGCAATTTTGGACGCAGCTTATGGCTCTGCCCAATCCTAAAGACCCCTTTAGGCCAAGCTCTAAAGATAACGATAAAGCCATAGTTCTAAAAATCGTTCTATATAAAGCAGAGTTAAATGTAAATAGCAGAGTTTAGACCACAACAATAATAATAAAGGCACAGAGAAACAATATCGTTGTAATCACTTCTAGAATGATTTAAGCCCCATTCAACAACATGCACGCTAAATATCGCGTCTGCCTCAAGCTTGTGATAGCAGGGTAGATTCTGATTGGATGCCAATGTTTGTATCGTTCATTAGCTGGAAAAATCGTTCTGAAAACGATTCCAACTATACTGCTATTCTTTAATATTGATTAAAGATAATTCTATATCTATATCTAATGTTATTCTATTATGGTTTTAACCACGTTATATCTTTACCGTTATCTTTATCGTGCTTGGTGTGAACGGGCCTAATAAACAGACATATAGTTCGCTGGTGAGGACTTTAATATCGTTGTCTTTATAGTTATCGGCCATGGTGTGAACGCTTAAATGATAACTTCATATAATTCAGCTATCAGTATGTATAAGTGCACAGTGCGAAATTTGGGACACACCTAACATATTCATTTAACTTACTAAAAGCAGCCTAGATGGTCGTGTACATAGTGTATAAGCGTGTAATTTAGGACACAGTTACTGATAAATTTACAGATTGTCTGACTTGCTAGGAACTGCATTCAGAGCGAACAGGCAGTTTAACTTGTAGGTCAAAATGCTAATAATATGGTGGCCAAGAGAGCTCAATGCGCTGCAAACTTAGGAAAACACATGCAAACAGAAGAAAACACATGCAAACTGCAAATTCTCAAAACGCAACTAAACACAGAGAGGCACTGCAAACAGTACGGACCACAACAGAAATGTTTCAGGGGGACCTCAAAAAGTGACAAACCTATCTGGGACCTGATTATTTGTTCTGTGGGTTTTGGTCAGAGAAGAGATGTTGTCGCTGAACTAAAAGGTGAGTTTTTTTGTGTTTATTTTAACACCCTGATCATACGGTCTTAAGGATATTATTAGACTAATCTGATGAATTACACACTTAACTGTGAAACATTATTTTAATTCTATGTTAGCTAGAGTTACTCTCAGATGGGTTCATTAATTTTTTGAGGTCCCCCTGAAACATCTCCGTTGTGGTCCGTGCTACTGTATTTGCAGCGCGTTTCTGTGTTGTCAAACTGATGAAGATGCTTTCTTAATGTGTTGTCGTTTTTTCCTGTTTGCATGTGTTTTTTTTCTGTTTGCATGAGTTTTCTAAAGTTTGCAGTGCGTTGAGCTCTCTCGGCCACTGTATAATATCTAGTTGTTATAAATAAATAAAAAATAATAATTAAATAATTGTGTTCTTTATTGCCGTGATAAATTCAATAAGACTACAATTACGCATGATTATTAGTAATAACAAACATACACAAGTGACACATTACATCTGTTATGTTATAAAATATGATAAATAACGAACGAAAAGAAAAAAGAACCGGTTCATTGAAACGAAGTGTTCAAAAGAACCGATTCGGAGAAGAGAATCGGACTTCCCATCACTACTGTATGAGCCGAGCGTGAGTTCCGCATACAGCCGGAGGCCGGACTGTTCCATTTAGTCATCTAGAGGGGACACACTTTCCCGTTTAGTCTTACAGTCAGACACGTGAACTCACGGTTATCTGGCGTTTATTTAGCGCTGACAAGTTGGACGGAGGTTAAAAGTGAAAACATTCATTAGGTGCTAGCTAGAAAGTGGTTTAAATGGTACGATTGCATAGGCGCAAACTGACGCCCAGTGACGTAGGTGAGTGGTTATTTGCAGACTGCTCAGAGGGTTTGATTGAGTACACAAACACTATATGCTTCCGTCGGAAGCTCTTGTTTCCTTAAATTGGGATGCTGAGAGATGCTTGAATAACACAAATGCTAATAGACAGATCACTGACACCAATATTGTAAGCTCAGTTCCAGTATTTATTTACAGGGTCAACCCTGATCTATTAAAAAAACAGCAGAATAATAAAAAAGACAGAAACAATACGGAGGTTCCCCGTTTCAGGTAAATGTATTTCTGTATAAAGAATAGGCTTTGAGTCATCTAGGTTTTTCAGCATTTTTATCAGATAAATATATACTCTCACAGAACAATAAATTTAGTCTACTTTTAATTTATACATATAAAGCAGTATACATCCAAGGACTTAAGGCGTTAAAACATAAGGTTGCATTTCTATGACGTCATCCAGCCATGAAGACTAATGTTAATCAGAGCAATGAGGTCCACTGTGCTGAGAGGGTACAAATAAATTAGAACTACAATCAACTTTGCATTACCCTCTGCCTCATGTAATAACATTCTGTTAGAAAAATCATCCTATAAATTCAGTTTGGAGAAAACAGCTTAGAGCAGCGGGAGTAAACGCTCATTTCGGTGATGACTACAATTTGTCTATGCCCTCTTCACACTTCATACGTGCACAAACAGATGATTAGCAAGGACAAATCATCAAGAAGATCATTGAGGTTTAACAATGTCTGTATTTCAGTGGGTTTTATACCAAGTTTCTGTTTGGAAGCTAAATGGATGAAGGTAAAACAATTGCATTTTCAAGCCATTGTGAAAGATTGGAAATGTCTTCGAATAAACAGAGTCTGCACAAAACTAATCAGAAATTAAACAGATCTTGAGGAAAACAAACTGCGCATTTAGCAATTTCACTAGCTGACAGAAAGGTGGTATAAAAACGTACAAATCAGCATCTGATTTAGCAAACAAAGTCGCAAGAATATGCACAGTCAGGGTAAAGAATGTCACAGCAAACCAACTATATTAGTCAACCCTAGAAATGATGCCTGTTTTTGCAATGGTAGATTCTAGAACTGATTCATAACAACCTACGCCTGTTATAAAAGTGGTTTTTAAGATCAGTAAAACCTGAATTGTATGTGTTCAAACCGGATATTTGCATTGTTTTGGTGCATAATAAGACGTTACAAAGTGCTCTCATTGTCCCTTTTTCCAGAGCTACTGCTGAGAAATACGGTTGTTTCACATACATTGTCAATCTCTGTTGATGTGGATGGGACAGGTTTTATTCCGTGTGCATTCAGACCATCTGAAAATCATCATAATGTACAAGTGAGGTACAACAAAAGTGTGTTAAAACAGACTGCTAGATAATTGCAAAAATCACACAAAAAAAAGGAATATTAAAGATTTAATTTACATTATTTAGTATGTGTAAATAAAAGTTGACAAAACTATCCTCATTGAAGAATGGTTGTATATAAAACCAAATATAACAATGATATATATACTGTATAAAAAAAAAGAAGTGATAACGTACATCAATAATGGCCCAAGTTATTTTCTATGACAATTTCAACCACTAATTTTGAAGATAGGCCTATATATTTCTGTACTGTTTGTGATTTATATTCAGGGACAAAAATGACACATTGATCAAGACAGGCATCATACTGAGATTTAGTTTGTGTAGGTTATGTTTTTGAGAATGAATATTCCATTAACATCAGCCCGCCAAATAGAGAAAAAAAAGAAAAAATAAACTACAGCTTGTTAAGTTGGAGACTGCAGTAACTACACATGGAAATGTAATGGAAAAGGAATAATTATGATCTGTATTAAGCTTTTAGAAGTCTTCACACTTGAAGGTTATCTATCCATCTATGTATCTCAGTAGTCGCTGTGAGTTGAGCAGCACACGGATTCTGGTTAACAGCTCTAGTGACTCTTACTGATCCAAGGCATCACCATAGGCTACACTGATAAGCACTTTTAACCTCTCCATAACATTGAGTTGCTGTGCAGAGTACATCTGCAGTACGTTCAACCTCATAAAATCGGGCCATTTGGTTTGTCAGTTCTTCTGAATATTCCAACCAGCAGAAAACAGAATTCCTTGATGAGATACGCTGGATCAGTGTAACATGGGCTCTGAATGGCTTGCACTGGTAAAGCACTGATTGATTTTGTCCATAAAAACCTTTGGGTGTTAACAGAAGATATAATAAGACTAAATGCTCGTCTAACATGTAAAAAAAAAAATGAGCGGATGAGTCAGTACTAACAGAGGATTGTTACTCATTGCTAGGCGTGATCTATGCATGTTAAAAAAAATAATAATAATAAAAATCAAATGGCCATCAGTCATTTCCAACCAGAGTGGAATCACAAAAACACTGTAAATAAACTATATTTCTGTAATTAACAATCTTCCAGACAACCTCATGTGTTAATTAAAAAGTAGAAACCATTGCCAAAACCTGCTCAAACCTTTTGGTGCTGGAAACATTAGGTATAAACAACAACTTAAAAAAAAAAAAAAAATCATGACCACACTGTTTGCACTGCTTACTCTAGCAAGTCAGTCTCTGAATCCAAACCCATCTAATGACCACGGTCAAATAACCATTACCTGTTCTGAACGGTCCCTGAGCTACTTCTGGCCATACAGTCTATCATTAGCACATTCAAAGGAAGCAGCTCACTGACCACTAGGTCCAAAATATAGAAGTCAAGGAAGAGAATGATAAAAGCAGGCTTCTCGTGACAGTGGGAGACATCTCAGCCCTTAAGGACTTCATGACCCTGTGTTCTGTCTGTAGAGGACCCCTGCCCACCCGTGTTTCCCTGACACTGGCTCATTCTGTCCTGGAGGTGGAGTGCCGGCTCACTCGTGGACATCCCAAATTTCAGAAAGCAGAGGTGGGAGTTTCTTGTCTTGGAGGCGCAGAGCGAAGACTTGCTCTGAGTGGACGCTGCTCAGTGTGCGTAGGCTGACCAGCTTCATCAGCATCCGGGGAAACATCAGGTGATCCTTTGGTGGGGAATAATGAGCAGTAGATAATTAAGAATACATAAGAATAGAACAAATTCTTCATTGCTGTTATTGTTAAATAAGATGACAAAAAAATAAAATATAAATATTAGAAAAACTGTGATAAAAAAAGCAATTATAATACAATGACAAGCACCAAAAAACAAAATATAGAAAACTAAAATTAAACTGAAAATAAAACAATAACAGGTCATTCAAAATAAATGCTATAATACTAAAATAAATTGTTATACGTTGTTTGTAAAGGTAGAATCATCAGTGCCACCAACTGGATGCAAAAGGACACAACAGGCAAAATATAAAATGTACATTTTATGACAAAACGGTTATTTTTTCACAATATTGGCAAGCCTTTCTGACTTCTTTTTTTCTTCTTCAAGTGTTACACTTGGCATCTAAGGTAAATCATACTCACGTTGGGTCGTTTTATTCGGATGTAAGAGTGGAGAGCGTCCACATATGGCTGCTGTAGTCTTTCCACTAACTCGTGATCCTGCACGTTCGGTCGATCTGACCCAGACACACACAAACAAGACAAGAATAGCAGGAGTGATTGACACAAATGAATAAGAATGATCCTGCGTTTCATTTGTTTTGTGAGAAAGTGCCTTGGGAATTACTGTAGGATGGATCATTAAAAAGCTCTCAAAATAAACCAGCAGCACACCAGATGCCAATCTCAAATTAGAATCTACTGACTCTAATGAGTTATTAAAAATGGCTTCCCCTTTCAGAATAAAACATTTTATTAAAACCCTTTATGACACTCAAAACAAAGCTTAATTTTCGGAAATCCATAATAGCAAGCTGAATAGAAATATTCCACAATATCAAGAGGTTTTGTGCAATTCTAAAACTCATTATGCTTTTTTATTTCTTCTCCCATCAATATGGGGCACCCTGATATTTCTAAGCAGGGATAGGGACAAATAAATGTATGATAAGACTCACCAGAAGACAAACAATATGCTATTGGTGCTTGTGTCAAACTGACCTGCTGAAAAAATGTTGATAGCGATAAGCAAAGCGTACTCTGCCTCATCCAGGTGGAGGTCATTCATGCCTTTTGAAAACTCAAAGATGGGGTTGATGAACTCAAACTGCAGCCCTGCAGACAAGCCAGTGAGGACAGAGATCATTTTAGGACATACTGTAACAAAAACAGGTTTCAAATAAAACTGCACAAAATATTCATAAAACTAAAACGTTATCTATGAACGTATTTCACAACATAGCTATTTTCATGATTTAATTTAGTCTTCGTTATTCAAAACAAGAATAACAATGCAAATTAGACATGCCTGTAAGCCCTAACTATAACAAATCAGATGCTTCTTCATTGCAAACATGAATGCGCGTTTAAAACAACACCACGTGTTATAATTTCATCCAGTACCTGCTTTGGCAAAATCTTCCTTATTATAACTGAAGTCTTTAAGAAAGGTGATGCTCTCTATTGCTGGGTTATAACGTCTTGAAGTCTCTAGCAGCATGATCTACAGGAGAAAAGACCGTTTAGCAGGTATGTAAAACAAGCCGTACAGGCTGTGCTTGGTTTTATCATGAGAAACCACATTTGTCACCAGGTGGCATTTTTTTCTAAAGTACTTAGTGTTGCAAAATAACAAGTCTGACAAACAACAGTGTTCCATCTGCGCACACAAAAACAGCACCAGAACATGATCGAAAACAATGTGTGTTAAGGGTCAGTCCAGTCTAACCTCTATAGTTGAGGTCTTCAGCAGGGCGATCTGGTCCTCTCGGGTAAGCTCCAGGAAACCAGGCAGCTGTTTAGCAAAGTCTACAATCTCCTGCACGGACATGATGGCCAGCTCAGTGAAATGAGCAAACCGTTGCTGTCGAACTTCTCGGTTAAGTGGATCCTGACTCTGTGGCCAAGGCTGAAAAACAAAAGATCCTGATGTAAACCTCTAGAGTCAATGCAGCACAGAATCAGAAAGATTTGATCTAAATGGCACAAAGTATAACTGGGTATTTGACAGATTAAATACAGGTGTTTCTGAGCAAATGCACAACGCATTTGATTCGTTGACTCATATGATTAGTTCAAAGTAGTTCTAAGATTCACTCTCTAAACCCCTTCTTTCCATAAGCCTACTCTGCTCTGATTGGTTATATGGCTCAGTCTGTTGTGATTGGTCTGCCACATACAGCAGTCATCAGTAAAATGACATTTAATGGGGGGGGGCAAGAATAATGCAAATGTGTTACACAGTGACGTGCAGCTGACACCACTTCTTTAGGATGTAGAGAGTCGATTCTTTATTTTAGGAGACAATAACTTTATCATGGACTTTTGGATTTACAACTTTGTAGATCGTTTACATTCACGTCCAGCTACACATACAGACACTGCGTGAAAGGCCGTAATGGAAATGATATAGAGGCACTTTAAATCAAACTCATAAGCCTCACTTAAATACACTTACAGTGACTTTGGGCCGGTCGAGAAAAGAGCGTTTGTTGCACTGTTTCTGCATGGACACCAATTTTTCGATCATCTCCTGCTGTTCAGGAGCCAGAGGGGGCATTTCAGGGGCAGGGCTAGGTGTTGCCACTGAAGAGGTCCGTGCCGTCTCTTCCTCCTGTTTTTTCATCTTTTTTAGTCGGATCTGTTCTTCAGACAGCACACCTATAAGAGACGAAGAGATAAAGCTGATAATAGTTTGATAAACTTAACAAGAACTACATGATCACAGCGTCATATGAACATATCATAACAGATAAGATAAGAGATTCAGTGGCGGCTTTATGAATAGCTTGTGACATTCGTGTTTAATGTAGAAAGCCAGAAATGTGTGAAAATAAAATTGCACTGCTGTTCCAAAGTTTGTTATATGTCTAGTATAACGTATAAAAAAAGTAATGGTTTCTACAAAATGTTTAGCAACTGTTTTCAACAATGGCAATAATGTTTTATAAGCACTAAATCAGCATATCAGAATGACTTCTGAGAAATCACGTGACACTAAAGATTGCTGCTGAAAATTCAGCTTTGCGATCACAGGAATAAACTACAGGTTGTTTTAAATAGAAAATTGTATTTCATTGTATTTCTTTAAATAAAAGTAGCTTAATGAGCATTAGCAACTTCTTTCAAAAACTTGCATCGAAGGTTAAAAAGTGTCACTCACATTGCTCCAGCATGCCGGCCTCCCTGCACTTGCGTAGACGGCACTGCTGACACTTGCGCCGCATGTACATGTCCATCTCGCAGCGCCCTGAATTCTTACAGTTGTACTGAGCTCCTTTGATGACACTGCGTCTGAAGAAACCTTTACAGCCCTCACAGCTCAGCACATTGTAATGAAAGCCAGACGCTTTGTCTCCACATACGCTACACACCTCATTCCCCAACATCTTGGGAGCAGGGCCTTTCTTTCTCTTGACTGGCTGACCCTCTGCACAAAAACACAGGACAGAAACACTTCCACCGTCATATCCAAATAAATCATAAGTTAATACATGAGTGCAGTTGTATTTACCATAACGCTTAACAATATAGAGACATTTGTTAGCATTTGTAATGCATTTATTACAATATTTAATAATTATTAATATTTAATATTAGTGAATGCCGAAATTAGCATTATCTAAGAGTAAAATATGCTGCAGAAATATTGTTCATTCATAATGAACCTTGCTGTAAAGTGTTAACATATTCACTTAACCAGTTAGGCCAGTTCATCCACTCATAGTCGAACTGAAACGCATGTCCATACATGAGTAACAGTCACGTGTCACGGGTTATGTAATAGGTAAAGTTCAATTTTGCATTATCTGAATCCCTTTACACTAGCAATGTGAAGTATATGATCTCTGAAATGAGTTCAGAAGTATGCTCCAGTCGTTCTGTCTGACCTGGTGCAGGTGTGTCCTCTGTGGGGTACATCTTGATGTCACTGGGCTCCATGAGCAGCGTGTCGTTCAGCTCATTGTGTGAGGTGCCATATGGGGCCGACTGACTGAGAGTCTCCTGTTTCACTTCTGCTGTCGCTGCTGAAGGGCCCTCTTCATTGGCACAGCACAGAGAGTCCCCTGAAAACACACCAGAAACACACGATTACTATTGTATCTCGGGGTGTTTCTCAATGTCAAGGATACGTCCTTGGCAGGACGGGTCCTTCCAAGTCACTTCCTTCAGAGGCTAGGCAAGGCTCCTCTAAAGCATTCGGAGAACACGTAAATGGAACAGGCTAGCAAGTGCACGTTACTGCATCATTACGT
>JAUCNO010001819.1:10069443-10082028 GCA_032353835.1 Enteromius viviparus
ATCAGTGGTCCGGGTCCGTATGGGATGGCTTCTCGGTCCGGACCCGGACCGCGGTCCGCCTGTTAGTGAAGGCTGATATAATGTATATTATAAATAAATACATTTAATATATATTAAAAAAAATCTGAAATATACACATGCATGTGTGTGTATTTATATATACAAAATAAATATATTGAGTACACATAAATATAATATGTAAACAAATACTTTTTATTTTAAATGCAATTCGTGATTTATCACTGGACAGCACTAATATATATATATATACATATAATAATAAAATAAAACCGTGTCAGGTCTTTGAATCTAAGGTCAATATAATGACCAAGTTTTATTCCATAAATATATAAACTTGACAAGTATATACAAGACATACTGATAGTTGCCATTAATTTATTTAAAAATCAAAAACATTTTATTTTAGTCACTGCATCTGTAACCAATAACACAATTATCACATCACTGATTAGTAAAACAATTATAAAGTGACACTGATCTATTAAAACCTTCTTCCCCAGCTCCTACAATATGAAAAATCATTCACTGCAGCCTTGCTTTAATAAACAAAATTCCCCCAGATCATACCTTTGTCAAAACAACAGAAGGCTTTTTGAATGATCTGTCCGTGTAAAATTCACTAAACGGTGGAACCGTTTCTCTTAACGCGACTCAATTATTGGGCGATGGGACAAAAAAAACTAATTCTGCACAACATGTTACGCATAACTAGACAAATGAGTTGTGACTGACGAGGCGTCACTGAACTCAAACAACAGCTCGTCTTTTAACATTTTGTTTGTGTGAAGGGCTCGTCTGACTCAGTGCGGTGCTGTTTTAGATCTCCGATCCGCCCAGTATTTAAGGTTAGACTGTCTCACTGACAGCACCTATTTAAACACAAACATCTTTAGATTCATCAAGAGTTCTACAGGAACAAAAGCAGCCAGTGCTGATTACAGAGGTGCAAACATCTCAAAGTTAGGAGACTGTGACTCACCATGATTTCCATCGGACTCCAGCGTGACGTTCCCCAGTACATCGCCATTCCCTGATTGATCACATGGGTCATCGCCCGCACAGTCTCTGCCAATCACACGGCAGAATCAGAGTCTTACAGCAGCATACATCATGAACGTGCAAGAAAACAAGCTCGATTAATGTAAGGGAGGGGAGTTTAAATGATTAATCGCTTCTGAATCAAGCTGGAGAATTTGAATCAATACGAGCAAGACAAAATAAACAACTCGTGCTTCGGGTCAATATCAACCTCGGCTCATGGAGGGAAAAAAAAAGCTTTGAATGAGGGCTGGAAAAGATCCATCCTTAATAACCATCACCAGCTGTGACAAAACATCTATCTTACGAGCTTGAGAGTCACTTACTGCTCTCGCTAAGAGAGAAACAGACCATTGAAGTGTCCAGCTCCTTAATGACAAGAACAGAAGATGTTTACAGGCCCCTGAGCTGTTTGTGTTTCAAACACTGAACTCTGTGGACTTTCTAAAGGGCAGCTAGGCTAATAAAACTAGATCAAATAACATTTCTGCCGTGTTTTTTAAAGAGCAGCCACCTTTTCTCCTGAAAACCTTAATTCAGACTGGCGACTTACAAAAGGGCAAATGGACAAATTGCAAAGATCTTGCTTGCACGTGATTTGAGGAATCAATATGGAGCAGCACATGAAGGTTTTGAGCACATGAAATGAGATTGAGATGTACCTTCCATGGGTGTGTTGGGGTCCGGTCTGTTTGCAAACACTACATCCACATACTCCAGCTGCAGTCTTTCCAATGATGCCTTCAAACCTACAGAATAGTAGCACAAATCAGTTCAGCACATAAATGAAGGAAATGGTAACGTGTATGCTTTGTGGTCCACTCACCTTCTATAATATGTTTTCTTGACAGTCCTCTCTCAGTCTCTGCTCTAGAAAACAGCAGCATATGTACTATTATCCAATTATCACTCACACCAACTTTAGTAAATTATATTGCGGAGACATTACTTGTTTTAATATTAGTTTTACATTTTTACTCAATTCAAAATATAACACTATTTCAAACACAAAGTGTATCCTAGAAATAAAAAGCAACAGGTAACATTAACTTATGAGAGTAACATTAAAGCTTCAGAATCTTTGTTTACATAATGCCATGATTCACTGTATAATAAATATTAGATATACATACTTTCCACCCCAAAATATTTTGGTTGTAATGACTAAACTGGAGCGTCTGCAAAAAAGGAAGAAAAAAAATAGGTTGCACTTTTTGAAAGGCTTTTAAGAAGTAATCATCAAGTTGCAAATAATTACACCAGAATAATGGCTTGCGGTAACCATTTTAAATTCAAAGGAACGCATGGTCACACATACACTGTATAAATTAGGACATAGCACAGACATCTGCTTTCATGTAAAGGTTCATGAATATATTTTTATTCATATAATTTTTGCTATTACATACATAAATGCAATTACATGCATATGCATGTACAAACACACACACACACACACATTGGTGTGTGTGGTGTCCATAGATGTAATGGTTTTTATACAGGACAAACTGTATGTGGTATTGCCCTACACCTACCCTACACCTAAACCTACCCCTTACAGGAAACTGTGTGCAATTTTAGATTTTCAAAAAAACACTGTTTAGTATGTTTTGAATTACAGGGACACTGAAAATGTCCTCATAAAACACCTAAATACTGTAATACCTATGTCATACCCATGTCATTATACAAATTTGTGTCCTCATAAACCCGTCCACACACACACTACTGCTTACACTTAACCTGGATTACATAAACACAATGCAGGAGATTACGTACGGTAGGTTAGATTATATATTAAAGTGTTTATAACCCGATTTATAGTTACTTTTTAAAGATTGCATGATTACATATTTTTCACTACCACTTAGTTTTTTTTAAAGAATATCCTTTCCTGAACTGGAAGTTTTATGTCAGATTTAGCTCACTTTCTCTCACAAATTGTAAGCAAGCAAGCCCACACACAAACACAGAGGACCGAAATAAGCTGTGCCTCTGCAGAGGTGAGGGGTTGTGCGTCCTGATATTGATGCACACTGACTAGCAGGATGACTAAGCAGCACGATATCACACACACACACACAAATGTGAAGATCCTTTCCTGCAGAGAGCTCAGTTACTCTTCATCTCATTATGCAGAAACAGCGAGAGCCCACCCTGCTTTAAATTAAAACATCTTAACAAAAGGGCTTCTGTTAACCTCGAACCTTCCTTAGCTCGTGTTTTGTTACACACACATATATCAGGACATCAGCTGCACAATAAACACAACCATGCGACCGTTTCATAATTCAATATCAAGATGGGACATCTACTGGGTGAGCCAGGCTTTAATAATTTACATTTCTGGCTGTCTGGGGTTGCAGTGGCACAATCTCTGAGGCACTATCAGCACAAGATAAGAAGCGGCCGAAGGAAATGAAAAGCTGTACACTGTTTATGAACATACCTCCATCCTTTCTTCTTTATGATGTTGCCCAGCACCATCTCCGCCCTGCAACAGAAAACCAGATGGTTATCGTCTAATCCGTCATTTTATTGACATATACAGCCAACAGAACAGGCTGCTGAAGAAACATTTCACCTCTTTCAAGACACCAATATCATCCAATACATTTACATTTAGAAAGTACAGTAAACAGCCATACACATATCATTTGATATATTGTTAGGAATAAAACATTTAAAATCAGGCAAATGATATCATATATATATATATATTTATAAAAACTTCCAAATTTACAACTAGAGGAGGAAATACTCATTTAGAGAAACAAGATATGTACTGTAATTGAAATATACACAATTGGATAAAGTGTAATCAAATAAACACTTAAATGTTTACTTTTGGATTTTTCACTAGACTGAAATAATACATTATAGCTACATACATAAAGGAATACAATCTCAAAAGGACTTGTGGCGTATTGCTTTAAAGCGGTAAGGTAAGTGAAGGTAAGTAATTAACATCCTGGGTGCTAAAAGCATATTTAACTCCATGAAATATGTGCCTCCTTTTCATACGCAGATGAGGAGAAGTGTCAGCAACAGCCTGGAGACAAAAATGCTCTCTGGCAGCCATTAGTGACGCTGAGGGTGCTAATTGGGCCCAATGAGGATACAGTTGGGGCTGAGATTGTCCCGGTGAGTGAGATTCTCCCTCAGGCCGCACACTAGTCAATTCAATGAACCGCTGTGCTGTTATTCAGTCCACGCTCACAGACACTTCACTATTAATCTCTCGAAAATCTTTCTGCAGTCTGTTTTTTTTTCTAGTATTCTTATGGAAAGACAAAGAACGTTAAACGAATACTTGACTCTAAAGTGAAAATGAGTTTGCTTCTCCTCTTCAGTGCTGCTCTTTGGTTTAGTGAAAGTGAATGAGGCAAGACAGTGTCATGCTCCAAAAACAGATGAGCAAATGTTCTTTTTAAAGTTCAACAATATTTCTTGTGATGCACAGAAGGAAACAAAATGGGGTTTGATCTTTTTGTTTTTAAAGGGGGTAAATGAACCTTTTAACAATGTTTGGCAGAAATGATTTTACGACTTGTGCCATTAAGGCAGTGTTGTTTTAAAGAAACCTAAAACTTTAGACATTTTTTTTTATTTTTTTATAAATATTAAAATAAAAATATTAGATGAAAACCTAAACAACTAACAAGAAATAAAAAACTTCTAAGTACTAAAATTATAACAAACATTTTATAATATAGAAATATAAGGAAAAATACAAAAATCACATCATAAAATTACTAAACCTGAATTATAATGAAAGAGGGAAAACTAACACCTCTATTTATTTTCTTAAGCTTTTAACTAAGCAACTTATTGAAGGAAAAGGTCCAAAAGAAATTAAGAAATGCAATTTGTGTGTTGCACACAAGTAAACATCGGCTGGTCATTATCATCAAATAAAAAATAAAATAAAATAAGATTAAGCACACCAGGGGCCTGTTCCATAAAACAAGTTTACCAAATAAGCCAGGCTTATGACAGATAGTCTGACTTATTTTAATACAAATTAACTGGCAATAAGTCAGACTTACTGAAATAAGCCTGGCTTATACTCTAATCTTGGTTTATGGAACAGGCCCCTGCTCGGTAGCAGGTTATGTTCCAGGGTTAGTTTGTTTCAGAAGGTAACTGAGCATGGCGTGCCCTTTTGATGACGATCCTGTGGACGTGGAGGCACAAATTACACAAGTTTTTCGCCGGGAGAGAGTTATAAGACCGCGTGTTGATGTTTTTTCATTTTCTAATGTTTATTTGTAAGAGCGTTATCGGTTTTTAAAAGATTCGTAAATTTATTCAACACATCTCTTGAGACCATATATTGCAAATGTCACAAACCCCGGATCTGCGCTTAGCACAGAGAAAAAAAAAATGCGACAGTTTTTTTGCGTCAGGGAATTTTCTGTACAATGTAGGCATGTGCAGTAGTGGTTCTACATGGAATTACTCCCTGGACGAGACCCCCTCTTGAACCCTCTTTCTTTGCAGAAAAACAGCCCCAAAGCATGATGTCCCCCCCCCCCATGCTTCACAGTAGGTATGGTGTTCTTTGGATGCAACTCAGCACTCTTTCTCCTCTTTCTCCTCCTTTTCTCCTTTTCTTTTACCAAAAAGTTCTATTTTGGTTTCATCTGATGATATGACATTCTCCCAATCCTCTTCTGGATAATCCAAATGCTCTCGACTTCAGACAGGCCTGGACATGTACTGGCTGAGATGACAATGATTTTTTCCCCCACAATATATCCCATTCTGATATGATTTTTTTTTTATCTGACTGTTGTTCTCTATCCTTATTCAGTTTCCATGTCCCTATCATAAAGGGGCAAGGGACAGTTCCAAAGATATCTGTCCCAGAAGCCCAAGTGCTGTATGCTCTGGTCTCTGAGCAGCTGTGGCATAGTCTCACTTTACACACAGAAGACTAATCAGGTTAAAGGGCCCATGCCAAGAATTCCATGGCTCTGAATCCTGGCACAGGTCTAATAAACAGGAATTAGGGTATATATATATACAGTATACTATACTATACATTTCCTACAGGAAATGAATAGAGGTTTATGATCAAAGGAACATTTTTGTTCAGCTCGGTAACACTTGTCTTGTCATAAGGTCACTTTCTTTTTCCAGTGGATTGTGAGGCAAACTTTAAATAATATCTTGCCAACATTTCAAGTACCTTTTGCAGTGCTGCCACTTGCTGTTGCAGACCTTCACATTTCCGACTTGATTCTTCAGCTAAAGCTCTTTGCTTCTCAACTTGAGTCTGTTGAACATTCGCAGTCCTCTGCAATCTTGCCTTTTCCTCCTCCAAGTCCTTCAGTTTACTGCTTAAAGTGCTGTTTTCATCATCCTTCAAGACACGCAAAAGAGATTTTGAGCAAGACTGATTTGAACTGACTAAATAGATTAACCATGAACACGTCAAACTTCTTACCTTCTTGTTGCATTCATATGCAAGTCTGTTCAATTCTTCCTGCATTACTCGAAGTTTAGCCTTCAAAAATCTGATTTGAGCTTCTGTAATTAAAGCAAATAAATTTATAAGCAATAATGGAAATTGCATAACAGCGCAGCAGATTCAATATTTGAATTTATTTGTCCTTTTTAACCCACCTGCACCCATTTCATCTCCAGCACTGGGCATGATGTCATCCTCCAAGTGTTCCCCAGTGAGATCATCACTAACTTTGCCCTCAATTATGCTGATTGTTTTAGCGAGTGAGAAATCCCCAAAGTCTTCAGGAATAGCAACGTCATCAACCACAGTCTGTGGTGCTTTTCTATAATTGGAAGAAATGCTACCCAAACATATTCATCACAAATATATAAACATACAAAAAATGTTTTGAGAATGCACTTACTGGGGAATCTTTTTATTTCCTGATCCTGGCCTGTTTGGTTTTGAGGATTTTGCAGAGTAGTTCTTGTTTCTCGTGATCTACACAGCAGAAATGTTTCTGTAACTAGTGATGCCTTGTATTTAATACACATTTCCACTGATTCATATGATATTTGTTTAAGATGTACCACTGCAAGGGCCTGCTTAGATGTGGATTCTTTTTTTGTATCTGCCTTCCTGGTAAGACACACAAAATGTTATGCTGGCAGACACCAAAACATTTTAATAACGCTTGTGTTATGTGTGAAAACCATTACCTAAAAACTTCAAAATCACAGTCATTGTCAATGGAGATGTGGGAGGAGATTGGTTTGGAGAGCACCTCATTTTGATCCCTCTGAAAAAATATTATTGGAAACATACAGTGTTAGCATATGGGTTATTTATTATCACATCATTTATATCAACTTTCTATAAACCATACAAAAAGTTTAAAACGTTAGATTAAAAACAGCCTGTGTGTTCTCTCAAATGTTTCTTTACAGAATCTGATGTGTTGTTTTTGTAGTTTTACCATAACTTGCTCTGCTTCTCGAACAAGTTCTGCTGTTTTTGCTTCGAGCTCTGCATTGAGACGTCTGAGGAACATCGGAATTGCAAGCAGTTAGATATCCAACATAGTGCCACGTGATCTTTAATCCTACATTTTTTATAGCACCTGTTATGTAGTCAATTCATATAAGCTAAATAAAAAGCAGCATAGATAAACTAATGTGAATTTAAGTAATAAAATCATAGATACTTGTATTCCTCTTCTTTGGCCAGAAGGTCCATGTGTGGTGGTTTCTTTGAAGGAGCGGAGGATGACCTGCTCTGCGGTCTGGGTCTTGAAGGCCTTTCTGAGTAAGAAGTTTGAGGCTTTTTTAACTGATTGGAAAGAAAGTAAATGTATTATTCATCCCTCGCTGTCCTCGAAATTACTTCCTTTCCAGTTTGTTACGCATTTTGATAAAGCTAACGCTAACGTTAACTTATTGCTCTGTTAGGAATATGTCTGATTCCGAACGAGCAACGAAAGAACTGTGTCGAGATTCAACGGATTTTTTTTAACACAACAGAGTACTTTAGGCGAAATTGTAATCAATACGGCTTAAGTTGAAAATTGTTTACGTAGTAATAATAATTTCGTCAGACTTACGGCAGGTAGAGCGGGTCTTGGTGTGCTGTCTGCCATGTTTGTTTGTTAGTAGAGAGACGCCGTTGCTAAGCAACAGCGTCTACCTTCCCTCCTTCCAATTCAGATGCAGCAATACTATTTAAGCGCTGTGAACCTGCACGCAATGGTTTAAACTGAAAGCTGGTTTTAACTGGTCTTCCAGCCTGGCTAGGCTGGTCAAGCGTATTTTAGCTAGTTGGTCCAGCTGGTCTCCCAACCATGACGGCTAAAGAAGTGACCTAAACCCCTCTAAAACCAGCTTGCTGAAGGCTAAGACCAGGCTGGGTGACCAGCTAAAACAAGCTAACCAATTTAGCATGGTTTTACCTTTTTTCCAGCAGGGATATAGAATAGAAAAACATAATAGATAATGCTAGTGAATATAGACTGTTATGTGTTAGACTGGAAGGTCAAGTGTGTTTTTTTTTACCTCTCAGCCTGGTCTAGGCTGGTCATAGCTGTTTTTTTAAAGAGAAAAAATATCGATAAAGTATACTAGTTAGAATAGAGGGTCAAATGATAATTAATTAATTAACTAATTTTACTATTTGTATTATATGTTTTTATTTATTTTCATAAAATTATTTAATTAAAGGTAAAATTAGCATGTTGTGTATTTCAGGCCATTGATTAAGATATCTCAGGGGCATTTTAACACGCCATCAAAATGACCACTAAATGTTACTTATAAAAAAGACAAACAACTGAACATTGTGTGGGTAACTGTAAAACAGCCGGTTATGCTTCAGACACGAATGACTGATTATACTCTGAACTACGTGAACTCGCTGCGGCTCCCTCGTGTGGGTTTCCACTGGCGCACAGTGCGCATGCGCATCAGGCAGCATCAGTTCCTCAGTGCAGTGGTCGCCAGAGAGCGAGAGGAGGTAGTGTCTGACTCTGAACCTGCAGCAACTCCAAGTGTTTCCCTGCTCCTAATGGCTAGTAACCTCAACTGCAGTCGAGAGCCATGAATTACGAGCGTGATCTATTAGAGTCGAGTCCGATTTGTCCGTGAAGTCAACAGGCGGTGATCGTGATGCACTATTTACGGAGGAAAGCTGCATTCTCCAGGTTCAGGTTAAGGCCTACTTGTTAGATCCCCATCCTCGTCTCAACAGAGTCGCATCGTGATGGCTGATGACCAGCAGCAGTCTGGAGCTGGAGTAGGACCTTTACCTTCCGCTGTTCAAGGATTGCAAGGGGCTGAGGCGAATGCGTTGCAGCTAAAAATAAAGAACTCGATCTGGTAAGCGCTGTGCGAAATATTGCCCAGTAACGTTAACGTTATTTGAGTGCTGCTGGATATGCGTGGGTTAATGGATTTGAAGGCTCTCCATCCTAATTAGCTCTATTCTAGATGGTCCTTCGTGTCCACTTGACAGTGAGTCACGATTGGAGTAACTCTGTATTTAAATAACCTCAGTTTCTTTCATTATTATAATATCGGTAAGTTAACTTATGAAGTTGTTTGCCTTGGACACCGACACGTTGGGCTGACCAGATCATGCATGTTAAAGTCGGAGGTGGGTAACTTGCCCTGACTGTTACGTATAGTGTAGTCTGTATTTATATAGGTGCTTTTGTGTTCCCATGACAGTGTCCAGAAAGTAAAATGTTTGTGTCTGGGATTGCGCGAAAGATTTCCGCGACCACGCGTTCGCGACAGATTTAGTGGGCGCGCGCTTGCAGTGGTAAACAACTCGCGTGCAGCAGCCGGGTACAGTCAGTGTTTACACGGCCAGTGTGCAAAGGCATGCTTTCCAGAGACTGTCACAACTGCGTTCCACAAACATATGCTGCTTTTCTTCATCCTTTAGTTTGTTTTGGGGTTATCCAAATCGTATTTTAAATCACGGGGTAAGCCCTTAGTTACTGTTAATACAGATGAAGACGTCGTGAGGCATGCAGCCGTGGCTCATGATGTTTATAGCCTAGCAGCGCATGCGTTAAACATGCATTTGTATTAAGCGAATATTTTTAAGACAATGTATAGCTTCTGTGTGCATGGTCGCTCAACCTAGTCCTGTCTTGGGTCAGTAGTTTTACCTGGAATTGATCATTGTTGGTGCACATTGCTTGTGGCAGCGAAAAAAAAAAAAAACGCTGACACGATTATTTTACAGCCTCCATCCCCCTCACCACCACCACCCTTGTTTTTGCATGTTGAGGCATGCTCTCAACGACGACATGCATCTGCAGCAGCGGCGGCTCTACTGTAGTTCCAGTGTGGGACGTAGATTTGTTTAGCCTCACGTGTATTTACAGTATGTGTGTGTGTGTATATATTTATATACGTGTTTGCGTGCAGTTTTGCATACATATATGGCAGCATTTATTAGTGGTGAAATTTTAAGAGCCCTGTTGTTTTCAGCATATATATGAAATTTGTATAAGTTTCACTGGGCTCCCAAGGTCATGGAAAAAATTTAAATATCACTGAAAATTAAATTGTTGAAATATTTCTGTATTAAATACAGTATATGTTCTTATCCAGTTGTTATAAGAAACCAGAAAAAGATTGTGCAAATTAGTTTGTTAAAAGTTGCTTGAACCATGTATGTAAAATATTTCTCATTACTATGTTGTTTATTGAATTATCCATAAATCAGTTCTTGCAGCTAATCAGTGGAGTGATGAAACCATGACGTGGGCATCTTAAGTGTCATTTCCTGGGAAGCTTTAAGTAAACTGGTTTAGGAGGACAAATAAGTACCAATTAATCCAATCATTAAGTAACAGTGTTTACTTTTTGAATACAGTTTTGTCAAAATATAGCTGCTTTTAATGAGCTAGACTGTTCAGTGGTACTATTTGAATAGATTCTTGAATACAAAATTGATAGTTATCTTACCAGTTAATTACAGTTAAAATTCACACACGCTATGCTGCTATCAGTTTCTAGGACCTGGCCTTTACAGATTAGCATGAAACAATACGTTTTTTTGAGAATCCATTTCAATCTTTAGACTGGCTTTTTAGCCAGCATAACAATGGATTTGATAATCAGTTCACTTATCTAATCACAACATTGGCATACTAATAATATATATATTTTTTACATTTTTGATTTAAGTTGCTATATTTCTCTTCGTTGTGAATTTGACTGAAACGTAGAATTTTAACTGGAGGTTGTACATCAGTCACAGGGGAATTCTGCTGTTCGTTAAAGCTCTAAGTACTATTGAATGGATTGAACATTTGAGCAGACATGCATAAAATGGGTGGACTGTCTCAGCCTGTGCTCCTTGCCCTTCCCTCTGAGGAGAGCTCTAAAGGTTAGATCTGTCGATGTGATAGCTGATACCCCCATCTGCATTTGGCATGCTAGTTGGCACACAGTATGTCTCTGTGGAAAAGTATTTTGCATTGGTGATGGCAAACCTTGTGGAAAAGAGATTGTGATTTGCCAATAGTAAAGTTTGTCACTAATGGGAATATCTTGTGATTTATACATTGAAAGTGGAGATGACTGCTGACTGAATCAATAACTACTGAAATGAAGGTAGAGGACAAATCACTAGACTTGTATTACTGTTAGGGGAAAATAATTTACTTTTAGCAACAGACCAGCAGAGGGGGTTGTTTTAGAATGAGCTGCAATTTGGTATAATGTTGTTGTTTAGCTCTTTGAGCTTATTTCAGAGTTCATTTGGTTTGTTCGATATCTATCAGGTCATTTTAGATTAAAAACAGACTTTGACTAACCTGAGTTTGGATGGGGGTGAATTTGGTCCCTTATTTTTACATGGATGTTCATGTAGATGCACATCAGTCTGAATCTTTCTTCATCTACATATGAAGGGAATTTGGATGAAATTGGAAGGAGGGGGAGAGATCCAAACACAATGGTGGTAATCACCTTCAAAGAGAAATAAAAATGAGCTGTGGCACCGCTGGCAAAAAGCCCAACTGTTTTTACCAAACTGCGGTCTCTGAGAACGAATCACAACTGCTGCTTTGGCGCTGTTAGACGATTCTGTTTACATCTAGGCCAATGCTCAAACAATGGAGGGATCTATGTCTGTGGTTTTGCTGCATAAACATTCTATTAGGTCTGCAAAATTTCCAATGAAGTTTACAGTTTTCCTGTTTGAGAAGACATTCAGCAAACTAGTTATCACAGCATGTATAATAGCATTTCCTCTCTGTCTTTCTTCCATTTCCTTAGAATGTGTTAGGTTTTGCACAAAGCCTATTTTTATATTTGCAAACCGATAAAAGAAAAGTTGTTAGAGGAAAAAGGCTGTCAGTACGATTTTTTTTATGCATCTATTCATTCATTTATTTTTGATTTCATTTATCTTTTCATTCAGCAAGTATGCATTCAGTTGTCAGTACAGTCATTTATAATATTTCAAAGATTTCTATTTCACATAAATTCTGTTCTTTTGAAAAAAAATTTAATAAAAAAATCTGTATCTTGAATAAAAAAAATAAAACAATAAATAAT
>JAUCNO010001819.1:10082128-10092708 GCA_032353835.1 Enteromius viviparus
ATTATAAAAATTTAATATATTATAAAATGTTTTTCCACAAAAATATTAAGTTGAAAATAAAATTGCATAAAAGATGTTTCTTGGGCACCAAATCGGCATATTAGTAGGATTTCTGTTGGATCATGTGACATTGAAGACTGGATTAATGTCTCCTGACAATCCAGCTTTACCCTTTTCACTAAAATGAATTACATTTTAAAATATATTCATATATAATTAAATAAAAAGTGTAGTAACATTTCACAATATTATTGTTTTTACTGCGTGTTTGCAAAATACATGCCTGGGTTGAGCTTAAGATCCCAGACCTCTTATGAGTTATATTACGTAATACGTAGTTCCTTCAAGTTAGTAACCCTTGAACCTTGTCAAAACAACCCCAAACATGAATTAAATGACAGAAATCCTGTCTGCCATGCCACCATTGACAACAACTAACTAATGAGTGGAAAAAACTTTACAGTATGCATGCTCTTAATTTTATCTTTTTCCTCTCTGAGATATTAAGATATCAGTAAGTTAGCCAGCGTGTGTTTGAGACCTTAGTTCACCTCTCTGCTCACAGCAGTCTGGGAAGCCAGACAATTCCTGTTAGAGGAGCAGCTGGAAGGAAGCCTGCCTTGCTCAGTTTTCTGCTATTAGCAGCACTCTAAGTGCTAATAGCTTTAGCTTGCTGCCAATGATATTCGTTTGTGCTTCGTATATTTGGATGAATAAAATAAAATTAAGGAGAGTCTATGTAAATATCACTTGCATCTTTAATTGAATTATGCTGTGCCTATTTTATAGACTTAAATTACTCCAATTTAAGTGTAGCACGACTGTGTGCTGCTCAGTGCCGATGGCTTGATTAAGTTGTTTGTGTTCGTGCACACATAAGGTTAAGAGATGCAGAACACTAGTAGCTGAGTTCAGCGGGTTCAGTGGAGTTTTCTGTCTGTCGTTAAGAGAAAGATAGAGAGAGAGAGAGAGAGAGAGAGAGCTTTCCCATTCTCAGTCTCTCTCTCACACACACACACACAAATATCACACATGTAGGTCATGCTGACTAGCAGTAGTGTTAGTCTCTGTTGTGTCTGTATGTCTGGCTGTTCTCAAGTCAGCACTCTGTTCATGTGGAATTAGCCGTCACAGGCCTCTGCCCTCTTCCCTGGACAATCTTATTGAGTGCAAAAGATAGAGACGTCTGAGACTATCCCTTCCAACCAGTGACACAGTGACCTCTCACCGTCCACCCCCACCTCTCTCTCTCTCTCTCTCTCTCTCTCTCTCTCTCAGGCGGTTGTTTACGTTTCTGTTATGATCGGAGCACATGCGGGCAGCTGGAGGAGGGGATCTTAGGGGGAGGGGCAGTGACCGACAGGATAAAAGTCTGTGGCTTAAATCAGGCCACTGTTTACAGGAAAAAAACAAACCTTAAATGACTTGATTTTAAAGCCCGTCTCGCACTGTTTGATTTTGGCCTGGTTTGGTCATCTGAGATGAATTTTTTAAACTCTAAAAGACTATAATCGTAGGCTAAAATCTGAAGTTATGCAGCTCACAGTCACTGAACATGTATGGGTTGATAATGTAATAGTTTTCTTGCACAGGCGCAGTTTTTAACGTTGTACAGAGTGATATGAATAACAGCTGAGATCCCAAAGTGTGACAGGATCATCGTGATCGTACAGTCTGACCCGTAAAGTAAAGCAATCTTAAATTCGCACAGTGTGCACCGGTTGCGATTTGGTATAAATAAATAAATGTGTAGAGGTGGGAACCTACACTGGTCTCACGGTTCGGTTTGGTTACGATTATTATATCATCGATTCGGTTCAATACAATATCTTGATGCACGATGCATTGGCGATGCACTGCATACTCAATTTTCACATTTTAATTCACATGTATATAATTTTTTTTAATAAACACAAACAGTCAGATATATAAACCGAAACTTTAATTTTACCTTCTCAATGAAAACACACTTCTTAAAGAAATGTATAAACATGAAATTATAATTTATAAACCAAAATAGCATTTAGAGGAGCAATGGGAAACACTGTCGGATTGCTCTCTTCTGACATCAGTTATCAGCTTGTGATTTCTCAGGCCAAGACATTGCTGTTTGACCTAAGAAACATGAGCATGTTAACTTTTTCAGTTTATGTCTTGTACATGCCTGGCAGCACGGAAAAATGAGATTGCAATGGCACAGTGTCTCTTCTGTTGAAAGATTTAAAGAGTTGCGTTCTTTCTGTCGTTCTTTTTTTCCTATGCATGTTTCACACAGATGCACACAAATGAGCTCCTCCGCGAGACAGAGCAGTTATAGAGGGAGGGGCGCACCCAGCGCAGGGGTGTTTTTTTGAACGGCTCTTTGAAAGGAATGGATCGCTTTTTTTCTCCCACCCCCCACGGAAAAAAATTGCGATACGAACCGAATCGTGGGTCAAAAATCGTGAAACGAACCGAATCGTGGGTTTGGTGTATCGTTACAGCCCTACAAGCACTACATCTTTATCTGATACCTGTCATTCCTCGACAACCTGAGACAGTAGCTCTGTTCATAAAAGCCGAAATGTGCCTAGATGTTGGCTTTTAAAGTAGTTTGAGGATTTTTAATTACTCGCACTCGAGAGCACTTCCTCAGCCATTGTATTCTACTGTGACAAAGCATGTATGTGGCAAATGACATCAGAAAAGCGTCAGTATGTTATAATCGCTTATGGTCTATTACTAAACTGATACCGAATCGTCCTCATCTGCATCTCGATGCATTGTAGAAACAATACATTTTGACACCCCTATAAATGTGTATGTCATATTTGCTTTTATGTAGCTGTATGTAAAATCATTGTTCATTGTTGATACAGATTGATGACTGCGTGAGGTAAAAGTCGTGACAGTTAATCCATGTTGCCATCAAGAGGCTGTTGACCCCTCACAACTTTCGGTCTGGTCCCAAATTCAAGCAAGGGATGTGCACTGCACACATACTGCAAAAATCAAACCAATGACTGATCATGGTAAAAATAAATAGATATTATCTTGCAGTATCACACTGAAATTCAGTAGCAAATATGTAATTGTACCCGAGAATTACATTTCATATTCAGGTGTATCAGGTAAAGACCAGAGTAATAGAGTTAAACTTTGTGGTTGATGATTGCTTGTTTAGCTTTAGCTTATGTAAGTAAGTCCCAATCAGGTATCAGCTAGTTCTTGCTACAGGAAGTGACATTAGCGGGAACTCCTGTTTTTACTGCCTGCCAACAGTGGTGTGATCCTTTATCTGCTTCACGACTACCTACATACAGTTTAATCAGAGTTACCTGGCCTGAAGCCACATGGGAGCCAACGGCGACTCACCTAGTAACAGTTCATTAGTTCCCTGACCTCTAACTTGCTCATAGGCACAGTCATATGACTGACTCTTTAAGAACACACATGCTGCTTGGCTTTGGCCTCTGGCATAAGCCTGAAAGGTTTTAAATGGGATTAAGAAATCCGAATGTTGGAACAAAACACTCCCTTATTGGATAGCCTATAATTAAAAGCCATAGTGTGTTGCATAGTTCAATTGATTGACAAATCAGGGCTTGACAGTAAGTATGGCTTGATGGCTCGCGACCAGTGCAAGACCCGTGTTGCCACTAGTTCTTATATTCACAGATAATGTATTTTTATTACTTTAATTCATGTTACAAATCTTGCTGGTTTAAATATTTAGTATCTACCTGTTTAAATCTTATTTAGATGATTATTTGGTTTTGACTAAATAAAATTTTCAAAATAATACACACAAGAAGCCAGAGCTGGTGGGCTTTCAGCAGCAAGTTAATACCAAACTGCACATCTTTATCAACAAATTTCTCCATAAATCTTTCAGTACAGTCATCTTCAAGTTTACTGCTGACTGACATGCTGCTAAAGAACATTGTTGGTTTTTGTTTACATAGTTTTCTATACACACACACACACACACACACACACACATATATATATATATAAATATATATTTGCCATTTTTAAAGTAATACTTTTTTTTTGTATGTTTACCGGCAGGTAGTTATATAAACAATCAGTTAGTAGTTACACTGATTTGTTGTTCAAAGTGCTCTGCTCTCTGTTGTCCTTGAGCTAGTTAGGCCTAACCTTTAGTTTTGGCTCTCAGTCTTGTTATACTGTGTGGCCTGATTTCTTGTGGTGTTGAGGGATACATTTCAGCATTTTGAGGCATCCTTT
The DNA here is from genome assembly GCA_032353835.1 of Enteromius viviparus. Taxonomy (NCBI): domain Eukaryota; kingdom Metazoa; phylum Chordata; class Actinopteri; order Cypriniformes; family Cyprinidae; genus Enteromius; species Enteromius viviparus. The sequence goes on from JAUCNO010001819.1 coordinate 10,086,359, forward strand.
GTTAAATCTCACCATTAGTTCATAATGACTTGTGACTGTACCCAGGATGTACCGATCTGTCTTTAAAGTTTTAAATGATTCTACAGCCATCACATGGAAAGTGTCTTTACATTACCCTGAGTGCAAATGTGACCCTCCCTACTGTTCCGTACCTGTATATAGATTCCATACTGGTTCATTCCGGTCCCTCAAATATCCTGATGGTCAACACATTCTGATTGGCAGGAATATTTATAGACCTCTGTGTGATGGAACATTAATGCAAGATATTTTTTTGTGCATGAGCACATGTGTTACCGAGGATATATTGGTCTGAGCTGGACAGGGCTGACGGTTAGAGGATGGAAAGATGTTTTGAATGCCACTGATTTATTAATAAAGCCAGCTTTATGAATGTTTCTCAAATTACTCTTGTGTAAAGCTGATTCTTTCTCTTCTGTTTTTTTTTTGTTTTTGCAGCAAAACCGTTCAATCAAAGGTGGATTGCATTTTGGTGAGTATTTGATATGACAAAACATGTTGATTCACTGAAACTACAACAACAATAAAAATATTCAACAAGCAATTACCTAAGCTTTGTGTAATAATCTAATATTATGGTTACAAATCTTATTAAACATTACGTTACTATAGACATACAAAAATGTGGCGTAAACCATAGTAAATTGTTTAATTGGTTGATTTGATTTACATAAAAAATTACATTAGGTGTGTTAAACACAAATCAAAAGTTAAGGCAGTTCCTCTCTCCTCTGAAAAACAGATTTGTGGATCAGATCTGTCAAAAGATGGCATTATACTGAAAGATGCTGCTTCTATCAAATATCACAATATAAAAATGCTACATGTATCAAATACAAAATATATCCCCTCATTTATGGAGACAAAGACATCCAGTTGGACTACTAAAGATCAGTGACTTTTGTGCCTTTTACTAATAATGCTACTTAGAAGGTTTTATTATTATTATTATTATTATTATCATTGATTTTTTTCAGTGTTTAATGTTTGAAATGACAATCGAGATGATCCTAACAAAGTGTGTGGTTATATGTGTGATATTTTGTGGAATGGCCAGACAGAGTTCATTCATCTGCATTGGCTGACTTTGCTTTGACTTTTCTATAGTGGTGTTTGTATTTAGGAAGGGTTGGGCTGGTTCAGCACTGACATTGGTTTGAGTTTAGTCTTTAAGTGCAATTTTTCTGTTGTGGACAAAACGGTAACAACAGAGCCACCACCTCTTATGGGGCAGCTAATCCAAAGTGTAAAGAAAACTATTAGGCCGAGTTGCACACAAAAACATTGCAAAGCAGAATGGAAGCAGTGTTTCTTGTGTGCTCATCTTATTAGTTTTTCAGGCCACGTCCAAGCTCACATACATCCTCACACCTTCGGGACTTTTGGAACAGTGGGCTTCGAAAAGTAAATGCCATTGCATGCGACATGCCCTGCATTGTTTATAATGAGCAAATCAAGTGCGGTTGAATCTCAACAGTTAAGTTTCCACAATGATGAGAAATGTTTCTTGAGCACCAAGGATTAATGGCTGCTGAAAACTCATCTTTACCATCACAAGAATAAAGAACATTTTAGATAATGTATTAAAATGAGGGATGCACGGTTATGATTTTTCATGGCCGTTTCCGATACTGATTTCCAATTTTTCATAATATTTTTTTCTTTAAGCAAGAAATAAGAAAGAATGAAAGTTATTCGGCATTTAACAGAACAAACTGTCTTTTGGCTATTGAAAACAATAACTGTAACCATGTGAAATTAATTCATAAAGGTTCATTCAATACAAACAAAGATGATACTGGCATCAGCATTTAGCTTTGATTTTTAAATTACATAAAACTGTGAAATTAAGGCAAAAACTGCCTAGTTACAATCGTGTCGACACACGTTCATAAGTCAAAACAATAATGTTACTTTAATCATCTTTCAGCAGGTGTTTCATTTTTTAAATTTGGTGTAAAGAAAAAAGATCTTTACAAGTGAAACTAAATAAAAACAAAATATGCTATAAATAAATTATTACAAAATGTTAAATCAAAAAATGTTTAGTGCAACAAGTTAAACAAAGAAGCTACAGCAGGTGCTTTTTAAATCAAATTAAGTCATTGTAATTTTAAGGTAAAACAAAAATCCTCAAAAATTCAAACTTGGTGAGCATAAGAGAATTCTTTTAGCAATTTATTGCAATATAATTGTCAGCAAAATAAAATAACTAGAGTAAAGCAGACTTTGTTAATCATGTATTTAGGATAGGCCTGCATTAAGCATTGGTTTTGTCAGTGCTGATGTTTGTGCATAGCTGAGGAGGTCCCATCAGGTGATGTAAGGCTGCAGCCAATAATGTTTTTTTAGTTCTGTTGGGTAATGTGTGAGCGGAAAAGAAGGTGACAGCGGCTCGTTAATGGCCCCTCAAGGTTAAGAGAAACACAAAATCCTCTCCAGATATTAGGCTGTGTGCCGTGTGTCCGCAGCTCACCTCGTCTGTCCTCTCCCGTCCCTCCTCCTCTAGCCTGCCCCTGTTGACCTCTGCAGGATGTTGCCAGCTCTCACTGAGTCTTGCATCAGCTTCCTCGCATGAAACTTTCATTCCACAAAGCCTTGCTTTTTAACACTTATTACTTCACATTTACATCTTGCTAACCATGTCACTCAAAAAAAATAAAAAAATAAAAATAAAGCCTTAAAATGTTCAACATTTTATTTCAGATAACATAATATTTCAGATTTTCTGGTGATTTTTTTGGCAACCTTGTAAAAGAGAAATTCAGAGCGAAAAATGATTGGTTTAATTAAATGAAAGTTTAACTGTAGAAGGATATAATTAGATATTTTTTCTTTATATTTACTCACTTTTCATTCAGGGTTTGAGCGCCGGACTTTTACAGAGTCATCACTCTGTGCCAATGTTGAACTGTTCCAGCATCCAGGCTTGAAAGAATTTGCTTGTGAAAATTCTGTAGGCCTGTCAGTAAGAACTGGGTTCACTCCATCTGAATAATGCATGAGTTGTTCAAGCATGTCTAGTAGACTCTGTAGTGCTGAGTAAGGGGTTTGCACACTACCCAGGAGACGTTACACCTGCCTGAATGAACTGAGTGATGATGAGCTACAGGTTCTGCCAAGCTTTGTCATGACCTGATTGCAAGTGTCTTCTTCATCTCGTTGTTATATTATTCATCTCATTGCAGGTTGAAAACATGTTTTAAAAAGCTGTTCCATAAAGTGTGGCTTGTATAGGAGCCTACTACTATTCAAATGTTTGGTGTCAGTTAAAAAGGAAATGAATACTTTTATTTAGCATTAAATGGTGTCAGAAAAGGCATTCACAATGTTACAAAAGATTTGCATCTTACATATAACAAAAAAAAGCCCCAATCTTTTGATCAGTAGTGTATGTGTTTGTTTTTGTTTTCCACATGATTATTTTTGTCCACCCTTAAAAGTCACCCATGTCCTCTCTTAAATAGGGTTGTTCACTTGGCTCCGAGACGTCTGCATTCTCGTGCCATTTTTACTTACCTTTCTTAGCCCTCTCCAATGTTAACGCTAAGGGCGCTCAGTGGTTGATAACTTTAGCTATTTGCTAGCCATCTTTCCCTTAGCAACGAAGAGACGAATAGAAAAGACAGAAAGAGACACAACTATTCTTAGAATTGAACGGAAGGGGGAGGGTGGGAGAATCAGCGAGTGATGATGCCATCGCTGATGAAGAGATGTTTATGTGACAGGTGCGTTTCCTGACAGTCTTTCCCCAAGTTTCATAAGCTCTGTGTGTTGGTATTGTTTATTTTGACATAGTCCTTACCCCAAGGAGATCATTTGGACTGATTGTTGGTGTAGTTGTGTTGTGGGACTTTTGAAGATCCCCACTTCCATTACTCCCACCGGCAGACACCATGAAAACAGAGGCTTGTTTATGCTGGCTTAACCGACTGCTCTGATCGCTGAGGGATTAGGTATTCTTCAGGATTATTTTTACCTTGGATGACTTCCTGTTTAGGGTTATGCCGCACAATCCTATTGAAGTCTGTTTATTTTAATTTGCTGCTCACAGCTCTGCAGGTCTCAGCCCAGCTTGCTGAGTAAAGGCCTCTGAGGTTTAATATTACATGTAGTTTTTATGATGGTTGCCAGGTGCAGAAAACCTGTCAAAAACACTTTAATATTTCTATCCGGTTTATGTTTGGAGTGCTTTAGAAAAGGGTTTAAGTGTATGTTTGTGAGTGAGAAAGAGCGGGTGAGTGAAGATGGGGAGCAGTGCCTGGAGGGAGAGCCTCGTGTCTGCTACTCTCTACTCGGGCAGAATTTAAATCAGCTCTGCCCCACCCAAACATCTTACACATTCTCTTTGAAGAGCTGCTCGGTGCTCTCGCACTCTTAACGAGAGCTGTACGAGAAATAAAGAGACCTAAAGAATAAGATCTTTATTGTGGTATTAATTGTGACCCTGGACAACAAAACCAGTCGTAGTGTAAATTTGCATGATCTGAAAGCTGAATAAATAAGGTTCCCATTGATGTATGATTTGGATATATAGGGCAATATTTGACTGAGATACAACTATATGAAAATCTGGAATCTGAGGGTACGGAAAAATCTAAATGCTGAGAAAATCACCTTTAAAGTTGTCCAAATGAAGATCTTATCAATGCATATTACTAATCAAACATTAAGTTTTAATATATTTTCAGTAAGAAATTGACTAAATACCTTCATGGAATATAATCTTTACTTACTATCCTAGGGATTTTTGGCAAAAAAGAAAAAAATTGACCCATGCAATGTATTTTTGGCTATTGCTACAAATAAACCCTGACTTAAGCGACTTAAGACTGGTTTGTGGTCCAGGGTCACATATACTTACCAGAAATATTGAGGTTTAAAGGTCTCAATAACCAGAATAAATACAGCTACACAGTTACTTAAACATGTATCGTGTGTTTGATTTGGATTAATGGACGTGGATGTTTGGGAGGTGCTGGCAGATGCTTCGGATGAAAGCCATCGCCGTCATGCATGTGTTTTCCAGGATCATTCCTATCCCGGATGCTGGAGAACGTGTTTGATTTGAAGAGAGCTCATTTACTATGAATGCTGAAACGTGTGAAGCACTAAACAGACGGTGCATGTTTCAGCTGCGTATCTGATGCCTTATGTCTGGACCGATCTCTTGTTTGATTTCTGTGACTTAACGCTCTGATGTTTCATGGAAAGATTTGCTATTTAGTCTTGATATCACCAGCGAGGTGTTCCTGTTTCGCTGTTTGTTAGATTTCTAATCATTCTAAGTTTTATGAGCATATTGAGTCCTGCCTGGCTGCTGTACAAGAACACGGCCCTCTTGCCTACCCAGAAAGACAGTTCATGTCCGGATTTCTCAGATGCACGCTCGGGGTGATAGAGGAGTTGTTTGCATCTCAGTGGGGTGTGAGCAGTAATATTTCATGTCGAGCATTGAGTTCTGTTGATGTAATGAAGTGGTTTGCACATTATTCGGATGAACTGCCAATATGAACTTGATTTTTGAAGAAAATGTGACTGGTATTTGACCTTGCAACAGTTACTGCTCTGATTCTGGAGTGTTCTGGCTGCTTTTCAGGGCGTGCGTTTCTGTATTATTTTTATTTCCAATAAAGGATTCGCACTTACAGGGTTAGTTCACCCCAAAAGAAAAATTCTGTCATTAATTACTTACCCTCATGTTGTTTCAAACCCTTAAGATATTTTTGATGTTTTATTTTATTTAATTTTTTTTATCAGAACAAGGTACATTGAAAGCATTCAGTATTAGAAACACTGTCAAAGGTATTTATCAAAACCAACATAAAACTGAAAAACAAACGAAAAAAACTAAGATTTTTGATGTTATCAGTTATCTGTGCCTCCATAGACAGCAACACAACTGAAATAAATACATTGGTAAAACAGGATGTGATATTAGTGACTTAACTTCAATTTTGCGGCACTACAATAATATGTTTGTTTGCACAAAGAAAACAAAATTAACATAATTTACTCAACCGTTCTCCTCCCCTGAGTTACCTCTTCTGCAATTTTGAAGAGTATCACAATGCATACATACACTTCAACGTATTCGACCTAATCAGCCTTGTTTACATCTGGGTGTGCATGAACATAAGATGTGGTTGTTTTTTGGTCAGGGGAAAGCAAGTGTATGCAAAAATTTTTATTTATTTATTTATTTTTGTACATTTTTTTCATTTATCAATTTCATTTAATCATGCATCATAACAAAACAACGTTTAGTAATATATTCCATATTAATATTATTAACTTTCAATGTCATTTGAATTTAAACATAATGTTTT
>JAUCNO010001819.1:10095473-10109343 GCA_032353835.1 Enteromius viviparus
GTGCCCGCGATAACAATATCGTGCATATTCATTACCGCGATTTATCGCATTATTGAATACCGGCACAAGCCTAGTTGCAGTCTATGGAGGTTTAGAATTTCATCACAAATATCTTTGGGGTTCTGAAGATGTGTTAGGGATTTAGAACGACATGAGGGCGAGAAAATTAAAGACAGAAATTTCATTTTTAATGTAATTCAATGCTTATAAGCACATATTCTTTGACAAATATTTCTCATTCCTCCTTTTTTGTATTTCCTGCAGGTTCAGAGGAGCAGGCAGTTGTTGTCTCCTAGCCCTGTTCCCATGGCAGCTACAGAGAGCAAAGTTCTTCCTGTAAACTTTCAAGTAGTTACCCAGTCAATGCAGCCTGTGAAGCAGTGCCCCAAGACACCACATAACATCTCGGCTAGTCCGATAAGTGACCGGTCAGCCCGTCACCGGTATGCCCAAATTCTGCCCAAGCCATCTGCCTCAAGTGGCATAACCCTGCGCTCACCAACATTGCTTATCACCAACAGCCCCATCAAGACGGTCATGTCAACTCCGCATGTCAGTTCGGTCAATGTAGTCAAGATGACCACCATATCTCTGGGCTCTAATGGCAGTGGGACCAGCACACCAGCCGAAACCCCTGCCAGCAACAAAGTCAGACCCGCATCTGCTGGAGTATCAAGCCTCAACGATGATCCACAGCCAGTTACACGTGTTCGCAGTGGGTCTATAGCTGCAATGCCATCTGTTTTGTCAAGGTTAGGGCGCTTAACATCCACGACCACTGTCATTGACACTAAAACAAATACTGAAGCCATAATTGGAAGTGGTCAAGAGCATGGTGGTATGAGTAGACTGGTATCCCCTCTGGACACTGTTGGTGGTATACAGCGGTCAGGGATATTCAAGCCCAGAGCGGCTAGCGTACCCAATCCTTTTGAAAAGGGCTCTCTGGGATTGGACACTCTAACAGGGACCAAATGCAATGAGAGGACACTCCTTAGTGTCAAAACTCTGGCTGCTGGCAGCAATAATATGTCCAACCCCAATGAAAGCACTTTGTACCAGAACACAAGTAGCACTCAGTCAAACAGTGGTAATGCGGTAATGACATCACCCAAAAATGCAGTGCTGGCATCCAAGAGCCCTCATAAACGACCTGGTTTATGCACTGATTCGAGCCCAACACCTGTTAAAAAAGCCCACATTTCTGTGCTCCCGACAGGTGGATCTGATGGTCTGAAGTCGAATGTAATGGCAAAGCAAATTCCAAGATCAAGCACTCCTATAAGGCCAGAAAGTGCACCTCTCTCAGTCACAGGCAAAGCTACTGCAGGTCCTGTCAGGAATACTGGCTTCCAGACAGTTCGCAGGCCTCAAAGCATCTCCCAGGGAAGATGGGAAGGTGCTTCATCATTAACGGATTACAGAGTTTCTGCCACCTCTACAGCAAGTCAGGATACTTCAGTGGGGAATATCATGTTTCAGACTGTTTGCAGGCCTCGAAGCATCTCCCAAGGGAGATGGGAAGGATCTTCAACAGATATTGAAGGTAAAGCTGTGGTCACCCGTACTGTTAGTGCTCCAGGTCAAGCTTTGCTACAACAAGTAACCAAAAACTCACAGGATTTGCTTATAGACCAGTCTGTTTCTTCCGCAGCATTTGAACTAAAGAGTGTATTTTGGGATAGTGAGCTGCAAGATGGTACTCGACAACATCAGGAAGTTTATGGCCCTCAAATGGTGTCAGAGCCAAAGCAAATGTCCACCCCGGTGATGGAGCCCCTTCCTGCAATTGCTCAAGCCTCTCCTTCCAACCATCAGGCTCAAATGAGCGACTATGGCAACCAGGCCAACCTTAGCTACTTTCCCTTTGATGATGACATGACCCAGGATAGCATTGTTGAGGAACTTGTACAAATGGAAGAACAGATGAAAATTAACAATAGCATACAAAGTTTCAACAACTGTGCGGAGAATTCACTGCAAGGCCAGCAACAAACCATGCAGACCACTATGATGTCTACACTCCAGACCAACACCTTGTATTACAGCTCTGCTCATAGCAGCAGCACCCCAATCCAAACACACACTCCTACACCTACTCCCACATCTGAGAGGATAGGAAGTGGTCAGGGCATGATGCACGAAAGCCCCTGTTTGCGCCTAGCCCCAACCACTCCAGTCGACAGCGCTCTTGGAAGTAGTCGACAAACTCCTATTGGCACGCCACACTCCAACTGCAGCAGTAGTATCCCACCAAGCCCTGTGGAATGCAGGAACCCATTTGCCTTTACCCCTATTAACTCCAGCATCACTGGATACTATGATGGAAGTACCGTGTCCTCAAGCCCTGTCAAGCCCATGCAAAGACCAATGGCCACACATCCAGATAAGACTAAACTGGAATGGATGAACAATGGGTACAATAACAGTGGTGGGAACACCAACAATGGCATCAGCATTCTGCCCAGCTACCAAGACCTAGTAGATGACCACTTTCGTAAGCCTCACGCCTTTGCCATCCCAGGTCAGACCTGTCAGTCGCAAACCAAACATCATGACATTCATATCAGCCGCTTGACACCCATTTCGCCTGTCCAACAGCAAGTGGCAAGCATGGCTAGCCTCAACAAGAAAGAGGGTTTTGCTATTCCAGCACCCCTTGACAACAAGGTCAGCTCAGGGTCTGGAACGTTTCGTTGCCGCAGCGTTAGTCCGGCAGTCAGGCAACGCAACTTGAGCGGAACCCAAAATCCCAATGTTTCCCACTCTGTGGTCTCTCCTTTCAACTCCCCTGTAACACCTGAAGTGCTAAACATCTTTTCTAACAGTGATCCTGATGCAAGCATCAGCAGCATGGCACAGAGGAGTCAGTCTGTTCCTGTCACTGTGATGATGCAGTCTGAGGTTCTACCCATGCAAACAGGCCAGCAGATGAATACCAAAAACATCACTAATGTCCTCATCAACAAAATGGATGGAGATGGAGATGACTCTGTACGTGGCATCGGAATTAACAACATGCCGTCCAACTACACTGCCCGCATGAATCTCACACAGATTCTGGAGACCACCACAGTGCCCAGCTTTTCTGGTAGTGCCAGCCACCAAGCTCTGATCTCGCCTTGTTCATTAGCCTTTGAGTCCCAGAAGCCTGGTTACCTCATGAAAAATGCCAGAGAGGAGCCGATGAGCTTCTTTGTAGACGAAAGCCAAGCACAATCAGCCTCAGGGGAGCACCAGCTGCCGCAGCAGCAGCACTTAGGCAGAAGGCAGCTCCTTGGGCAGGAACAGCAGAGTCAGGCCATGCTGTTGCCTCAACAGCAAAACCTTCAACAACATCAGCACCAGCAACCCTTGGATTTAGACAGAACTGTCAAAGATCTTTTACATGAGGAAAGCTTGAATGCCGGCTCTCAGCTTGTGGGTCAAGGATCAGTGCTCAGTGCTGGGAGTTCAGAGTTTCACAGCGATATGCGGCTGACCTCTGAGCTTACCGGTAGCATAAATGACTTAAATACATTAGACACCAACCTTCTTTTTGACCCCAGTCAACAGCAGGGACAATATGAAGACTCAACACTGGAAGAACTGAAGAATGACCCACTTTTTCAACAGATATGCAGCGAGACTGTGAATTCTGCTGGGTTTGACTGGTTGGAGAGCAAAGACCAGGCAACAGTGGAAATGTTGGGTTAATTTGTGCTTTTGCGTTTTACTATTTGGATAAGTTTCTATAAATGTTTTTTCAAAGTCTCATCAATGTATGTATTCATCTCGTCGTGCAGCACCTACTACTATAAGCCCCTGGATGTCACAACACAGGTCCATATTGAAGTGCCAGGCTTAACAGAATTTCAAGATTGCCAGTTCTTTGTCTCAATGGTTAGTGAGAAGCAACCTAACCTAGGATTACTGTAACATTTTTCCTGCTCTTTCACACCAGTTTTGCAAGACAACACGTCCAAGCTTTGCTTAAGAAGTCATCGGAGACATTTAATCCCTCTACACTGTTTTGTGCATTCAGTTACACAACTTTTATATAATCCTATAAATATTTTGCAGTGAAAGGGCATTGTAATGAAGATTGAAAAATAACTTCTTTTTAACCCTTTATCTTCATGAAAAATATTTGTATTTTGAAGTTACACCAGCTATATGAGGTACTATACCTCATCTAATTAGCTTTTTCACTCTGTAAACAAAATCGGTGCTTCCATGTGCAGAAAATCAGCTTTGAACATCTGTATTGTCTTTCAGTAAACAAAGAATAAGGGAAGTCCCCTTTAGCAATGTTAAGCTTTCAGGTGATGCTTAATATTGAAATACAGAAGGTGATGCTTAATATTGAAATACAGAAGCTTATACCTGCAGCAGCTGTTTACAAAGTAAAAACTTATTGCACACAAATGTGCCACCATGTTGGAATTCGTAACGTGAGCCAGCAATTTACATTTGCAGCTTTATTCTTATCGTCAACCACTATGTCTGTTGGGAAGTATGCATTTACTTGCACAGATTGTTATGTTAAACGAATAAATGAGTGTACTTTTGAAATTGAAATTTACTTATGCTAATATTTAACTAAATTGAAAGGTAAAAATATTGACCCATATAGGGGTTTCCCCCCCCCCCTAAGATGCATCTCAGGTTTCCCCAACCTTAAAATCGGAAGATATCAATCAGATTTTATCTAACATAACAGGCTGGGTTTAATTTAAACCCAACCAATGAGAAATCATGGCACTGGTAATTGCACTAGCTGGCACCTTTATATTGCATTTGCAATTTGAGTATGGTTCTGAAAATGGAAGAATAAGAAGGAAATATTGGTTGGGTAATCATAACTGGTGAAACCAAAATGCCAAAGTGGATTATAGTTGTGGAAAGAAAAAAAAAAGTTACAGGACAGTTGTCAGACTATCCCAAATGTTTGTTTTATTGTTAACTATGCATTTATGTGGCCAAGAAATGGACGAGTAGCCACTTTTCTGACACCCAATTGATGCTTGTCATTTGGCAGTTAGGGTAAATGAGATTCGCTGAAGTATATATTCTATCGTGCACATGCCTTGTCTTGGCATTTTCAACGACTGTTTTCTACTCGAGCACTTCATTCAGGAACGTCTTTATAACATGCACTAATAAAGAGCCTTTACCCCTTCATCGAAGCATTGCACCAGCTGTAAAAACATCAGGAAATGAAAATACCCAGATCACATTACTAATAAATGAGCTCAGTGCTAATATCATCAGATAGCCCCCATGCCCCCACTCGCTTTGAAAGCTGGAATGAAGACATTTAATTCAAAGGGCCATTAACGTACCATGTTGTACTGAAGTACTTGATTGGTAATCTGCTGTCAGAATACAGCGCAAGATACACTTTGCTGCTGAGTGTGGTTGTTATTGAATTCCATCTTAGCGTTACTTCCATACCAAAGACAAGTTTTGTAATTACTGAGAAAAAAATAGAAGGAATTCTACCGCTTTTGCGTCGCCACTTTAAATTCTTACCCCCGTTTTTAAGATGCATGTTTTCAAATGCATTAATGGAAATGTCACCCAGGTTTAAATGGGGCCAAGATTTTGGGGTTGAAAGGGAATTTGTTTTATGCATAATTGTGTCATTTATATACGCCCACTGTAGCACTTGAATTTTATTTACATCAGACTTCATGCTTCTGGTATTTATAGCAGGACAGATCTTGGGGGATGAAGAAGGTAAACTATAGAATTTCTATTTGTTGTGACGCTCTGTAAATAAACTCCACTTATAAAAGGAAAAAATGACACTGTATTACAAGTTTGACTAATATTCATATTGACAATGTGACCATGATTATAGTGATCCAGTGGTCTTTGACAAAGTTTTGTTTTTGTTACAATGAATAGTTTACATAACTAGACATCTCTTGTATAGATACAATATAGCTTGTTGTGAGTTCTAATTTTCAAGCTTTTTCTCATTTATTTATTATTTGGCTTCCAGATCTGTTTTTTTTCTTTTCCCCCGCAGAAGAGTGTGCTTTTGTGTGAGAATATAGCATGGATTTTAAAATGTGTTGTGGTTTTTGCATATCTTTTTTTTTTTTGCACAGGTATCTAGAAAGTTAACACTGGAAATGTAACAACTGAAAATTCACAAAGTTCTTCTGGTTCTTTTTTATTGCACTAATGTCATTGAGGAACTTTGAGAATTTCAGTGCAATACATGAAGCCCTAGTATACTGTTTTGAAGAGCTACTGTTTGGGGGGCAGGGGGTGATCGAAAGTTCTTGTGTTCAGTTCAGGAGCCCTTTGACGATCTTGTTGAGAAATGCTTAGATGTAAATGAGCGAAAGCAATTAAAATAATAATTGAAAAATATTTAAATAATCCACTGTTTATTTACATAAAAATGGTAAATTTGCATTTGATCAGTGTACATATGTCATGACTTTATGTACAGTAACATGAGTATTTCTGTCCAACAGAAGAAAACTTACCTGTGATTTTTTTTTTATTTTTATTTTTTTACCCCTTTTCTATTTAAAAAATGTCTTCTACATTACTATATCCTTCCTCTTAAAAGTATGTATGTATGTAAAGTTTTTTTTGTTTTTTTGTAAAGCACTACAATTTCTACTTTAATGAAGAGGCAGGCCAGAAACGTGACTGTATTACTCTGACTTGGTAGAATTGTCCGTTCCCCTTGTCTTTATTTCCTACCGTTACTATTCCCTCATGTTGTTATTGTTTATGTACAGACTCTTTATGGTAGTTTAATGAAATTTGTTATGACATTTCAGCAAGATTTTCTTTATTCTTTTGTATTGAAAGTGCTTACTGATGTTAAGATTTTTTTAAGTGGTTTTAAAAACCAATAAACATTTTGTAAAGTATTGCAAACAAATTTGTTCTGTCTGTTTAGGACCATTTGAAAAGCCAGGATTGGCTTGTGTAAAAAGAGTACAACCAAATCTCTTTTTAAAGACTTTTAAAGATCGCAAAGCTTAGCTGTGGATGCAAGCCCTGCCAGCCTTACTTTAGAACAAAACTGTCAACCAGTTCAAGCCGCACTTTGAGCATGGAGAAACAGTTCAGCCAGATCCTTATGATATCAAGGTTAACCTTTATCATGTAGGCTACAACCAACATATTAAAACTGATAAAACACGGATTTATTCAAATAGACAAATATGTAACTTACCTATCAAATATATAGAGATAAAGTGTTTACAGAAGCACTGTGTTTTTTAATGAGAAGTAAAAGGGAGAATCTTTGGCTGATAAATAAACAGCTTGCTTTGCATGAAATTTAAACCCTCAAAAAGACCCATCACAAATGAATAAAGCTTCGCTTGACCAGGAGATGGCACTATTTTACAGCATACAGCGTCCTCATAAGCAACCCTTTTTCTATAAACTAACATGCGACGTCGTCAAGACAACAAACATAGTCTATAAAACATATCCTATTTAAGGATTTATTTCTTCTGTAATAGTCCTGAGTGACATAATGAATGCGAGCGGATGAGCTCATATCAGTCGCCGTGTTTCCAGCGTGTGACTCACTGATGACGTATTCGCTCTTTTATTTGACTAAGTTACAGCCCCAGTTTCATTTCAGTGTTGACAGCAGCGCGTGGCGGGCTGGTCGCTGTTTTTATTTTGATTATTTGTTGTAACAAACGGAAAACTGCAGTGGGAAGCAAATTTAACTTTTAGACGTTGTGACCACGGATGAACCATGGCTACAATAACGTGTCGAGTGCAGTACCTGGAGGACTCGGACCCATTCGTGTGCTCAAATTTCCCCGAGCCCCGCAGACCTCTGCAGTATGACCTCAACGAGCATTTACTTCTGAACGAACAAATCGCCAGTATTCACAAACTGCTACAAGCGCCTTTGAAGGTCGGTGAACCTCCTTTGTTTACCTCACGAAGGTGTGCTTACCTGCGCCGAGTGCCTGCTAACTTAAGTGTCAGAGCGTGGAGGTGGTTATTTCAGCTATTAATGCTGCGCGTAAACTCTGACGTTGTGGCTAAAATTTATATTGTTTAACAAAAAGCTTAGTTCATTTTGTCACTGAATAGTCCACAGATAAAACTGCTAGGTGAAAGTTTATGCGCTCTCTCGCTCTCTCTATCTCTATCTATCTATCTATCTATCTATCTATCTATCTATCTATCTATCTATCTATCTATCTATCTATCTATCTATCTATCGTAAATTAATGGAATGAGAAGTAGAAGTGTGTGTATATAATACTTTTTTTAATAGTTTATGAATGAAATGAGATGTGGAAATGTTACATACTTTTTTCTTAATGGGGGAAATCAAACAGCTAGGTAGTATGTCCTCGGTAATTGAAGTTGGTCAGTTCAGTTTTATGTTAAAGAAGTTTATTAAACATAATAGTTTACACATTCAACAGAACATGGTATTTGTGCCTCCAATACTGTCAAAAAAGTCAGGGAACACCACTGCACTGTACTGTGTAGTCAAATGTTTAAAGGAAGTTAACAAAATCAAGACGTCATCATTGAAGGGCGTGAATGTCTATAGACTGGGTTACTCCTCATTCACAAGATGCTTGAACGTTTTAATAATTGCAATCAAGACATTATGTAAACAGTGTTCAAATAATGTGAACAAAAGCTGTATAGGTCCGTATATGCTGCACACATTAAAACACTAGAAATGTGTTTCTAACCGTCTTTATTTGTACACAGAAAAAACATACCCCATGAAAGTACTAACATCTACTTTTTGGTACTAATGTATATCTTTAAGGTACTAGTAATGTGCACTCTTTAAGGACAAGGTCAAATGTGTACTTTTTTGTTAGTGTGGTTCTGTTTGGCTGTAGGATAAAATAAGCAATTAAGTATGCATGTAATTGCGCACAGGTTTGTGTGTAAATCCTTGAGTGCATGATGTGAGGGAAAGTAGCCTAACTCTTTGAGAGGGTCGCCAGAATTGCCTACAGCTGGAGAGTGAGTGGATGCCTGCGGAAAGGGTGGGATCTGTAAACAGAAGATAAGCTCAACTCCTCAATCAACCCATTATTACAGCACAGCTTCAGACGTGACTCTGTATCAAACACCCCCATTCGACAACAATGACCTCTCTTTGTTGTGCTTTGGTTGATGGCTAATGATGGCTGTTTCATTTGTATGAGTGTGCAGTATGTTCATATGCTATAATAATGTGAAGTGTCTCAAGGGTTATACATTTAGATTTTTACTGTTAAGTTGTAGTTGTGATGTAGTTTGTGTACTGCCAGATCAAAATGTGTGAAAAGAGAAGGCGACTTGTCTTCCAAATTGCACATATGAAAAGCTTGAAGAGTCTAATATGAAACCGTAATCTGTTTATGTGCTGTGTCAATGTTCTTCTAGAAGTTATGTTCTTCTGTCTCTCTCTCAGTTAGAGGAGTGTGCACTGCAACTGGCTTCTAATGGCAACTACCTGGATCTGGATTCATCCCTTGCTGAACAGAAAGATGACCTGGAGCAGCTCTATGATGATGTGGAGTAAGAATGGATTCATATTTTGTCTAACAATCCTCTCTTCCCCTTGCTTTCTTTTTAAGTTTTCCCAGAGATGGAAATTTGTAAACTTGCAAAAAAAGGAAACTTGGACCTGTAAGCAACTGACTTGCCGCCTTCTCCAAAATAGAGATTCGTGAATACTTTGTTTAAAAAAGTTTTTGAAAAGAGATTGCTTAGATAAAAGAAGGGAGTCTGTCATGCACTCTTGACCATGAAAACAAAAATTTATTTTTTTTAACAGAATGGCATTTAAAAAAATTTAAAAAAGAAAATTTAATTAAATTTAATTTAATTATTAGCTAATTTAACAAACTTTGCTGTCTTGACTGAATAATCTGTTAATTAAAAGGAGTATTAAAGATTATATTATTATTAATTCATGAAAGAAATTCTCGATTTTTAGGGTGGAATTAATTAATAATCAGCACAATCTTTCAAAATAATAACTTATTATTATTTCAAAATATTAATAATAATTTATATATATATATATATATATAAGTGTAAGTATCAAGTGTTAAATCTTAGTCTTGATTTGGTCTTGAAACACTTTGACTTGGCTTAGTGTAAAGTCAGAGACATTTAAATCTAGTTTCCCCATCTTTTAATTTTTATAACAAATAGGAATAAACAGCATGTATTACATAAAAGTGAAGGAATATTTCCATTCTTGGGTCAGTTCTTAGTCATATTCAAGAACCAAATTTGGGAGAATCGTTCATACGGTGAATGTTACTTACTCGCACACACAGATATTCTTAGTGAGGCCAGAGGGAAGGAGTGGACAACATTAGTCACAGACGCTGGGAACGTGGCTTCATAATGATAGAGCGTTTAAAAGAGAGAGTGGATAAGAAAAGCTTGCAACGCTCCACAGAATCTGGTTTTTGGGATGTGCAACAATGTCAAATTTTGACCAGTTTTGACCTCTTGGTATATTGTTTTGGATGCATTTAACTGCACTCAGCATTAGCTTTTTAAATACAAAGGGTGTTTCAGCACTGCCCACACTGATGCTATATTTAGTAGTTGTTGTTTTTTTTATTACATGGCGGTGTCATCAGACTATAATCATGACTTAAACGTCTTAATGCTCCTCCTGTAGAACATTTCCATGTTGGCTTTGTAGATCTGATACAAAAGCTTTTATAAGGTTATAAGTAAATTCTTAAATTATTATTTGTATTCATTGCTATAAAATGGCCCACAGAATAAAGAATTCATAAACTTGACATTGCAGTTCCTGGGATGCTTGTCAAAAAACAAAATTTAAATAAATATATTATACAGTACTAGCATCTTGGAGACATTGCCAAGATTTAGTCAGCGGCTAAACATATAAAAACATATATAAAAACAAGCTAAATAAGCATCTGTGACTGGACATATTGTTCTTTCTTCCGTAGTACAAATGTAACACTTTCTTCTGTATGTCTATTTATATTATTATATATTATATATTAAGTTATAAACTTTTGCACTGGTTAAACTCTAAGCAATGCTTGGATTAAATGGACTTATTTTTCAGATGAGTGGTTATTTATTATTCATTTGTTGTGTTGAAAACTTGCCAGACTTTTATGTAGAAGGTCTGTGACCCCAGAATGTTCAGCATTACCTAATTATTACAGGTATCAGTGTCACTAAATCATTTATTAGTGTTGCTTAGTAACGCACGGTCGTTGGACCCACCAAAAGACATGAATGATTTCAAACGGGCAGAGCCAGCGTTTCAGTGACTGTGCTGACCACAGCTTAGATTGAATAAAACACTGAACTGCAGATCTAGAGTTCTGAGTCAGCTCAAACTGAACGATTGCATAACTTTGGATCTGTAATACTACTTATACTCAGGTTGTTTTTTCCAGATTTGTTCAGCTGTGCTCTGGAGAACCACTTTAAAACCTCTTTATTTGTAAAGAGCTAAATTCTTAATACCAGTACAGTCTATTTGTTTGTTTGTTTAGCTACCAGTTAAAACGTTTAAAGAAATTGGCAAGAACACATTAAATTATTCAAAAGGGACACTCTGTTATGTTTTACAGTGTTACAAAAGGTTTACATTATATTCTTTTGAACCTTTTGTTCACCGAAGAAACCTGAAAAAATGTATTGCCTTTTGCGCAAAAATCTGTTTTTAATATGATGTAAAAGTCTAAATGTTTGAGGACTGAAAATTTGACTGCTGAAAATTCAGCTATATAATAACAAGCCACTCTTCTATTTGTATATAATTTTACTGTGTTTTGGGTCATAAAAACAATCGGTAAGCATAAGAGCCGTGATTGTGACCTGATTGTTGGAGTACTAGCAGCTCCATGCCAGTGGAAATCCCATCATTTCTCATTATGAAGTGTTTTAATTGAATGGTCTCGTTTTTCTTAGAGGTTCAGTGTTTCTGTGTTTGTGGGTGTGTGTGTTTAAAGCATACATGGTGTGTTCTTTGTAAGCCTGCAAAAATGTAGTCACAGCTGGAGCTCCTTCAGGTTCGCTGAGATTGGCAAGAGAAAACACGTCATTTGAAACAGCAGAGCTTGGAAAATAGAAGACAAAATTGGGGTGTGTGTAAGGATGTCTGTGTGTTTCTGACGGGGTGTACGAACCACACAGAACATTGTGAAGAAAACATAAGCCATGGATAGGTCCATTTTTAGCCACGAACACTCTCGATGCATAGTTTCCATGCCTGTTTGCTCTCTCTTTCCATACCTTAATCCCTACCGACCCATATTCTCTCTTTCTGACTCGGCCTCCAGTCTGCCTTCAGTGTAGTGTCATAATAACAAATTCACAGTATTCTTTAAATGTTTTTTGCTCCAACTGTATTATCATTAAAGCAGTAAAATGATTCAAGTGAACCGAATTCAGCTAGAATAATAAGTACAAATTTTGTTTCTAAATTGAATTTACTGGTTTTAATGTGTGATATCTTAATTCTCTTATTTTCTTCTTTTTACAGAAAAGGCAAAAAGCCCATCTTCATTCTCCGTACGCAGCTCACAGTACGAGTTCACTCCATCCTAGGTAAGAATGAACACACTGTGATACTCTATGATGAGCATGTGACTGATCTCCATGCTCATTTTTTATAAGCGTTTGTATCCGTATTGCTGAGGTGGCAAGTACGTCATTCCTGACTTTCCATTCTGGCTGTTAGTTTAGTTTGTCTTGGAGAAGGCAAAAATGAACCACGTTCTCCAAAAAATGCTGAAATGGTATTATCCCTCTATAGTTTTTTCCCCTCAGTTGAGAACTTTCCAATCATATCATTATAATCCTCAGTGACAACCTCAGGTTCAGCTGGCCTCTCGTTGTGTCATGGATCTGTTAAAGTAATGAACATGAGAGTTCCCCACTTAATAGTTCAACTACAATAGGTTTAAGTCAGTGATTTAAGTTATCCATATTAATCATTTATGGTCGACTGTTTTAAAGTGGCCTTGTTTTGATTTTGTACTGTTCTCTGAGGCTATCAGGATTTTTATTTAGAAGTAATAGGCTATTTTTGTCCTGTTTTGACCCCTCATCTGTGCGGAGTAGGTGTGGCAGATGGTTGACACTGTAGTAAAGGCCTGCTGCTATGATTGGCTAACAGCTGTGTATGTTTGACAGACTGCATCAAGTATGTCCAAAATCGGTCCTGTTGGGCTGGTGTCCTACAGAGTTTAGCTCCAACCCTAAATGCAACATCCCTGAAGCAGCTAATCAAGCTCTTACTAGGCAGGTTAGAAACGTCCATGCAGGTGTGTTGAGGCAAGTTGGAGCTAAACTCTGCAGGACACCGATCCTCCAGGACTGGGTTTGGACAGCCCTGGTCTACATCCTTCACACATGGATGCTGGTGCGGAGTAGGTTAAAAATGCATAAGGACTCGGTACATATCAAGCATTCTGTTCAACAGACAAAGGAATAATAATAACGTAATAAAAACAGTTACTCACACTTTTGCTGCTATATTACTGTGAGGCCCAATGTGGTCAGCACAGCATCACCTTTTAGTTTCAATCCTTTTTGAAAATCCCATGACCAACTGTGCCTTGTTTGTAAATGAATCTGTGGTAGAAATGAAGTGAACGAAGCACCAAGTTCTTACTGATGCATGGTTTGTGGCACTACTAGCTTCTTGTTGTCTTCAGAGCCATCTTTATCGTTTGGTTTCTACATAAAACTGTGTGGTAGTCTCACTTGTAAACACTACATGTTAAGGCTGTAACGATTCGCGATATGAAACCGATATCGATCCTGTGTCGCGGTGTGATAAGGGAGAATCGCGACACACCCCGTGACTACTTTTCCAATCATGTGACACCTGCCTGCAAAAGTTGAGCTAGTT
>JAUCNO010001819.1:10109443-10120972 GCA_032353835.1 Enteromius viviparus
AAATATGATGTTATTTAATATATAACAATGCAGGCGGCGCTCTGTGGCGCGGCAGGAATTTGAACAGCGTCTTGAGTTGTAGCTGGGCGCCGTGGATAGACGCCGAATTGCGCCGCCGGTGTGCGTACACCCATAGAAAACAATGTGTTCGAATTTTAAAGACATGGCGCAACGCGGCGCGGCGCTTCTCGTCCGGTGTGCGACCCCCTTAAGATGTCCTATAATTTTAGTCCACTATCCCAGTGGACTAATGTTCCTGGAGGCTCATTAGTAGAGACTCCAAGACCTGAAATGTGTTTGCCAGTCAAAGGAGAGATAAAACATGCAGTGTTGGGGGGTCTCCATGAACATAGTTGGGACTCAATGTACTAATTTCATCACTTGTAACCCCGGTTTCACAGACAAGGCTTAAGCCTACTCCTAGAAGAATTGATCTGTTTCAGCTGAAAGAAACTTGCACTGACTGATCTCAAAACATGTTAGTTCCTTTCTTTTGTCTTAAGATGCACCACAGTAATGATTTTTTTCTATTTTTTATAAAAAAAATATTTAATTACTATTCAAATTTAACTTTTGCCTGATCCTGGCTTAGGCTAAGCCATGTGTATGAAACTGGGCCATAATGGTTGCTCGTTCACTTCCAAGTTACTGTTAAGGTCTTGCGTTTACACATACTGTACCTTGTAGAATCTGAAAATTGTTAAAAAGGTAAACAAAATAATTGGTAGTACTGTATAATAATAATAGCTTAATGACCCTGTTAAAAAAATCCCTCTGGGTGATCTTCAGAAAAATCCTCCAAAAGTGAAACATTTTATCAATACATTGATTAGGATAAAGTGTGCTATTTTGTGTGGCCTCTGGAGAGCTTTACTAAATAAAAAATAAATTTGCTCTTTAAACCAAATAATGGATCATTTCACATCTTCATCATTTCAGGGCCATCAAGGTCACTGCTAGACATAGTCCACCTCTGAACACTCTGCAGTATAAAGCATTTAGCCGGCCCCTTTAGCACAGGGTCTGGGACAATTTTCTCAGTTGATGATGGCTCTGAGATTATGCCACAAATGTGTCAATAGTGCTTAACTGGTATTGAACTCAAATCATTCATTTGAGGGAATCGACCAGTTCACTGTCCTCTCCACAACCCACTATATCACCCTCTATTGACAATTTTGTAGATTAAGATAATTGAAAAAAAAACTTTACCAAAAACTGATTATACTTTCTGAATCTTTTTTTTTCTCATAGACAGAGAAGTTTTCTGGAGCAGTTCCACAGCTGTCTCTGGAGGACCACCCATCTCCGGTTTCTTTAACAGTACAATCAGAGCCAGCCCAAGAGACGCACGAGAACATGAAAAACCTGCTCATCGCAAACAACGACAACAGCAAGCTGCGCAGGAGCCGTGCTGTACGAAGTAAGATACCACAACACAGCAAATCCAGGTTATATAAGAGCTAGCAGCCCAGACCATTTCTTGGACCCAACCTTTCTGTGGAATTTAGTTACACCCCTCCTCTAGCACACCGTGTTTAGAAACATTCATTAGGTGATCCAGATTTGTTTAATTACAGTCACAGAAGTAACATCTGCAGGAAGGTAGATCTCCAAGCCACACTGAGAACAATTCTTTCAATCACAAAGAATTCAGTTAGCAAGCCCAGATGGAGATTTTATGCTGTTACAAATGGTTTGGATGATGATTATGGTTTTGTTTGTCAATTCTTGGGATCTTTCATAGAGATTCTTGCTACTGGTGGGGACACTTCTCCAATTTCACCAACTCTTCAGTTGAGTGATGAAGGTAGAGCATTTGGAGCATGGATGTGTGCAAAGATAAAGCAATTGTGCTGCTTTTAATTTATGATAAATATGTATAATATCTCTATAAAGAGAGCATTAAGATTGGGTCATTTGATCTCACAGAGGGACCTTTTGACTCTGACAGCGCTCCTACTTCACCAGTAGAGAGCCAGTCAGCACAGGATGATGATGATGATGAAGGTAGAGTTACTGCACAAGCTGCATGGAGTGTGTTTGCTCAACTAACGGTTTTATTACAAAATCAACAGTAAATTAATCATGTCCTTTCTTGAAATAATTTTGTGGGGTGTAACTGACAAGACAGACATGAAAAAACCTGAATGAATAAGCCATTGATTCAGACTTTGCACCCAACTTAGCTTGCCAAGATGTAGTACCAACCTTACTCATTTTAACATTTCCTTTGAAGGATCTTGGAATGGTTTCTAAAGTAATTAAGTGCAGTAATGATTGATCTAATGTAATTTCTACACAGGTTGTGGCAGGGTTAACACAAACATGTCTGTAGCCAAAGAGGACAGCCCCAGCTCACAAGACGATGCCACAGATGAGATCATGGATCGTCTGGTTAAATCTGTCACCCAGAATCCCACAGAGAGGGCGGCTAGTCCAAAAACACGAAAACGCTCGCGCCTTAACAGAAAGTCAAGTGAGTACATTTTGACTGTCAACGTATTTTTCTTGCACACTTCATAACCAGTTTTGAAGGTTGTTTTAGCCCTAAACCTGTGGGGATAGGATTAAGGATTTAGTCACTATTTGCATTCAACACTATCTGTGTCCAAAACACAGTGTAATCTGGCTTCAACCACTGCTTAGCTTTCAAAAGCCTCCGTGTCAGATCCATATCGTGCCACCTCTTTACTTCTGCTTGTGCCAGATTGAACTCCCAGACATCTCGGAAATCGAACACCACAAAGAGTCTTTTGTAGGGCATCTTGCTACTGTACTTTTAAAAATAGAAACACACAAACCTCCAAACCTGGAACATTTTCTATGCAGTTGAGACCTCTTAGGTTTATTTGTAATACGCTAAAGCTTAATATGTTATATATCTTAACTAAGGTTCCGTCACATTTGCGATTGTTTCCAAATCCAGTCATTTCTATAGGAATATAAATTCAGGAATCACGAGAGGAAGACTTCACTGTTTGCTAATTTGTCTACAACTTTTATTTGTATTTACATTTATGCTTTTGGCAGTAACTTACATTACATTCAAAGTACACACTGATCAGTGACCTTAGTGTTGCTAGTGCCTTGCTCTACTCTTTGAGCTTTAGGAAAACTTTACCTTTACTGCTCCAGATCATTTTTGGTTATTAAAAAATGGTCTTTATACATGTGCGTACAGTTTAATGCATTTTTTGGACTGTTTGAAACATGTTTTTTATGACAGTGTTGTGGTTTTAATGACGTGCTGTTTGTGTTGCAGTGCGGAGGACTCTGAAGAGTGGGCTGAGTGTGGATGTGGTGCAGGCCCTTGGCCTCGGCAATACTAACGGGAAGGTCTGAAGCTTGCACTTCTCATGTGAGGGACACCGTAGCAAGGCAGCAATGAGGCCATAAGGAGAGCTGCATTAATGACAGGAAGAACTGTGATGAAGGGATCTCTGCTGAAGACGTTTCATGGGATACCTGCAACTAAATTTGTCTGCCAATCTGAACAATTCAGTGGATTAATCATTTACTTCCAGTTACATTACAAACTGCCGCATTACTACACTAATACCTGAAGGGTGTGCATGATATCCATGTGAAATATTATGATTTGATTGGTACAGACTTTAATGGCATAGTATTAAATACCAGCCCATGTTTACTGATAGATGCATATACTGTATGATCTGGTGAATTAAAATGCTGTATATTTTGACCAGATGCATATATATTATATTGTATAGAGCCTTCGATTGCATAGATTGGAGCACAATTCATCGATCAAGGGTATTTATCTAAGGGTTTAAAAGGTTTAAAGTTAACTTTTTTTTTTTTTTTTAGACAAACATTTTATATTTTCGAATGGTTAAGATCATGGAAGCCAGTAATTGAGATCAGTGCAATAGGGTAACTCAAACACACTGGTTTCTTGTGCCCATTAATGAAGTTAAACCCTGGTATAAACGGCACTGTCAGTAATGATTGACCATTTTAAAAAGTCCTTAGTCTTGTACAGGGTTTAATTTGTGTCTGGAAAGCTGACCCATGTGCACCTGGGTGGTGTTTAATTGAATATCCTGACTACCAAGGAGATCTTGATTTAGAGAGGACATAAACTAGGTCACATTTGTTTTTCTTTTATTAATCACAGAGCTCTCTTGATAGTTTTGTGGATACTACAACAGTCCTGTATTCTGCTGTATCACATTTCTGTCCTGATATTTATTATTGTGCAGTTTGAGTTCACCGGTTGAGTTATATAGTATTTTTATGATGTTATAAAATATGTGCGTGGACCACTCTGTTTCTTGCTGAAGAGAAGTGTTGCGTTAAAGGCACAATATTTCTGTAGCGAATTTTAAAAACCGTTACAAGCACATATTTTAAGGGTTTGTTGGTATTGCTTTTTCTTGCACAGGGGGTTATGCTGTAGGAATTTAGAGACACTATGAATCACTCTTGTTTTATGTTTGACCTTATTACCTGTCTGCATGAGTGCATGTGTTCTTCACTCTGAATGTATCACTATTAGCGTGTTCCAGTGCTGGACGTCCCGTCACCACTCTTGACACCTGCACAAAGAACGTTTGTTTGCAATGAAATGGTTTGCAAGTACAATGCTTCTAATGTTAGACATTATATTCTGTTTCAGAATTGTTTCATATTGACAAGTTGGCCTTGGACCCAAAGACAGCTTTGTTTAAAAATTAAATTAAATGTTTTATTCGATTTTTTTCCGTTTTCGTTATTCATTTACTTTTTTATTGCCAATCGAACAATCAAGGTCAGATGCCAGACATGCTTTGTTTTGTCCTCCTGAGGGCGCATGTCTTTTTTTTCATTCAATTGACGGCTGCTTTATAAGTAGGCTAAGTGATCTATTATGTAAAACATACTGTGCAAATGGTCTGTTACCAAAAACAAATGTATTTCCCAATTATGAAATATTTCGTGGGACACTATCATGTCTGGAATGCCTTGTGTGATTGTTTTGATGAGGATGATGAGTGACGGCTCTTTAACAAGGACCTCCTCGTGCGCGATCACGTGTCTCTATACGCCAGTTGCACCTTCGCGAGTTACCGGCAAGTGGAGTATGTGTTTTGATGTTGTAAACCGGTAACGGGGCGTCCCGTGGAGGGCTTCCCATCGCAACAGGAGTGTATAAAAGCAATGAAGATGACACGCCGTTGAACACACCGGAAAGATGCGGGGCTTGAGTTTGCTCCTGTTCATAACGGTGGCTAGTGATGCAACGACTGACCTTTACGTGACAGCAGCATCGCTGCCGCCAGAGCTGGGGGTAAGCTCCGCACCTGCCGTCACGTCCCCCGTCGCCTCCCGCTATGTTCCAGAAGAGTACGGGCATCCCGGGATTGCGCTCCCCCGGTCTGCGGAGGAACCGGCGACGCTGAGCGCAGAGGACGGAGAGTCGTCTCACCATCACGGAGGAGGTTACAAGATAGTGCAGTGGGAATGGAGCTACGTGCAGACACCTTACGTTATAGCCAGCTGGCTTTTAGTGGCCAGTGTGGCGAAAATACGTAAGTAATAATATATAATAATAATGTAAGTTTGCGCGCACTGAGCGAGTTGTTTTGACTGTGGTGTATAGGTGTGGGAAGTTGACTTCTGTATGTGTTGTGCGTTTTATTCAAGAGCGGCGCGGTGCTGTTTTATGTTTCAAAGATGACTGTAAAACGGTACGTCCCTTCTGCTGGCAGACGCTGGTGGTTGCCATGGCAATAAAGCCCATATGTTTCCTCAGGGACATTGTGATACAGTAATAAAAAGGGGCTTTTAGCTGCACAGGAGATAAGCAAACTGCCTTAAAGAGACAGCATTGTGCTTTGCGGTTAGTGATGGGTTTCTATGTGTACCTGTACTTTTTTTCATTACTGCAATCAGTGCTGCAACAACCCCGTAAGATATTTCTGTGCGCTGTGCTTTCACCGTGTTCCCGCCGATCCGGCACCTTGCCAAAAGGCGCGAGTCTCCGCGGACAGTAGCGTGCTCTGATTGGCCATGACTCATCATCTTTCCATCATCAGTCTCACGCTGTTTCTGCTGATGGGAAGCTCGATTCTTGTCCGCGAATCCACAGACATGTAAATACAGATGTCTATGCGCAAATCGGTTCTTTCGAACTGTTTGTTACGAAAAACACGTTTAAAAAGCGTTTGAGTTCTTCTTGTACTTAATGATTATAACGTTGGCACGGAGGTGTTTATTGCTTTTTATTACGTTTTATTAATAATTATGCACATGCAAACATATTTCCCATTTCAATTTACAGCCTTATTTAGATAATTAAATATATAATAATAATCGTAATAATATATGCTAATCGTACATACAGTTTGAATTTACGATACTAAAATTAATTTGTCTCTTGGATGAAACGGCTTTTGCATTAAAAAAAAAAGTATTAAAGGGATTTAAAAAAAAAAAGATTTTTTTTTTAAATTAATTAAAAATGAAATGCTGTTGTATTTACTTACCCTCGTGTTTTTCCAAACCTGTATGATATTTTTTTCTTCTGTTAAACATAAAAGCATATATATATATCCATACTGTATGGAAGTCAATGAAAACCAGCAACTGTTTGGTACCCAGTATTCGTCAAAATATAATCATCTGTGTTCAACAGAAGAAGAAAACTTATGCAGGTGTGGTATGATGTCTTTATGTGAGAGGTCTATTGTGTTCAGTTGTGTTGCAGTAAGTAGTAAATTGAGAGCTCACAGTGCCAAAAGTACATTGTAAAATAAATATCTTAAGAACACAGGACAGTTCTCAGTTGGGAATGAAAAAAAGACATGTTGTACAGTAATGGTACAATTAACTTGCAGATTAAATAACAAACCATTCAGGATTCGAGGACATCGTGGTTAACAGAAAAACCCATTGTACATTTTGTGGTGTAGTTTTTTCATGAAAATACACATATATAGTACATGCACAAAATGCACTGGTTCCTGTATTTGCATGTGTGGGTGTCTCTCAGGCGTCTTTCCAGCTTGTATTTTTGGCTAAGACGTGCAGTTATACCAGATCATTTAGTTCTGGTAGCTCAATCTGTTTCTCCATGATTCAATTGCCACGGTAACACCATCAAAATTCACGTCTAGAGAAAGTAGCACTATCTGAAGCACCTGCAGTTTACAGCTGACTTCAAGTGCTGAGTACACACGGCCTGAACCGGTGTTAAAAAAACAGTACAGCGTGTCACCTACATAGGAGGCAAAAGTGTTTCATACTATCCTTAAACTACTGTATTAGTGAATTATTGAAATGACTATGGTGTAATTATTACCCCTTACTGTGACAATGGCAAGTGTAATTTATGGGGTCCCCCATTCAAAATATGGGATCTGTATTGTTTTTTTAATTTCTCTTATGCTCTTCTTTAAAGTCTCTTATGCTCTTATTTATTTGCTCAAAATTTTTGTCACATATTATTAACATTTGAATACATTTTCTGATTTTTAAATATATTTTTTGGCAAAATAGAAATGTTATTTGGTGATATAAAAAAACTTTAATTTATGCTAAGCCAGTGCCAGTTATTGACACTGCCTGAACATTAGTTCGGCTACAAACAATAAAATCCATGAAGTGATGATTATGATCTCATTTTTCAGTGTATACTGCATTCAGAACACACTCTTTTCAACCATCCATTCTCACAGTTGTAGAGTTTGAGTCATAGGCTTTTATACAAAGCACCATGCCATTAAGCACACACTTTAATTTAATGATAGACCTGTTCTAATGTTAATAAGGATAATCGTAGTGGGACACCACTCCAATCTATATTCCTAATTAGCTGTGCAAAACTTCTCTCCCTGCCTGTCCCAGAAAATAAAGGGCATCGGTTTAATTGGATTTAATATTCTTTCATTATGGCTGTAATTATATGTGGACTTATTATTAAAAGCTTATACCAAGTAATAATTTAAAAGCAGGCAGTCTTGTGATAGAAATGATTAAGCAAGCATCATACTCACACGTATGAAGGTCTTTTTTAATAGTGAGTGGCTGGAGTGGCACTATCAATGAAACGAATCTGTTGCACTCATTTAAACATATTTGTTTATGTATTTTATGTCTGTGTCTAGGGTTTTTTGCTGTTGTTTAGTGTTTGTGTGTGCACACATGCATGTGTTTGTGCAGATGTCTAGTATGCTTTTATTGGTTGTACGTCAGTGTTTTTCTGTCCTTGTGTGAATGACTCATGGTGAGCAGTGATTGTTGTTTCTTTGGCAGAGGTGTGCTTTGTGTTTTCCCTCCTCCACAGAATCACTCGGATCGTGGAAACATTAATAATTAGTGCCATTAGAATCTCTCATTATACTGTAATGTGTTGTGATTTTACACAATG
This sequence comes from Enteromius viviparus, assembly GCA_032353835.1. Taxonomy (NCBI): domain Eukaryota; kingdom Metazoa; phylum Chordata; class Actinopteri; order Cypriniformes; family Cyprinidae; genus Enteromius; species Enteromius viviparus. The sequence continues at coordinate 10,117,818 of JAUCNO010001819.1, forward strand.
GCATTTAATGAGGACTACTTTTATAAATGGTGTGTAGTCAGGTTTATCAATACACAATATTTTCACTAAAATATCCCCATTCCTTATGTAGCAAATCTTATAATCTAAAAAATTCCCTTTTGTCCATGTAAACACTTCTTGAGGTTTATGTGAAGCACAGGCCTAGACCTCATGTTTCAGGGTCCTGATCCAGGCGGCTCCTAATTCGTGATGATGAGGAGGAACCGGGAACCTGAGTTATTGCGGTCTGATTGTTCTGCTTCTGATGATCACTTGGTCATTTAATATATCTTACTGATGAGTGGAAAATGATCATACTGAATTTCCCAGTGGAAATATTGTGATGAATTCTTGCTCCTGCCTCATGGAGTAGATTTGTGCATTTCACTGGTGAAGTCTCCTCGTTCTGTTTTTGACCGATAGTTTTGTTTGTGTATGCTTCTTTCTTAAAGCTGCAGTTTGAGATCGATGTTTTTGTGACAGCGCATTGGCACACTTACTGTCCTTCTGTGACTCACTATTTGTCACTGTAAGGCATTGTACGTTAGAGTGGTGTTGAGTAACAATTCATCTGAAACCACGGTATGGAATTACAGCAACCGCAACTTATAAACTACTCTTTAAATGAGGCTTGTTGGCTGCCATGAAGCTTTTTGCATGCTGTTTTGTTTGATTTATTATTTTATGCATTTGGGTGTATAACATCCAATTACATCCAATATAGTCTTAAGGGTATTGTGTTTCATTTTGACCCTTAGTCATAATTCTTCTTTTTTATGTGTGTGTGTGGCTTACTTTAAAAAAACATGTAAAGTGAAATAAAAACAGTATGTTGTACTGACAAATGCTTAGTTTGTATAGTTTACTTAAACAACAGTTATAGTAACTAAAAAAGAACTGTAGGGTGTACTTGATCCTTTATTTACTCACTGACTCCCACAGTGCATTGTGGCAGAATAAATTATGCAATTGCTTTGTTTAACAGTTGTTGTTGTTTATTTGCAAGTTTAATGCACTGTCTTGTGTCAGTAGTAGCACAACAAAAAGTAAATAAAATGCACATTTTATTAATAAAATAAAAAAATACAATTAATTAAAATACATTTAATTTATTTTTTACCATTGTTGTCTTCAGTATATTACCACAATTACTTAAGTATTATATGATCCAAATTAAAAGCTTCTCAAGTGGTTTATGAAAAACATTTAAAAAGTAAAAGATCATTAATAAACACACAAAAATCCAAAAATATAATAACTATATAATAAATTAATTAAAAAAAAAGGTGACCTTTTAAAAGCAATCTATTTTTTTTTTTTAACCTTGAACCCAATCAACTTTGCGTTAATAGAAAGAAAATTATAACTATATAAACAAAGGTCTAAGTGTCCAACCAAAGGGAACTCTAATCACTATAATGGTAAGTAAAAAAGAAAAAAGAAAACACGTGGCATATGTAATGCTCAGTTGTATTAAAAATTCAGCGTTGACTTTGTTAAACAAGTGAATTAAACTAGTGAAAAATAACAGACATGGAGGAATTTTACTTCTTCTGTTTTGTTGTGTGTTAGCAACAAATTAGTGCACTGCTGCCTCTCACTGCTTTATTAATGTCATTGGTTCCTTTGTGGCTACTTGAATGTTTTAAGTAAGTGTCACTCAAAGCAATAAGTAATTTGTTTTATTTGCCTTGAAAGTTGCTGTAACTTAATAAAACCTAGTAAGTATAACAACTAAGCTTACTAACTATATCTAGGTAAGGTGAACTACTTGATTTTACAGTGTATTAGATGAGTCAAATAACTTTGCAATTGAATTACTACACAATATAATTATTATGCTATATGCTTTGGAATATAATGACTGAACTATAATTACTACATGAATGCGGTGTGCTGTATTTACATGATGTGCAAAATCCAATTCAAGTCAGTTTGAAAGGGGTGAAATGTAGCATAACTAAAAGCACATTTACACTTTCAATAAAACTGAATGGCAACACTATCAATCCATTTTATCTTAGTTTCTCTTTTGTTTGTTTTGTAATCTACAGTCTTCCACTTCTCTCAGCGTTTCACCACAGTGGTCCCGGAGAGCTGTATGCTGATTCTGCTGGGTCTGGTTCTGGGTGCAGTGGTTCTTATCACCAGCAAGAAGCAGCCGTACCAACTGGACCCAGGACTTTTTTTCCTCTTTCTCCTGCCAACTATAGTGGGGGATGCTGGGTATTTTATGCCAGCACGGCTCTTTTTCGACAACCTCGGTGCCATTTTGATGTATGCGGTGGTAGGCACTTTGTGGAATGCCTTCTGCACTGGATTCTGTCTCTATGGAGTCAAGATGGCAGGGGTCATAGGTGAGTTATGGGGGTGTCAGTTCAAACTAATGGAACCAAATAATACGCTTCTTAAATGATCATAGATCATACATGGCTTGAGCCATGTAGGCTTGTTTTGGAACTTTTTATTAGGAGAAATTATGAGTGGGTAAGGATGTTAAAATAATAAACCTTGAATATTTTTTTCCTATTCCAGTCTTTTCAAGAACTACATGTTCCTCTATAAAAACAAGCATTGCTGAAGGGACAAATTAATATAAGAAGTTTATTGCCTTCCCCCTGGTGGGCCCTGACCCCAGTTGCAAATCACTGCTTTAATAAATACCATAAGCTATTACAGGCTTTTTGTTACTGTAATATTTTAATTGCTTATTTCATTTAGACAATACTGACAACTTCAAGTTAAAACATGGGAACGTTCGATAAAGGATTCGATTTATTTTTGTTATCACCACATTATAATAAGTCTAAATACAGGTGATACAGTAGGTTAATTAAATGGACTCATTAATAATTCAAGTGTCATCACAGGTCATGTTTATATATAAATGTTTTTACAACTGCTTTGAGCTTAGCCTGTCCAATCATTTTTCATATTGGAAGTTTTTTCACTTTCTTATAACTTATTATCTTATAACTGTTGATCCAAGCAGCCAATATGACTTATGGGTTTTAGGACATTTTAGTTTAAGAAACCTTTTAAGCAAACATTTAGATGTTGCTTTCATCCAAGGCAATGTACAGGTGCTGGTCAACGAATTAGAATAATTTGAAATAGTGCAATCATTAAAATCTTTTAATGCATTTTTTTTTGCA
>JAUCNO010001819.1:10121072-10177624 GCA_032353835.1 Enteromius viviparus
GACTAAAACTAACAAGGACATTTGGCACAAGACTAAGACTAAGACTAAATTAAAAATAGGTGACGAAATTAACACTATCGTAAAGTATGTGAAAAATAATGTTTAACCACATAAACTCATTGCATTACACCAAATATACAACATAATGTTCTTTAAGCGACATCATATGACCCCTTTAAACCTTTTGTGATACTTGAGTTGAGTTTGCTTGTGAAAGAGCAGTATGAACATTCTGCAAAACATCTTTTTTTTTAATTCACACAAAAACACACTCATTACTCCAAATTGTGACTTGGGCTATTAAAACTGCAGTTTGATACAGTAATCTGATATTTCTTAATGTAACATCACAGTATTTTGCTGTGTTACCACCTGCACTTGTTTCACTGACCACATAGTTTCAGTAAATATCCAGAACTCCTCCGAACGCAGTTGTGCGAGATCTAAAGAATCTGATAGAGGGATGGACTATTGCATTTTATACACAGTTTACACCTTTTTTCTTGATCTTTGAGCTATGTAGAGATCGAGTTTCCAGCAAAAGAAAGGCCAGGGGACAGAGGAGAGGAAAAAAAAAAAAGCAGGGCTCTCTCAAAGCTGGTCGGGATTGAAAAGCGAGACTGGTGCTGACAGCTAAATGCGCTAATTTTCTTCTGGGAGCAGGGTTTGTCTTTCCAGTGCGGTAGGCAATCAGCAGATACCATAGAGGTCTTGTACCCTGTCCAGTGTGGTGATGTCAAAGGACCAGACGAGAGCAACTGGAAACTAAAAGTTTAGCTTTTCCTTGTATATTGTTGACAGGCAAAGCTGACTTTTTGCTACGTGAAAACAGAAGCTATAAGGCAATCATATTGCATGGCCATATAAGTTATTTTGAGAGTTAACCACTGCATCTAGGCCAGGGAAAGTTTTTTTTGCCACTATGACACCAGTAATTTGACGTAATTATTGCCTATTTTCAATATGAAGGCTAATACGTGTGTGTTTTTTCTACTTATAGGCTGAGGGAATACAATGGCTGTGCAATAATCAGCCAGCAGTTTTTTTTTCTTCCCTCTTGTGTTAAAGCTGCATTAGAGTAGTGATTACCTATAATATAGGCTCTTATCTGCTCGGGGTACTGCTTCATTACACCCACTGTATTCCTTACAGTGCTATGAAACCTGAATCAAAGGCCCGTTTTAAATGTTAAGAGCTAGTTTGGATTCATTTGAACTTACGGACACTGCCACACAAAGCAGCATTCACTACAGTAAGCCTCAGTGTTACCAGTCTTCAACTTGGAAAAATTTGAAGAATATACATGCATAGTATACACACAATAATAAATAAGAAGAAGAAGAAAGAAAGAAAGAAAGAAAGAAAGAAAGAAAGAAAGAAAGAAAGAAAGAAAGAAAGAAAGAAAGAAAGAGAAATTAAAACTGATGCTATGCTAACAATTAAGTTAAGGGACACTCACTATTAACTAGCTGCTTATTACTAGCATATTGATTGTTTATTAGTGCTTATAATGTATTAATGCATTATTCTGCATGACCACGTTTTAGATGACTTAATCCAACCAACAACCATCGCATAATTATTAATAAGCAGAAAATTAGGAGTTTATTGAGGCAAATGTTGTGGTTAATAGTTAATATTTAGAATTGGTGCCCAAATAACACATATGTAAACAAAAAAATAAATATTTATAGTATATACTTAATAATAAAAAACAAAATCAATGTTTTTCACCCTTTTTCACCCATATTTTTTGCTTTTTTCTGACAAGAAATCAGGTCAGAAGCAAAATCACTAAACCAAAAATAAAATAAATAGATAAATTAAAATGTAATTTATTTACTTATCATTATTTATTTATTTATTTATTTATTTTGACTTGTACATGTTGTAGTTAATATTTAAAGTGGGTATAAAAAAATTGCATTTTGGTTTCGTGTTTTAAGTCAACTTTGATGAATGGTTTTTATCTTTATCAAATGTCGACAGTGTTGATAAATATGTTGTTTGTTTTTTATTATCAAACTATTTTTTTGTTATAATGTTTTTGTTGTGTTTTATTTATTTTTTTATACATATATATGAACCACATTTCACATTTATTTATTAATTTATTTAATGCAACAACTTAGTAAGTTTGCCCTAAGCATATGTGTGCTCGAAGCCTACATCAGCATGCAGAACTGATAAAGAAGAGTTACAAAATAATAACTCATTCACATTGCACATCTAGTGTGTAGGGGGTGTGTATGGTCCCTCAGTAGTGTATAAAGAGTCACTAGGGGGCAGTGCCACTGCATAGCCCTAAGTAGAGTGGACAAACCAACTGATCAGTGTTTTTGGTATTGATCATTAGTTTACAACCCACTCAAGATAATACTTTTTTAAAATGTTTAATCAGTAATACATTTTAAGCTTTTTTAGATATTAACATTGTGTACAAAAATTTTAAATAATAATAATTCAAGATTCAAGATTCTGTATTTGTCACATGTAGTTATAGCTGGTACAATATACAGTGAAATGTTTTTTCTGGCTAAAAAGTACTCCCCAACTGTGCTTAAACATACTAAAAAATATAAAAAGATAAAAAATAAGTACTAAGAGAGGATAAGTATAAAATAAGAGCAAAAAGTTTAAGTGTATAGAAAAGTAAAATGAAAAAATAAAAATCTAACAGCCATATGAATATGTACATATATGTATATATATATATATATATATATATATATATATATATATATATATAACCAAGGTATTGCACTGTTCTTGGTTATTCTGAAAAGTAAAATGTTAAAAAGGATTAAAAATATGAAAGGATAAATAGATGTAATCGCCTAGATCTAAATTCTTTGTAGGCTTGTTTTGACCTAAACTCAACTGAAAAGAAAAAACAAAATCTCTGACGTTTCAAACCAAAATGCGTTAGTTTAGGGGTTTCCAAAACTTTCTCGGTGACATCATACTAGTCACAGATGTTTTCTTCACTTTAAGGAGAGGACAAAACAGGGCAGTAAACCCGGGCCAGCTTGTGGTGAGGCCGTTACCCACAATTCACAGAGGCGCCGGATGGTTCCCACTAGGTTCTGGTCGGCTTGGAAACGGCAACTTATTAATCTTGTGATGGAAGGCCAGCTGCAGCCGTGGCAGTTACCGTATTTCACCATCAACCTGCTCCTGGGAGTGGCTCGTTGGCGTTTTAACTGGATTTCATTCGTGCCGTGCGTTCGCTCGGCGCAAAATATTACAGAAATACGTTGCTCAACAAATCCACCAAACTAGACCAACCGTGATTCAAGTGTGGTGTGTCATCCTTTCTTCGGCGTTCCCCCTCCCGTTCCCTCTCTTTAAAACCGTGCTGATTAGGTTTACTAATTCAGAGAGACTGCTTAGTTTCCAACTTTAATGATATTCCCGCGGCATATCACCCGCGGTTGCCTGGAGACCGGATTTGAGCTCGGCCCCTCATTCGATTCCCACACATCAGAGCCCTGAAAAGCAATTTTTTCTCCTCGAGCTTTTGATGCAGGCTCCTCTGAAACCCTTCCCCCTGCTGTGTCAGTATGGGTGGGCAGAACGCGGGCAGAATGGGCCGGGAGGTGAAGGGGAGGCCTGTGGGTTGCTGGTCACACATCAAGGCCTGAAAACAAAGGCCCCGGGAACCTTCCTTACAAACACAAATTCGGCGCTCTGAAAGTAAATGTGCGAGCCTCCGTTCCTTAAGGGTGCAGGCATGGACGCAGGAAAGGGCCCTGCTGCAAACTCTGCTTTAGCGGCAACAGGTCATTCAGCGAGACGGAATTTAACCGTCTGTCGCGAACTTTTGTAAGTTGGGGCCTTGACGTGAGTTTATGGATTTATTGAAGCATAGTGTTCGCTTCCAATGAAGTGAAGTCATTTCAAGGTTTTAACAATGGGGAAAAGTGAATTGTGTATACACTTTGTCATTTGAAAGTTGCGCTTGTACAAGAAATTGCCTCTTTTACACAATCATGGAATAATTTGTGATGTGGCTTTGGTATATGGTTAAAGTTTTTGATTATTTATTCATATCATATTCATTGTGATGTATTCACAATTCATCGAGATATTAAACATTTACACTTTCTGGATGTTTATATTTGTTAATCCTTGATTTCAAATTGTTAATACTTAAAAAAATAATAAATAAATAATATGGCCACACTTTATTTTAAGGTCTAATATTTGCTATTAACAACCATTAACTATGACTTTTTCCTCAATAAACTGCTAATTTGTTGCTTACAGTATTATTTAAGGTAGTTGTTAAGTTTAGTTAGTGGGTAAGATTAGGTCTACTAACTAGTGAGAACTGGTCCCTATGTTAACATTTATGCTAAACTGTTGTTAACCAGTCAAAGTTTTGGGAAAATTCTCAACTATGGCCTTAGTAGAGATCTATTTATTGATTTATTGAAATTGAAAGTTTTTGCTCCCAATGAAAGTTATTTACTTTGAAGTGTAAACAAAAACTTCTATTTGAAAGTTGCTTTAAAGGTTTTGCTTTTATCAAATTTGTTTACTATGAGGTATTTACAACTTCAAAATGTTATATATTGTACTAAAATACATACTTAAAGTACTCCTTTTACTTTCTAAAATGCGGTCTAGTTGGAGACTCAGTTATGGTTTTATTGAACCAAAGTTTTAAGATTTCTTCACTACAGTGTATATAACAAATGTATAGTTTTTTGACAAAATCTTGCAATTTGGAAAGCGGTGCTTTTGCACAAAAATGTCTTTTGCTTGCAATTTAGAGAATTGTTTTTGATTAGGCCTTAATATATGGTTATATGTATTCCCGGTTGCACTTTATTTTACAGCATGTGTACTTACATGCAGTTACAATGTAATTACCTATTTATTACCTAGTTATTACACATTTATACATATGGAACAGGATTGTAAAAGAAATTGATGTTAACCACAGCAAAATATTATAATTTTACACATTTTTGGTTCTAAATAAAAATAAATAAATAAAAACTGCTTCTTTCTTCACTCTTTTTTATAATGCCTTTAACCATCAAGTTTTGGAAAGTTTCTCAGATGTGGCCTTGGTAGAGATTTGGTTATGGTTTAATTGAAGCAAAGTTTAGCTTCCATTAAAATTTCCTCACTTCATCATTTTCCACAAAAAGCGAAATGTTCAAAAATGAACTCTTGGTCTGATATTTCTGCTACAGCTAAGAACGGCTCTTCTGTGCACCGATTTCTTTTTTCTCCATCCTATGTTGTTTGTGAATGGAGCGTAAATTGTTGAGGATGTCCCTGCCACTCATACGAGAGCGTGGAAGTTTCATGTTGCATGCAGAAAGAAAGGCGGCGTTTGTACGCCTCTTATCGAGTCCCTCTCGTCATGTAGGCCACAAAAGTGATAAGAGCTGCCCCACCACAACAAGGAGGAGACTGTTTCTGCACATTTCCAACACAAAATAAAGTCCTCCTTCCTGGAGCGTTCATGTTTGCCATTTTACTGCTTTTGTGTGTCATGATCGCTTACATGAACACACAGAGATAACTGACGGCACTTGCAGGAGGCACTGGGCCCAAAAATGAAACTCTGGAGCATTTTGTTGCATGCTTGTAAAATTGGTGAAGGTGTTTTTTTTTGTTATGACAAAAGATAATTGTTGCAAGTTTTGCCCTTGTAGAACTTCTCAAAAAGAAAAGTTTGGGCTTCAACTTAAGTAATAAAAAATACATTGGTCGAAAGAGTGAATGAAAGCGAGGAATGGTTCCATAGTGCTTGTAGTGTTGATGCTACATATCCTTCAGCGATTGAACTCCAAACACTGAAGGACCTAACCCCCTCCCGGGCCAGGCTAAGAACCACCTCTAAATGCCTATAGGCTGATGTCAGACTCTCAAATGAGGTCATAGATGAGCCCGGTTGCCAAGCACTGGCCACTCCAACCCCTTTCCACTCCAGTGCTGTGAAACGCTCTGAAAAGTACTATTGGAAATTAATTAAACCCTGTTTTTGCTACTAAGACTTTTTTGGACAACATTTTCAAGACCAGATTCCTCTCTAAAATGAGAACTTTTTCTTTTTTGAATTTATTTGTTTTAACTGGTTTTCTTCATTGTTTTTTGTCAAATAATAAAAATGCATTTAAATTTTTATTGCAAAAAAAATATATATGGCAGTTTCATGGAATTTGTTCACCGATGCATCCAACAAATGTATTGTGAAGCTGCATAAAATTAAAGGTTTATTTATTTATTTATTTATTTTATTTATAGCATACAATTTGAACGTAGAATGATTGATTATTAACAGTTAAGACACTGAGACATCAGATTGAAAATTCACCTTAACATATAATTGTGACATACTCTACCATTTAAAACATTAATTTTTCCATTGAATGGTCTTGCAGTAACGGATCGTAAAATTCTAAAACATCAAGGGTGCGTAAAATAAAATTGTACAAAAGTTTTACACAATCTATGATTTAATTATAAACAAAATAAGAAGTAACCAAAAAAAACCAACAACAACATCACCTACCAAGAAAACAATTAAATATGTTTTGCCATATAGTCCTTGGAAAAGTTGAAGAACTTGTATGTCTACCAAAGTCAAAACAAAACGTCTAAATTTCAGTTTGAATTAATGAAATAATAAGATTATAAATAAAATAAAATGAATTTACCTCTATGCATTAGGATCTTAATTTCATTTAAGTTTAACATTTGCATTTTAAAAGTGAGAATCAAACCCCATGATTTACTGTTTTATATTTAACCTCCACTGTTTACCAAGGTTAGCACTTCAGTTTAGCATCTCTTTTATTAGCATGCATATTAATATTAGGCATTTTTAGTGCTAATTAAGCACATAATAATATCTTATTCTACGTGACCTAAACTTAACAACTACTGTACTTACTATTAATGAGAAGTAGATTTATTCAGAATTTATTGAGAAAAAGGTAGTGTAGGTAATAGTGAATAAGTGTTACCTATTCTAAAGTGTTACGTTAATAAGATTTGATTAATTAAAAAAAATATATTAGGATGTATATTACCAGAATTGGCAGTTTATTAGTATGGAGTAAGGCATATGAATCCACCTTGTATATCCATACCTTACTTTAACTACTATGATAACTACACTTACTATCAATAAGCAGGGAAAGCTCTTAGTTAATATCGAATATGATTTCAAAGACTAAGATGTGCGAATGCCACCCTAGTCCTGGAAATCATCAAGATCTTCTATTTCTACCAAACTGAAGAAAAAACTAAACAAAACACCCAGTCCACCCCCCTTCCCAGTTGAGAAGTTTAGTGATGGTATCTGGTCAGTGGTACACAGCCACATTGAAAGTGCAGCATGGGCACTCTGCCATTGTTTCCCTCGCGCTCAACATATTGCCGGGCCCAATTGTTCTCTTTATCTTTGTATTGGGGCTGAAAATAGACAGACACACTTGTGGGTTTTGTGGCACATGGACTGTGATTTTCAATAGCCGTGTTTCTTTTACTCATTCTCTTGGTGCGGAGTGAAAGCACAAGTCTTGTGCTCTTACATGAAGATGTGGATTAGAAGAGATTGATTGATCGGTTGGATGGATGGACTGTTTCCTCTCCATCACTCTTTTATCAGTGGATAATGGTTCGTGTAGATGTAATGTGATGCCCTTTGGCTTCATGAACCATCCGACATGTTTCTTCGAGTCTATAAACCCATTTAGCGGTGAAGACATTTGTGTAATCTAGAGCTGTCAAAGAAAGCGTGTTAAAGCATGCAGGGCTAATTATGTTTAACAACATCGCTTCTTTCATCAATGCGTGCGGTTCTTGATTTTTCCAACAACTGATCGGAAACCGTTTAAAAACTTATCACAAATATTGCGTAACATAATTCAGTTTGCACACTTTTGATACTAATTGTGGTTAAATGTTTTTGACAGCCCTACTTAGATCAAGATTTCCGTTATTGAACAAGCTCGAAACTTTTCAAATATTTAGCCTGTTTTTCAACTACTAGCTTTTGTTTTTTTAGATCTATCAGCATCTCTTGCCTCTCTTGTTCGAGCTCTGGACTTTTAGTAAGTTTGATTAATCAAGATAATTAATTTCTGCAGCAAATTACAGCATTCACTCCCAGCTTTTACTCTGAGTGAGCGCTGTTTTGACAGTCATTCACATTGCTTGTCTTCAAGCATGATTCGCCGCTGTTTAATGACAAAGATATCATGTGGCGCATCTTCAAACATGACACTGACATGTGGTATTTAGTCAGTCATTTTGTAACAAGTAAAATTGCACTTTTATGACATTCGAGTGTTTCCTATGATGTAAACGTAGGCCACCGCTCATTAATAATGCATTTAGTCCCCAAAAAAGAGAAGAAAAAGACAATTTTAGTGAGCTTTTGAAAGTCAAAAGCAACAAAAGAGACAAAGAACCATTGTGTATTTACAAAATTAAACAGCCCTGTCATTGTGGCGGAGTGAGTCATTTTTTGAAGGCAGAAAAGTCGTATAAAGCGGCAATTTCATTCTAATTTCATTCCAATCTGTTTCTGAAACAATTGAAGTAGGCATTTGATGTGTTTATCTCAATGTGTAATTGGGTATTGTTCATCTCTGAAAAGTTTCCATCAGCGGGGAAGGAGATGGTGAAGAGAGGTTTTAACGTAGGAGGGAAATGCGCTTTAACACTTCTTATTGCATTAGAACAACTACATCTTATAATTGACAGTCAAAGCTGTTTCCAATTAATTTGGAATGATTCTTGGTAAAAGACTTCATTATTATTATTATTATTATTATTACTATTAAACTAAAGTATGCAACATACCCACAAACGTACGCAGTAGTTCCAAAAAAAGTTTTTGGACACTTAATTGTCCTTAAAATGTCTGATTACAGTTTTTATTTTTATGAATATTAAAAGAAAGTACTACTTTATTATGCACACACATTTTACACATTCAATTTTCCAGTCATTTGGTATCTATTTCAATCAAACAAATGTGTGCAGAGGCCCAACAAAGTTTTGGATTAATGTTATCGCAGTAGAAACAACATGATTTGTTATGAGTAATAAAGAAATATGCTGCTATTATTTTACCATTTAACTTATAATGGTAAAACACTTTAGAATATGTAACACTTGTTAACCATTAACTACGACTTTTCCCTCAATAAAAGTTAGTAATGGAGTGGTTAAGTTTAGATATTGGATAGGATTAAGGATGTAGAAAAAGATAATGTAAAATAAGACTTTAATATGTGCTTAATTAGCAATAATAGATGGCTAATATTCCATTAAAATGCATGCTAAAAAGCAAATAATAGGTATTACCTTAAAATATAGTGTTATTTTTTTATATAAATATAAGAAAGTAATCAAAGATGCTAAAAAAAACTACATCAAAAAGTTGTCATATACAAGAAAGTACAAATTTGGGAGTGGCTCTCAAATTTTTTTAATTCATAATTTTACTTAAAAATCTGAATGCCATTGCAATAGATGCATTTAAAACCTATTGGTATTTGATCAGAAATATTTTGACAAAATATGCACACTTATTTTTGGACACTTAATTTCATTTAAAATGAGCGAATTTTATTCATTTCTTTTTAACATACATTTTTGTGAGATTTTTAGGAATGTCAAAAGATTAACAATATGTACAGACAGATAATATAATAATAAAATATAAGCTGTCGCGCACTTGATTTTACGTACAATGCCTAAATGCAACAAATTGCAATTTATAAACAATATATAAACATACCATTTGTAGGCACTTTAAAGGGATGATAGCATAATATGTTCATAGTTCAAGTCAGCCATCGGGATATTTTTATTTGATGTCTCTTCTGACCATAAATCTGCTTCATTGAAATTGACGTATCAGGAAACAGAACTGGAACAACACTGTTTGCTTTGCAGGTGTTTGATTGTCAACAAAAGTCTCCTAGCAACTGGATTGTAAAAGAGAACTGATGCTGTGCAATGCTAGGGTTTGTTCCACATGTGTACTATTATCAAACGAGAGGATCATTTACCACGTTTAACAAAACTGCCTCTGTTAACGACTGCTAAAGGAGTAATATTGTCATTTAATTTCAAACTTTGGCTCATGAATGCAGTTTATTTGCTTTAAAATGACTGTGTACATCTCCCTGAGTCTGACACGTTCTTTAGGGTTAAAAGAAGTTAGTTAGCTTGTTTATTTATTTACATTTTATTGTAATTGTTATAATAGATAAATGTATTTATTTTAATTAAAGTGTATTTACATTATATATTAATTTCTATGAACTACTATTTCTTTATTTAGAGATGTAATTTATTTAAAATTGATTTTTATTCATTAACTTTATATAATTATTTAAAATGCATTTTGGCGTTCAGTTTTTAATTGTACAGTAAGTGTTTTTCGGGTAATTGCATAAACTAATCTCTCAAGTCTGCGGTATAAAGGAGGCCTGAAAACTTGAATCTCCACGTCAGGTGTCATGTGTAATAAGTTTGCGAGATGATATAAACCGCGTCACTATGGAAACGAAATGAAGAGCCTTGAGAACTGCAAAAGCATTCATATACTTAGAAGAGTCGCCTTGCTGTGTATCCTTGAGCGCTCCGGATTGATGCGATTGATTAACATTTCACATGAGCTCTTCTGGGATGGCATCAAACGTTTGTTTCTGTGTTTGTGTTGATGTGTGTTTTAGTGAAGGATCAAAGGAGTGTGAAGGAGCTGATCGAGCACACTATCCCGCACAGATGTGTGGAGAGCACACACACACTGCCCACATCTTCGCTAACACTCATGACAGCATCTTAAGCAAATGCAGCTTTGTGTACATTTCTCAGAGTAGCTCTGGCTGGGCTGTGGGACGTCCCATGGGGCTGGGGTCTCGCCGGGCTGGATTAGGGGGTTACATCCCTGGCGGCACATAGACAAATGGATGATTAACTCCTCCAAATCAGCTTGTGTTGTGAAGACACCATTTAAAATAACTCGAGTGACTGCAAACAGACTGATCTTATTTGATGGTACTTGCCTTTTTGGCAATTTTGTTATTAAAAATAAATTAGAATTTTTACTAAATGAAAAGTACATTGTTAAAAAATAAAACAAGCACTCTCAAAATTCTTAGCATGTGTTATGTTTCAATTATAAATGCTTTGTTAAAAAATAATTTTTTTTTAACAATTTTTAAAGAATTTCATATGGTAAATGACATGAAACACAAAACAATACACAAGGCAAAGCAAACACAATCAAACAACAACCAAGCAAAACACAACAGCAACAAACAAAATGTCAAATCAAAACCAAACAGCAAATCAATACACAAAAATGTAAAAAAAAAGGAAAGAAAAACAAAACAAAACACACAAAGAGAAACAAATCAAACATGCAAATAAACCACATAACTAAAAAAGGACAAAACAAGCAAAAGCATGCAAAACAAACCACAAAAACAACAATAAATAAGTACAAATAGCAGAAATACAAAACTAAAACAAACTAATAAAAGAAAAACAAATCACAAAACAACATCCAAAAATAAAATAAAATGCAAAGCAAACCACCTAACAAACAAAAATAGAAACCCCAAAAACACACAAACAAAAACTGAACAAAACAAACAAACGCAAAACAAAAGCAAAATAAACCACTAAAAAAAAAAAAAAAAAAGCAAAACAAACATCCAACTAAAAACAAAACAAACAAACATAACCCCCCCCCCCCCCCAAAAAAAAAAAATAAAAAAAATAACCCAACACAAAACAAAAACAAAGCCAATATAAAAGCATAAACCACACAACGATCCTAACATAGTCCTTACTTAATGCTGAATGTTTGTTTCTCTTTTAATTTGTAGCTGACGTGTTAAATTATTTTTTTTATAAGATTTATTAATTTAGACTTAAAGAAATGCAGAGTTTTAATCTTCCTAAACTATTGAAATCCAGTTAGATGAGCTATTAGTTAAGAATTAATAAAGGATAATAAATACATTTTACATGCCTGCTGTTGAAATGGTTTCAGATTAATGATCTATGAGGCCGGATAAGAGCTTAATCCACAGGTGTGCTCTTCATTATGAAACGTTAAAGAAGAAAAGAATTAATTGAAGCCGATCACTGAATTTAACAATATATCATGAGTTGCCACTGAAATGGAGCTTATTTTTGATTAGCACTTATCAATGTCATTAAAAGGCCAATCAAATTACAGGATCGACAGTATTAGTGCTCATACAGGACCGTGGTCTCCATGGCAAACTAGCAGTATCCTTCCTCTGCAAATGCTGCATTTCAAAAGAAGGGCAATTATTTGCTCAGTATGGGCAGCTAATCCTGCTTTATCTGCATGGACACCACCTGAAACACTTTGATCAGAGATAGCAGCGTTTATTCACAGATGGAGGGGGAAAAAAGAGAAATACTTGCATTTAACTCCACCCATGCCATGAAAGCGAGAAGATGCTTTTTAAGGTTGTTGATTAAGCCCTGTTGTAATGAAATACATCTCTCCTCACTTGCTCTCTCTTTTCCTGTGATGGTCTTCTCCACCGGGGATCACGTGGACTTTTGTTTGATTTCATTACGGGGGTTGATGTCATTACTCAGCGTTAGCGGGAGAGACTGCTAGCGTTTCTGCCTGGAGGCTGTTTGACATTTACCTGAGTGAGTCAGAGGTGATTCACTCGGCCCTGCAGGTGTGACACATGCTGTAAATAGGCCACACAGTATCGCTAAAATGAAAGACTCACTATGCCGCAGAAACTAATGAAGTGCTGATAAATGCATATACACTAATAACGAGTGGTGCTTTTTGCTAATAGTTAGGGTTAAACGAACATGTAGCCGTAAGCATCAGTTTTGGTGTGTGACTCATCTTGTCCCATTCAAACAACAACAATACAAGCAAATTAAAAACATAAAATAAAAAGCCACTAACGTTCAAACATGCTAAACACAAAACAAATTAAAACCTCAAAATGAAACAAACAAACAAAGCAAAAAACTAAATAAAAAGTGTAAAACAAAGAAAAACACAAAACAAAACATAAAAACTAATAAACAACAAGCAACCAACACAGCACCAAACAAACACACACACACACACACACACACACACACACACACACACACAAAACACAAAATAAAACAAAAATAACAAAAAACATACAAATACACAAAGCAGATAACAAACTTAATGAACAAATAAACAAAAATTACCAAATAAACAACACAAACACACACACACACACACACATAAAATAAATCCGGTGCATCATGGGTATTTCTTTAGAGTTTACTTATTTTTATGTCATTTAAGCAAGACAGTTGCGTTTCTGTATTAGTGATGTTATGTGTGTTTATGTTCACGTTAGATTGGGGGTGGGGGTTTGGTTCATTTGCAGCCCTTTTATATAAAAGTGTAGAGTTACCGTCATGGAGACAGATGTGTAGGGGAGTGACTTTTTGCTATTGCCGTAAGGTACGTGTTTCTAAGTGTTACACGTTAGATTGGACTTGAAGGTGATATGTTATTATTTAGCCTACTATTTGCCCTCTTGTTATAACTTTGAGCACCCGTCTCGTTAAATGTCTCTGCACGGCCCTGACAAACTTAATAAGCAAATAAACAAAAATTACCAAATAAACAACAACACACACACACACACACACACACACGCACACAGATACACAAAAAGTACCAAATAAACATCACAAACACACACATAAAAAACAAAAAACACACAAAAAATAAAACCAAAACATAACTAAAAGAGTTCAAAACAAGCATCAAATGTAATAAAACAAACAAAATAAATAACCAAAACCAACAACAACAAACATAAAAATATAATAACAAACAAAAAACATGCAAAATAACACAAAACTAAATAAATATACCAAAGATACACACACTACTTTATTGATCCTGTTTGTGCTGCACACATGAATGATAGCGTAAAAATGTTTAGTAACTGGATTTATGAGTTTTATGATTTATTACATTTATGCAGGGCCCTTAGCTATATCTAGGGACAAGAATATGAGAGTGAGGTCAAATCTTGTGACTTTGGCCTTTAAGTAACCACTTAACAAGCAGTAATATACTAATAAATCATCCAGGACAATTAATTGGCTAAAATGTGGCTGTTGTAATGGCTGATTAACAGAAGTTATTATTTATCCTAATGTCAGTTCCAGAATATAGTGTAAAAAAACTATAAAACTAAAATTATTATTGTAATAATTATTGTTTACCAAAATAAGCTTTGCTGATTATGTTACGTGTCGGCATTATATTGATCATCAGCCAGCCTGCTCTCAAGATATTGATATCAGTCAACAACTTAAAGTAACAGCCTAAAATACCCTAGCAACCATCTAGAACACCCTAGCAACTGCAAAGCAAAGTGCTGTAAAACACTCAGAATACCTTAGCAACTGCACAACAACTCAGTGGCAACCAAACGTTGTGGGAGAGAGTTTTATTTAGTTGTTTAACTTAGCTGCTTAAATTGTTCAGTTGTTTAAAAGGCTTATGAATTATCATTTGTTAAATCTATGCAGACAAGTCCAAATCTAAAACACAAATATTAGGAGTTCAAAAGTGCAGTATCTGTCATTTCAAAACGTTTGAGAAGTTTTTCTGGTTAATAAATCACAAAGCAGCAGATAAAGAAATTTACTTAGTTATAAAATGAGAAACACTATTTTAGTTGTACAGTGTTGCCCTGCTGACCTTCATGAACTGTTTAGTCACTGTTTGGGTTTGACAGCGATGTTTACTATCCAGTGTGACTTTCAAATTGTCCAACAGACAAGACTAAATAATCTGTGTATGAAGTCAATCTATTTCTTGTGTCAAACCTCATTTTTATTCAGCGTTAAAATACTTTTTTGTATGTGTGTTTAATATGACAAATTTAAGTAAAGAAATTTCGAAAATTTGAAAGAGTTTTTTATCTGCTTGTGTGATTATCATAGCCATTCCGACAAAGCAACATTGGCTCAATTACTGGTGTGAGTTAAGGGCGGGGCTACGTGTTTGTCTGACCAATGATAGATGGGAAAGGATTCAACAAACCTGCCATTAATCAAGCAATTCTGTTGTGACGTACGAAATTTTTTCAGCAAGTTCAAATGCTTGAAATGTTAACTAAATAATTCACACCTACAATGCAATTACACTTACATATTTTTTTTATATAGTTAAATAAATGACTAACAATTTTAGAGATTTTTTGGATGATTATAATGGTGATATTTATGTGTTTTTGTTTTAACCCTGTCTAAAACCGCCAGTAGGTGGCAGCCCAACAGTGTCTTTCATTGAATCATTAATTCAAACGATTCATTCAAAATGATTGATGAAATGTTGATTTATTTAAATATTAAGCAAATGAATGTTCTTACGAATGGGTAATTGAATCATTGACTCAAATGATTCATTTAAAAATAGATTTATTTAAGTTTTGCTCTGTGATGCCCAAATGTTCTGCATTGTCTTTATCTGGAACTATTTTCTTTGGCAAAACAAAGCAAAAACAGACAATATGATGTCTGAAATGAAACTCACTCAATAGCTGCTTTTCTGTTACCCTTCAAATTGCACAAATTACAATTGTAAATTGAAAATACGCCTGAAGGAAACACTGATTTATCGCGAAAGAAATTTTTACGCTCACATGAGTTTGTTTTTCAGGCAATTCGAAAAAGGATTTTTCGCAAAATTGCAATGGAACCGGGTTTTTCGCATTTCCAGGTCACATGGCATTTGTAAAAAGTAATATGATCATTCTTTAATGTATCATAACCTCTAAGAAACACTTAATACATGTTTAAGGGGCTTTCCCTGCCATTCGTTCTTAGACAGTTTAAACTGCCATTCGGCTCTGATATGAACACGGAAGGTGTTAATGTATAAATATATCTAAAATCTTTCAAATCTCGACAAAATTCATTGCTATGACTTATTGTGAGAGGTAGAGGGTTACGTTTTAGACAGATAATGTTGGTCAGTGGAAACGGTGTCACTTCGCAATACTTTTTTATCAACATTAATCAAATATCGCCAAAGTTTTGCGCAAATCTGTAATGGAACCACGGCTAGTATGAACTCCTGAATTGCGTTTACACATAAATATTCTGACAAACTACACTCTAGCTTGTTTGCTATATTATTGTATATATTATACTCACACATTTTTTGGTTTCATAACGTGAATTGTTAAAAAATTGTTAAAATTTGCTAAAACTATTCCATATAATCAAAGACAATACATTTCATACACTATTTTTCCATGATAAATGATTGTTAATCGTCTTTTTAAATATGCTTTGAAAAAGATCAGAAGTGATACAATATGATTAAGTAGGACAAACTGAAAGACTCAAGGCACGTTTCTTCATTAATCCAGCAAGCTCACGGAAGCTGCGGTCTGTGCCAGCCCTGAGGTAACGGCCTCAAACAAGGCTTCCTCTGTCAGCTTAAACGCTGTCCTGGAGCAAAACTGGCATTTCATCTGACGATTGCGAAGGATAGTCTAGCACTGAATGACATGTCTTTCTTCCTCCAAACCAAATGACATTTCCCCCCTCTCCCACAGACCTTAACCTCCCCAATCGTTCCTCCACGCCACTTGCTGTAACTGCTGTTTTGACATAGATTATAACTTTGCATCTCGGTTTGTGCATCACCACGTTCTGACAGCCAGATCACATTTGGCTTCCCAAATTATTGAGAGAGGTGTCTTATTTCCTCTTGTTGAGCTGTCTGTACTTCTGTACTCGCAACTAGTTTCTTTTGTCCGGTTTTCAATTTCGCCAGTGCATGCCTAGAATTGTGAAAAAGCAACATTTTAAATAAAATATGATTTTTTTTTAACTTATTTTTGAATGAATGGAAATACAATAGTTTGGCTATGTCTTATTTGGCGACCGGTTTTATGACATGTCACATTAGGAAAACAACATCCCCATTTCATATTCTATGTCTCCTTTTACCAAAACTCAACCAATCAAAGTTCAGGAGTAAACAAGAAATGCATAATTTTTCATTACTTCTATGTTATTTACTGAAGTGGCACAAATATTTGTACACATATAAACAGAAGAGTTACAGTAATAAATATATATATAGAAGAGATAAATATATATAAAAGTCTAAAACAACTATTTCTTTATTTGCTTCATTTCAACTGTTTTAAGGCAGTAATCCTTTTAAATACAGAACTGAATCAAAGCAATAAAACAGCTGTAGAGCAAACAAAAGTTCAAGGTGCTCCATATTTGGAAACGTAAGTCGATAATCTATTATGATTAATGTACCTTTGAAAGATAATCCTCACATAATTCATATTAACCTGTTTCTGTAGGTCTATAAAGGTTGGCGTTGCTGTTAAGGTTAGGCCTTAATTGATTTTGAACTGGATAGTAATTGGTTTTGATGCAGTGTTATTTTTCTTTGGTGATTTGGTTATATAAAATGTGCAATCAATGACAGAAAGAGCTGTTTAGGCACTCATTCATTAAATGAAATCTGCCGTTTATATACTGTAGCTGCTCAAGGCTCCCCTTACAAACTCAATCATGTAGCTACATTTTTGCTAAACTGTAGGAACAGAGGAAACTATAGAAACTCTTTGGTTAATTTTTAAATGAGATGCTTCTGGTCTAATCAGATTCAATAATCTATGCTAAGCTAAGGTAAAAGTGCTATCGCCAGAACCAGAGATTGGCTGAATGGATTCAATAACGGTAAAACTCAACGTTTTAACTCGAAAAATGTGGAGTGTTCCTTTAAAGATTCTCAAAAATGATACATATACATTTTTCTTACTGTTCCCTATTGTCTTGATACTGGTCTTGGATTCTTCAGATCATGCTGAGAACATCGATGCCAAAATATAAAAACCTACTTTTTCTAACTCCTCCTAGACTGTTGGACTCTTCAGACCAAACTTTAGACCAGAATGACAAAACATGTTTAGATCTTGAGTCCATAGATTAAATGGTTTTCATTTAGTGAATCAACAACTACTGAAGCTGTTTTTCTACAAAGCTTTGAAATATAATGCACAAACTTCACTTTTCGAACGCCATGCCAAATTGATAACAGCACTTCCTATAGGTCAAACACAAAAAAATAGTAAATCTTATTACTGCAGCGGTTACAGTAAAATCATCTTAAAAAGGCTAAAATTACTAATTGTTGCAGTTGGTCTGATGACTGCTTCCATACTTAGCTCATCGTTTTGCCTCTGATGTACATAGCCCTTTAATTGCTGCTTGCAGCCATATTCTATAAATATATTCAGTTCTGATGTGAACTAATGCAGATGTTTGACATATATAAAACACTTGGTGAAGTGTGTAGAAATCAATTTGACCTCAGCACCATCAATTTACGTCAGAAATTGCATAGCCTACTCAAAACACATACGTATGTCAAAACTTTGCATTCACACTGATGAAAAAACATCAAAAAATACATTGTTTGACAAATCGTTAAAGTATTTTGGTGGGAATCTATGGCTGCTCATAGAGCTGTGTTTATTTTGAAATAAGCAATGCAAATGTCTGAAATATATAACATACAGACATGCTGTATCATGTTTCTTCTGCCTGCTTAATTAAGTCATATCTCTTAAATATTGACTAATACGAGGAAAATGTCACGTGCGGAAGATAAGCGGTTCCCACTATGAACTTCAATGGGTTAAGGTTATGTTTTCAAGAACCTCTTTGGGACCGTATTTCTAAGACGCAATTAAACCATTCTCAAGGATTTGCAACGCTAGGAGAGTATTAGGCGATTAAAAATCCTAATATGCCAAAGAAATACTCCTCTTTGAACTAGGAATGCATTTTTGCCTGCGAATATATGATTATATTGTTAGTGCAGCAATGGCACAAATCTTTAAAAAATTGCAGTGCTCTTAGCCGCACGTAAACAAAAAATCCATACTTTTAAGCAAAGCCCATCTCTCATCTATTTGGATTAGATGAAAAGAAAAGAATGTCAGGCAGCTTTTATGTCAGCCGAAGACTTCTCTTTTTTTCGTTTAGCCTTGTGTAACAAAATTACTACTTAATAAATGCAGCAAGTGAGTTGCTATAGACATAATTGAAGCTTTTCCTGAATCTCCGCCGTGTTTAAAGTGCAGGGAATTAATGAAGGTGATACGAGCGGGTTTGGGGCGTCTGGGTTGGGGGTTGCTCTCACCCTACCTGCATGACATTGGGGCTTTTTCTTATGGAAATCGAGCTTGGTGTTTCAATTGAACGTCACGGGATGTGAAACGGGGGTCTGGATGTGTGTTTAATGAAGCGGCAGTTATCTCCCAACCCTCCCAACCTGCACTGCTCTCCCTAATCCCGCTATTCACACCTAATACACTGAGGAAAGCTTTTTGTCGCCAGCCATAATGGAAAATGTATATGTTTATAAATATCACACACTTGTTTGTTCACACAGAAATCCATCTCATCTTGCGTTTCGAGCTCCCACCCCACTGTATCCACACTCGCAATTAATTTCCACTCTGTCCCCGTGTCGTTGCGCGTTTGAAGGCTGCGCAGTCCGTTTGAACTCCCATCAGGAGCTTTGATAAGGGCCCGCGCTGTTCATTTACCTACTCTGCAAATGTAAAGAGAGCTACACCTATTTTCCTTCGGCCCTTATCAACGGGCAATACAAACATCACTTTTGAAAAAATGTAGACACTTTGAAGACAAATGAGCTGATAGCGCTAGAGGGGGCGTGATAAAAACACTCAGGAGTTATTATTTTCAGATTGGACAGATAGAGGCCATTTAGGAAGAGTCGTTTTTCATTTGTAACGTTATGATACAAACTCTTGCCATTTCATTTATTTGGCGCCAATGCGACCTTGTAGAGTTGCTGTCGTGGAATTCATTCTGCTATTTGCTGTCATATATTGTGTCAGGCCCTTTGAAGAAAAAAATTTGTACAAAATATGCTTGAAACTCTTTTAATTGATCTTTCCTTCCAAAATGAATAAATAAAACGAACACACACACACACACATATATATACAAAAATACATGTAAAACTTTATTTTACACTTACCAAAATTGGCTTCCAATTTAGTTCTCACTAGTTTTGTAAAATAAAAAAAACTTATTTTCTATTAAGTATTGTACATTAATTAAAGATTGGATAGATTTTGATTTGTAAACCAATTTAACATGTTCATTTAATACCCAGATAGCACACGTACGTCTGCAAGATGTCAGTTAAAGATCTCTTGATCTGGAAAGCATCTGCTGACTACAAACGTCTGGCATACGTCTTATAGATGTCAGTTTTACATACATTCTAAATCATAAACATCTTTAAAACATTTTATAGACGTTTATTTGACATCTAAAAGGAGACGTCCTATAGTCGTATTGCAACCTAAATAATACGTCTTGCAGATGTAAATGAAGACGTCAAATAGATGTCTCCTAGATGTACGTGTGCTATCTGGGAAGTAATAGCAGATCTCTCAGCAAACTCCCTGACACTAAACATTAGTGAAATTACTATAAAAACAAATTGCTTGACGTTGAGGTTCTCTCTAAATGGAATAAAACCTGTGGGGGGTTTTTCTTGCACACATGCATGCATACAGATAATCGACAGAATTGTACCTTCCGTTACCTGTGCAGACAGAACCAGAACAACACACACACAAACACAAGGTCTTACCCAGAACCCATTTCATGATGAGGAGCTCGGTCCAGGAGAACTGCGTGGTCTTGACGCGAAACACCTGCCGTGGATGATCCGTTATAGTCTCGTTTGGGAGGTTCTTCACACCCTCGAACCGGTCCGACGCGTTCAGAACCAGCAGACCCAGAAAGATGGTGAAGGACACGGCGTGAGCGACAAACTTCATGAAGGGACTCCGTAATATCTGACCTAACTGTGAAACAGAAAGATGAACGTGAGATATTATATAACTGTGTATAACACATCTAAGAGACCGTAATGTCAAATATAAATGTTTGAAGCCGTAACGCAAGTAAACGGAATAGTTCACTTCCTATAGGTTTAGGAATAGGTTTTTGAGGAAAACAATAAGAGTTAATGGGTCCAAAATTAGTTCCATTGCTGCTTCAAAGAATCCCAGCCAAGGAATAAGAGTCTTGTCTAAATGATCAGCCATTTTCTAAAGAAAAAAACAGTTTATACACTTTTTAACCACAAACGCTCATCTTGTAGTAGCTCTGTGATGTGATAACATGAGGGGTTGACTGGAAAACCATAAAAAACCCAGGAACTAGAAACATGGGAAATGCTGTACAATAATCAGCGTAACAGAGAGGGTGGGTGAGGGCTTCTTTTAAGGTAGACAGAGGGGAACACAAGACAGAACCAACCAATGAAAACAATACTTATGAAACTAATCAGAACATGACACCAGTGGCGGCTACTGGTCTGTCAAATAGAGGAAGCTCATTTTCACCCTACATTATAAAATTGTCTATTTATTTAAAAGTAAATTCTGCCCTATGTTCCTTTTCAAGAAAATGGTCTGTGACCGAATGAATGAATGAATGAATGAATGAATGAATGAACAGTCTAAAAAAATATTAAACTCTGTAAAAGTGAAACAAGGAATGTTGTGTATAATTGTGTGAAATGTATGATGAAAATCAAGCAATTTCTCCAAGCAAATATAAAGAATTAGGTTGCAGCAGTTTTAATTTCGACTGAACTTGATTAATCCGCGAATAGCTTCAGCGATTCCTTATAGTACAAAATCACTGTCAGTCAAAAGGAGATGCAATCTTTCGACAGATCCTCCAATCATCACGCAGAAGCTCGGAGTCAAGGCCAGCCCACTCCTCATTTGCTCCTCATTCACCCCCAGAGACGCTGAGTGTCAGTGGGCGGGACATAATCGCAGCCTTTATCCAATGACCGTCTAGTTTCAAAGCACTAAAAAAAAAAACGTTCAAAGCAGCCGCATTAAAGTCAATGGAAGCTGGGCTTCAACGGGGAAATGCACTGTGACGCTACAGGAATGTGTGAGAAGAAAATCAAGTCATCCGACCTGCTATATCTAACTCAATAGTACATAATTTGACAATTAATTTTGTGACATTATAGAGGAAGCTGAGCTTGACAATGCATGACACATGCAACCAAGGGACCAATGGGGACACCACACAGGCAAGGGTAGCACATGAAATAACAGTCCGGGGTGAAGCGCCCTCTCACGTAGCGCATGTGCACTCCAGCAGGCGATCGTGACACACACATTAATCTCACGAGATTAGCTTTTCATCTGTGGATTACAATTCAGAAAGGTAGAGTAGGGCAAAAAAACATCTTATTTTCTCCCCCAACTTCAAAAGTGTACAAAATTGTTATAGTTGTGTGTTTTGCAAAGGGCATTTACTCGGGTTGGTACTTCTGCCTATGCCAGGAATAGGCAATTTCGGTCCTGGAGGGCCGGTGTCCTGCAGAGTTTAGCTCCAACCAAGACCGAAATTGCCTACCCCTGGCCTATGCGACCGTGCAGTGTGTGAGATAGTGTGAGACAAGAATTTGTCATTATGAAGTATAGACAGTTTTTATTTTTTCTTAGAAAATGGTCGTTTATTTCTTGGCTAGGATCATGTAGAGCCCTTTGGGCATCATTGAAATGGAGACAAATCCTGGTACGTCTTAATTACTTTTCAAAAGAAAAAAAAGGATATATTTATTCTGGAAGTAAAAGGGTCAGCACTGCAGTTCTGCTCATACTAACTGTCTCGCCCTGATCTGTTGTATGTCACTAGTTAGTTTTGGTTTTTCTGTGTTCCTGATCTGGTTTAGTTAATTAGTTTACCCATGCCACCTGTGTTCCTCATCTGTCCTGCATCTTCCCTCGTGTTTATAAGCAGTTGTATTCTGTCCTTTGTGTCGATCGTCAATGTTATTTTGGTACGTGTGTATCCTGCCTGTCTTTGTATTTGTGTTTAAATTAAACTTCTCGTTCCAATTCAAGTTCCCTGACAATAACCCTCACCCCTCACCCTGACACTAACATTTCTGGCCAATCACTGCTTGACAACTGAACTCGGTTTCATTTTTTGCAGCTGATGATGTTGATGGCCCCCTCCATCCTCACCACCAGGTCAGCTCAGTCTACTGTTGCCAGACGTATGATAATTATCATATTTTTATGAAAATTTTGACCTACGTAATTTTCATTTTTGTCTGGTACTTAGTGAAGGAGAATACAGGAACTTGATCTTCAAATAACAAGTCTTTTTAAATAATAATCAAAACAAATGTTAAAATGTTCCAAAACTTTAAATACATTAAGAACTCAAGAGACAGGGTATTTAAACTAATGACTAAAGGAACGGCAGCTGGGGAGACACAGGTGGGACTGAATTAACTAATAATCACATAATGACAGGAAATCCAAATAAGGGCGTGACATGAAAACAAAACTAAAACAGGAAGACAAGAAAACAAAACCAAAACTGAAGCAGAAATGTGACACCTAACCCTTTAAATAGCTGTGTTCTGTACATTAGTACAATTATTTTCTTCCTAATACAAAAATTTCAAGATACTTGGATATTTTCCATCTGACAACACTGGCTCGGTCCATCCATGGGGGCAAGCTCCGCCCTGTCTTCATCTTCGGACAGGATCAGCCAAATCTACATCCCCAGGACCTGGACGAGGCGTGGGGCCTACGCCAAAGAGCTTTTTTATAACTGTACATAAACAACTCACCACCATCTGTAGTCCGGGGCCTAGCACCAAAACAATAAGCTCGAGGTTCACAACTACCTATTTAATACCTCAATCAACTGATGCATTTACACAAAATATTAGCATTTACATTAGTTACATTAGTTACATTAGTGAACTAGCCCTTCAAAACGATGATAACTTGCAAAATGAAAAATACTAAGTTTTCATCTTCAAGTTTATGTGACCAAAATAAAACAACAAAAACAGTGTTTAAGGTGTTCAGGTTTAGCGTAACATAAGCATGAATTATTCCTTTAAAGTGTGACTCATCAGAATTCATGAAGACGCTGTGAATGTGAGGTGAATTTCATAAAGCTGATCTGTTCTGATTATTTGCTAGAGACTCAAGCACAAGAGTATGTATGGAATAATCCTACTGTGATACACTGCTTCTTTTAATATTCAGTCATATAAACACATTCATCCGCAGCAGCAGAGAAGTTTCTCTCGGGTGAATTGGCTCTTACTGGAGGTTTATGAACTGACTTTGCTCAAAATCAATCATTTGTATTCAGTCGGTGTTTTTTCCAGCACAGATGATGTGAAGGTTTTGATTGCTCTCGATTTCAAGTGTCTCTCACACAATACCTTCATCATCATCATCAGTGGCCATTCATCTGTTTGCAAGTCTTTCATCACCTTTTTCTCTCTTAGACAGTTTAAACACTTTAATGAGACGTAATCACTCTTGTCTTACTGTCTACATAGGAAGCTCGCTTCAAAGAGAGCATTCAAACTCATATACCCTAATCTTAACTCACTGAATTCGAACACTCTACATACAGTAGGTAACATCACAGTGCTCTACGTGTGACTTAATTACTTATGACAAAACAATACATATGTATTTTAATGCAGTCAGTTCACCTTCCCCCCAAAACAAAAATTCTGTCATTAATTACTCACCCTCATGTCGTTCCAAACCCATAAGACATTTGTTCATCTTCTGAACACAAATTAAGATATTTTTGATGATATCAGAGAGCAATCTGACCGTCACTCTCTAGAATGGAAGACGTAACTCAGTAAATTATGTTATTTTTGTTTTCTTTGCATTAAAAAAAGTATTCTTGTAGCATCCCAAAACTGAAAGTTGATCCACTGATGTCATATGGACTGTTTTACTGGTGTTTTTACTATGTTTCTGGATCTGGGATCATTTCAGTTGAATTGCTGTCTATGGAGGGTCAGATAGCTCTCCAATTTCATCAATTTCATTAAATATCTTAATTTATGTTCCGAAGATGGAACGACATAAAAGAGTGAGTAACTAATGACAGAATTTTCATTTTGGGGTGAACTGGCCCCAGCCAACAACTGTATGTATCTTACAATTCATATAGTTGACTGTTGACATCCAGCACAGTCGCACGTTTTTTTTTTTCGTGGTACTGACACGATTCTTACTCGACTTTCGTGAATCCAGCACGAAAAGATGCATCCCATAGAATCGTAGTTTTACGTTCGTGCTGGAGTTAAGAAAATAATGAAATATTCATGTCCCTGACATGAATAAATAGATTTCGTGCTAATTTCGTGAAATTGTCACGACCAGCCGTGCGACTGGGTTAGGTCAGCACTATGAGCGAGAAAATAAACTACCATTTAAAAATGTTTAGGTCAGTATTGTTATTCTTATGCTCACCAAAACTGTTCTTCCAGTCTTCAGTGTCACATGATCCTTCAGGTATTATTGTCATATGCTCAATTGCTGTTTCCTGTTATTTCCTATGTCAAAAACATGTTTTTTTAGTATGCTTTAAAGCATTGAAAGAATATAATTTATTAAAATAAAAATAATTAGCAACAGTAAAAAGGTCTTTTTTGTCCTTTTCGATAAATTGAATGCATCCTAGCAGAATTAATTTATTTTTAAGAAAGATCTGCAGTACCATAGACACTTAACCCTGGCTTTACTGATATTGGAGTGTTTTGCTTTACCTACTTACTCTAATTATTTTCTTGTGAATACATGAGAGTTAAAGTTAGCTTGGAGATTTAAAAGGCTCAGGGAGAGCTGAAAGCAGATGAGGAAAATCTCTCCATCCTTCTGTGTTCTCTCTGTTCAGTCGCATCTCTGTTGTTATGGTAACAGTACACCAGAACCCTCTGCTGTGGTGCTGACATGATTATGTTATAAAACATAACCAAAAGTCATTTGCTTGCACTGGAGAAGCAAATCGATAGTAATTGACTTAGGCTAAGACATTTCCACTGAATTATCCAAACTGTTTCTTTGTATTTTTTTAATATAATGACTCTGAGGTCATGCAGTACCTGCTGGTTAAAAATACACTGATTTACTGTTAATTGATTATGCTATGTATGTGATATAGATTATCAAGTTTTTGCTTGTGCTGTCTTGAGTTTGTGTTGACAGTATGCCCATTTAGTTTTATAGCTATCACATTTGCTGACCCATATATAGAGGATTACACCCAGTGACCTTTCATCACTAAACACACCACCTACTTCACCTCAGTCTACCCTACAGCATCAGCCTCTCTCCATCTGGAATGTGAAAGCGTGGATGTATCCATCCATTCCTGAATGCCATTCAGAATATTGTTTGTCTGGGTTTATGATTGAATACACAGGTTATATGAGGAACAGCAGTAACACACTTACTTTGTAAAGGTCTTGGATTAATAGGTCAGTTGTGAATGTTGTATCCAACACAAAGGGTGAATCAAAGATTATGAATCATAGAAACAGAGAGGACAGAAACAGAGACTCTATGAGTCTTTTTCACACAGAATGGTCTAAAATCAGATCCAACATTTTATTAGTATCCCTTAAAGGTATAGTTCACCCCAAAATTTACATTGTGGTCATTATTTACTTTCCCCTTCAAAACTATACGACTTTCTTTCTTCTGTGGGATTTAGAAGATAATCTCTGTTTTTTGTGCATACACGGTGAAGGTCAATTGGCAGCACAACAATTATTTGTATTAACAACATTCTTCGAAATATCTTCTTATTTAGTTTCTCAAAAAAAGACAGAATCTCATACAGGTTTGGAACAACACCAGGGTGAATACTTTTGACTGAATTATTCATTTATTGTGAACTATCCCTTTAAATGGCATTAAATTACAGCTTTTCTCAGCCATAATAATTATCTTTTGTTCTCTTCATATCACTGCTCTGAGCTGGATCGTTACAAGATTTCTATTGTAAGTCTCCTTTTTAGAAGCTTAGTTGTAATGTTACCACAGTCACATTCTAGGGATTTTCCCCTTATGAGCAGGTTCTCACCAGGCTTCAGCAGAAGTGGCAGCAGGCTTGGTCCACCCTGGCCCCACACTACTTAACAGTCAATCACAAAATTGTTATGATATTCAGTTGAGCTTACTATATTTTTCTTTTTCCGCTTTCTTCCCACAACGCTGTATCCACTCCCGCCCACACCCACAAAACTGCTAATAATGTGAATAATTTTCGAGCATTAGGGAGCCACTACCAATATATGCACAGAATTTAAATCCAACTTTCGATTTGGCAATCATGCGTAGAGTGCTGTGTAAAGGCAGGGCATCTTACGAGATGTTTGTCAATGAGTTCAGCATCTGTTGATGCATGTTGGTCTTGTTGGTCTCAGTGGTGTAGTGCAGGATTGATATAACGGTGTATCTTTATCGGTCGGCTTTGCATACCAACATCTAAATCCACTCTGATGCGCATTCCGTGGTGTCCTCCATTAGCCAAATCATGACAGTCCACCACAAGAGTAGCTAATCAAATCGCATGTGATGTGAATAAATGTAAATATTGCATAAACACCCAGTGAAGACAGTGATGCACGCCGGCTTCCCTTTAATATGATTGATGATTGCGCCCGCGCCCGCGCCCGCTTTGTTCTGACAGTGACATGGAGATTGCCTCTTCAACTACAACTTCGATTGAAGACTTCAGCCGAAGTGAGCTCTCTTTCATAACAGATCCAATGCACGAAATGTGCTGAATTCCTGAATGACCTCTCATCTCGACAAATCACGTAAATGCAAGCAGAGTCTGTCTAACCCATGAGAATATGTCACGGCAGACCATTGGGGAAAGTGTTTTTGGACCTGTGGTTAGAAGCATAGTTTCTTTTTAGTAAGATATATGGGCTTTAATAAATATACTCTTGGGCACAAGAAGCAAACTAACGTGCATTGCTATCTTTATCCTATGTTCTATCTAAATACAAAATGCCTTTTAATTTTGTTCTTTTGCGCGTTCATTATAAACGCTGTTTTTGAAACGTGCGCATGCACATAAATTGCTAAGGGAACCCCGGATTAACAATGGCCCTATGATGTTGAACTAATGTGGTTAAGACAACGGAGATGTGACCATCTTCGGGAGACAGTCGTGTATAGCTAGTTCTCTATCAAAACAATGTATCGTACTCTTGTGGTTAATAAGCGAGTTACATCGTTGTTTAGGAAACACACCCCTGGTAACGACAGAACTTGTGACCATAGTAGGCTAGCCATGCTTTTGGGAAACGCACCCCTGATCATCATCAGGTTTCCATCCAAGGGCTTTTTATGGAAAAATATTTAGCGCTTCAAAATTGCGACCAGTTACCTCACAAACATACATTTCTTAATTTGTTGTTGCTTTAATACGTTGAAATTTCTAATGTAATAATTTTGTTCAGAAGATGTCGCTATAGTACTAACATTAATGTATAACTGGATCACTGGATTTTTTCACTTTATAACAGTGGAAACAGCTTACAATACTAATTGTTTGAAACTAGTGTTTATGCTGCTTTCTGCGTATATAAAATGAATCCCTGAAAACGAATGTTATTTTTCAGGGGTCACAGCCAAGCATCAATTAAAATTTAAGTGTAATTTAACATAATCTTGTCGGTTAATAATGGCTTAACGACCATCAGTTGTCGGTTAAGAAAAATAAAATAATAGAAATTAACATTCCTATTTTCAATGGAGTCTATAAAGTTCATCAGGAAAAATAATAATTAAGTTAGGCCTTTAACCCCGGCCCACCTAGAATATCAATTGGCCCACCCTGCGTCAGGAGCACGATAACACCTTGTTCATTTAGTAATAAGGAGTGAACAGACTTGAGTCAAATGCAGGGCTCTGTCTCTTGTGCTACTGATCAAATGGCCATATCGTAAGACAGGTTTATTATTCAAGGCAATCATGAGACATTTGAGATGGACAAAGCTCTTCACAAAATTGCACATCTTCAGTTTGGCTGCTGAGCTGCATATTAACTCAGCTCATGTGTGCAATAGGAAATCTTATATTGCTATTAATGGGAACAATTTCAAATGCACTTTTAGTTTGTCCGTGTACTTTCTGCTTTAGCTTTGCATGTACATTAATTAAGGTAACACTTTAGCTTAGAGACTAGTAGTCTGTCTTATCTAGTTGCTTATTAGTATGCATATTACTAGCAAATTGGCTGTTTATAGTCCATATAAAGCAAATGTTAATTTTGCTTACCTAAACCTAACAACTACCTTACTAACTATTTATAATAAGCAGCAAGTTAGGAGTTTATTAAAAGTGTAAACAAAATGAATACATTATTTAGCAGGATGCTTCAAAATGATTAAAAGAAAATACAAGTCTGCCCTGAAATAATAAGCAGCACCACTGTTTTCAACATTGATAATTATTAGAAATGTTTCTTAAACCAAAAATCAGCATATTAGTATGCTTTCTGAAGGATCATGTGACACTGAAGAGTGGAGTAATGATGCTGAAAATGTACAGAAATGGATAATATTTTATAAAACATAAATTAAATAGATAATAATTATTTAAAATTGTAAAAATATTCAACAAAATAACTGTTATTTATATTTTGATGCATTGCAAATGCATGCAGCCTTGTTGAGCATAATTAAATATTCTTGATTTAAAAATAAAAAAATGTTACTGACTGCAAATTTTTAGATATTATTATCATTTAAAGGTATAGTGTTTTTTGTTTAATGGATGTTTAAATGTCTGTTTTATTTTATTATTTTTTTTACATTTATAGTTTGACAAGGTATTAATCTGTAATTCTTTCAACAGGTCTTATATAAAGTCTACATATCTTTTGTGGAAGTGGGACCAGGAAATGTTCTGACTGCAGACTATTTTAAAGGAATTGGTGAGCACAGAATGTACCCAGTTGCTTTTTTCACACCCAGTTGTTGAGTGAGTTATTTTTGTTTTAATTCTTTATTTTCTATGCACTTACTCCAGCATCCTTCCTCATTGTCAGTATTGGAGGGACTTTGGTTGGCCTCATCTTTGCCGTTATTCTGGCCTTTGTCACTCGTTTTACAAAGAAAGTGCGCATCATAGAGCCATTGTTTATCTTCCTCTTGGTTTACCTGGCCTACCTGACAGCAGAACTCTTCTCTCTTTCCGCCATTCTGTCGTGAGTATTGTCACTAGCATAGTCATCGAAATATTAGACTTATTTGAAAATGAGTCTCTCCATAGTTCATCTGCATCTTTAACACTGTGACCAGGGAATTCATTTGCAAGTCAAATAATATACAGTCATATAAATATGACTAAAAATGTGAAATGAGATGATTCGTGTGAGCGTAGGCGATAGAAAATATGAAGTTTAAAAAATAGAAGTCAGTGGAAGGTCCCCATCATGATAGAAAACTAACTGAATCTGTGCAGCTCTGTGATAAACGCTGTATTGGCTGAAGTTAAATGATAGTATTAATGCAGAGAGTGGGAATGATTCACACCTACAGTAAGAGTACTACAGCAAAAGAGAGAGAGGAACATACGAGCAAAATAGAGAAAGGAGAACGAAAACATCAGGGTTAGGAATAAAATAATACATTGAATGAGAAGTGATGAGTGTGTTTGTTTATGAGCTGTATATGAATATTTCCACTGCCAATGTTAAGATTGTTTTCAAACTATTTGTGCTGACCCGTAAATCTCAGTTTCTTTGGCGGTCATAAATCAGATAATGAGATTATGAGCAGTGGAATTCGATTTTTAACCCATTTTAGTATTGCTCAGCACAGCATTAGAACAGATTTTAAGATGCAGAGTCATGCTCGAATACAACATGCCTTAGAGACAGGAATCAGTAGTACAAGAAATGAAGTAAGGATTTCTCTTGCATGTAGTTCAAAGGGAAGGCTGGTTTTATAAATACATAATAATGCAGTGCTTGGAGCACCCCCTGATGGCTCATCATCACAAGTTCCTCACAGGTGCTATTGAGTTAGAACTAAAATAAGCCGTAGTAGGATTTATGGGAAAAGGTCATGGAAAACTAGACGACATGACAGTGTTCTCATCAATAAAATGTGCCCTTTTCATTGTTTCTGATCAGTAATGCAGAGGACTATGAGCAAAGCATAATTCCTGTCTGAAGCACTAGTTTACATATATGGAATGTAAATACAGTATGAGGATGTCTCACATCTCTGTCTAAATATAGACCTCAATCCAAAGGTACAAAGGTCTATAACCAGCTATATGAACATTAACAACCTCACTGTTAAACTCTGAACTATATTTAACTATTTTTTATTTGTATAAATATACATATATTTTGTTCTTTCTGCATTATATAATAACTGTGCATTGTTGATCAATAACAGGATGACTTTCTGTGGCATTGGCTGCAACAAGTATGTGGAAGCAAATATATCCCAGAAGTCCCGGACAACTGTGAAGTACACCATGAAAACCCTGGCCAGCATCGCAGAGACGATCATCTTCATCTTTTTGGGTATCTCAGCTGTGGACAAGTCCAAATGGGCCTGGGACACTGGTCTTGTCGTCAGCACACTCATATTTATCTTAGTCTTCAGGGCCATAGGTGAGCTTCTATTCTATTCTATTCTATTCTATTCTATTCTATTCTATTCTATTCCATGAGATTTGTTTCACAGTTAACTTTCACTTTGGTTCATTTATTCAAATGTATCATAAGATTTTTTTCTTTAGTCTTTTATAATAGGATGAGATGCTAAATTAATCATTGCACTAAACATTTACAACGGCCTCAGCTGTAACAGCTAGCTTGTGTATTTGCTCAACATGTCATTTGCAGGAGTTATAGGGCAGACTTGGTTCCTGAACTGGTTCAGACTGGTTCCTCTGGACAAGATTGATCAAGTGGTGATGTCATATGGCGGTCTCCGAGGTGCTGTGGCCTTTGCTCTGGTGGTACTTTTAGATAAAGAACAAGTGAAGGCTAAAGATTACTTTGTGGCAACAACCATAGTTGTGGTTTTCTTCACAGTCATGTTTCAGGTAACTGGTTTATTTTTTTTTGTATTCTTGCCAATTTATATTTTCCCTCTCCATTCATTGTTGCAGAACCATTATGTGTTGATAAAAGTGTTTATTGTTTCATCTTTCCTTAGGCTCTGGTTATTATTATTACATGTGTGTGTGTGTGTGTGTGTGGCATGCAGGTACAGTAATTGCTTTGCAGGGATGACATTTCCCCACTGCTGTGTCAAATTGCTGTTATTTTCAAAGCTGGTCTGACACAGAGATGCTAATTATGATAAATGGAGTGATTTCGAAGGTGCTGTCTATGTGTAAATGTGTGCGTGTGATGTGCCCATCTGGCCAGTGTCAGGCTTTGTACCATATTCCAATCTCATCCATTATTTAAGGCTGGAGAATCTCTGGAGTGTCTAGGCGTGTGTTGTTCTATCAGTGTATCCAACATGCCTCAGTATATCTGACTGCTGAAATCATTAGGCTATACGGTTGGGAACTCATCTGTCAATAGATCAAATATACATGCTGATTAACCAAGTATGCCTTTTTTGGTATTGCTTTAAAAACAAATTAAACATTAAACACTTATTGTGCAATATGCATATAAATCATTTTCAATTTAACACCGTCAGTCTGGGTGTTATTAGTGGTGACCCTGATAGTACACTTACATCTGGGAGACATCTATTTGACGTCTGCATTTACATCTGCAATACATTTATAGGACATCTCCTTTTAGATGTCAGTTAGATGTCTATTGGATGTCTTTAAGATGTTTATGATTTAGAATAGATGTAAAACTGACATCTGAAGGACGTCTGTCAGTCGTTTGTAGACAGCAGATGCTTTCCAGATCAAGAGATCTTTAACAGATATCTTGCAGACGTATTTGTGCTTTGTAGGGAAGGTTTTTTAGGAAATCTATCAGCAGGTTACATTGATATGCTGGAGCTGTAAGTCCCAACAAATTGGCTGTCTTTATGAGTGAGACATTGACTCATTTATTTAGCTTATTTGTTCCAAAACAATGTTTCATTCAGCTCCGAAACAAGGGGCTGGCTAAATTGGAATAAAACACTACTCATATAATCTCTATTATATTAGGATACAGTAGACATAGTAAGAGTATTATTTATAGTAGTGTGATAAAATTCCAAATTCAACTTAAACAGGTTGTTTAAAGACATGTAGTGTTATTTACATGTAGTGTTGATTTGTTTGCTTCATTTCAAGCTATTCATTGGTTGAGCAGAAATTCCAAAAATATCTGGCAATATAAAATATAACTTAATCAGTATTAACTTCTTGTTTTTTTAAACTGTTGCATAAGTGCAATTTTACATTAGCCATCACGCTGTGGGTCTAAATTCATTCGCAGGCCACTGATAAATTTCAGAAAACAGCATTTTTGCTAAAATTGCTTAAATAGGTAAAAAGTCTATTTAAAAGACTGACTTGGTGCTGCTAGAAATATGAGCTGTGCTATTGAGTTGAGAGTTTTGAGGGTTGCTTCTGTACGACTTGTTGACATTTTCCTAATCCTTTCTCTCAGGGTTTAACCATCAAGCCTTTAGTGAAATGGTTGAAAGTGCCTCGCAGCACAAACAGAAAACCCACCATTAACGAAGAGATCCACGAGCGTGTGAGTCAATATCCCTTCCAATAATCGCCTGCCTCTTTTCTGTCTCTGTTTCTCATCACCTGTCTCCCTCTGTCCCTGCCTGACGGCCTCTGGTGAAATGTGTGAGTGATGATGTTGACCTCGCTGTCTTGTGATCTGACGACTGAAACAGCAGCATTGCAACTGACAGATGAATTCGTTCCAATGAATTAATCATCAGAGCTCTTTTTTGCCTTTCCACAAATAGATGTGCACACATAGGCAGAGGTCAGACGGCCCCTTGCCATTTACCTCATCCTCCTTCTGAAGACCTTACACACCCTGCTGCTGCTGCATGCACACTCTGGGACTCAAGTCTACCTGCTGAGCACTCTAAAACCTGTGCTAAAGATAGACTGTGCTGAAGTGTAGCTGAACTGGCAGAAGAGATACAAAATAATATAGGAGAGATTCTACCTAACAGCATTTAATACATTTAACAGATTTAGTCATTTATAGAAAAACTATTTTTACATTCTTGACATGAAATTGCATGTAGAGTAATATGAGCTATCACATCTTGAAATTTCATGTCATTTACACATTTTAGCACAGTTTCTTAACAAGCTTTATAACCTAAATAAAACCTAATTGAGTTTATAGTTGCCAATATATATATATATATTTTTTTTTTTTTTTTAAATACACAGATTTTTCTGCAAGATTTAGAATTATTTTATCTCTACAGCACCTGCAATAATCTAATATATTTCCAACATTATTTTATTTTTTCTGTATGTCTGTCCCTTATCTCCTTTTAAATATTTTTGTTAATTTTTCTTTTGTTTTTTTAAATTCTTGCTTATTTTTGCTATCAAAATAGCCTTGGGTGCTGACATGAAATAATGAACCTAATAAAAAAATCTAAATGCAGAGATGAAAATCATTCAAATGAATGATTTATAAATAGCTTGTCTGTTCTTCTGTGTTCAGGCCTTTGACCACATACTGACAGCTGTGGAGGACATTGCTGGTTTGAATGGATACCATCACTGGAGGGACAAGTGAGCAGCATTTATACTGTTATGATTAGAAAAGTGCTCAGTGAAAATACAAGAGCTAAAAACAATCATGGTTTTGTATCCTTTAGGTGGGAGCAATTTGACAAGAACTATTTGAGTAAGTTGCTGTTGAGAAAGTCTGTGTACCATAAGAGTGAACTGTGGGAGGCCTATCAGAAAATCAACATCAGAGATGCCATCAGTGTCATTGATCAGGTAAAAGTCTTATAATGTAGCAATTGATCTAGTATACAGTTTGTTTATCAGCACTGCATTTTAAAAGAAATAGTATTAGATTTGTGATTTCATTTTCCTGTCATTCAAATGTAGAATGGCACTTTAAAATTTGTGGACCCGGTGCTGAAACGGTCATGTATGGTGCTGCGTCTCTGCGTTTGGACATACAGTATCTCACCAAGGCCCTTTTTTGTAAGGGTTTTCATGCTGTAATATAATTGTTGACCACTAGATGGTGCCCACACTCAAAAAATCATTACTAAGTAAAAACCTCACTTCTCTACATTACAATAAAAACCCCACACCACACTTATATTTTCATCACCTTCCACTCTGTAAAAGAGTTTATTCAATCAGACTTAATCAGTTTTCACTTTTTGCATGAACATTAACTGTTGTTGCAATGTCAGTTGATGTTCTTAATAAAAGTTATACTAATAAAATAGTTTTTTTATGCTGGGGGGTCTCTGGTTTGGATGAGAGACTGGCTGGAGGTCTCTGGGCCTTTAAAAGCTGAAAGCTCTTGGATTATTGCATTGAGCAGAGGAAGCACTGAGATCTTTTCTCAGGCTCAAGAGAGTCGTTTGAGAAGAGCAGAGGATAATTCCTCTCTTTGTTAGTTACCCTGACGCCACTGTGTCTCTGCCAGTACTGGCCCTTTGAAGGCATCTGATACCTGTCAGCTCCAACATCAAACATATCTACAAAAATACTCAGAGATGGCATCATACAGAGAGAGAGCGAGACAGAGCGTGAAAGAGGAAAAAGAAAAAAGGCCTCCAGTAGTAGAGTGATGCAATTTATTTAAATAAGAATTCACATCATAACTGTTACACTCTTCCCACTTGATTCAATTTAGTTGTATAATCAATTTTAGATGAACTTTTTAAGTAATTTATCTCTATCTGAATGGAAAGTAACAATCAGAAAAATATTTATATAATCGGCTCATAAAAGTTTTAGAACACCTGTAACGTTAGTCACACAGCACTTTTGTCCTCAAGCAAGATCATTTCCTGTACCCTTGAGTTTCACAGAGCTTGGCTTCCTGAGAGGAGTTATCAGGCTAATATTAGCACAAGATTGAGAGATAGAAAACCTCTGTTCTTTTTTGAACCACCCAGTGAAAGAGGCACAGAATATGGGCAGGGTAAAAACTAAAAGTATCAACCAAAACATGAATTTAAACATTTAAAAAAAGAGAGAGAGTTTTCTTTCGCTTTTATACATTTGTCACATTCTGCATGTCTTTCCAACAGGTTTGTACTTACTGTGTGTAATATTTAATGAACTGTGAGGTCATATTTAAAAGTGCAGACCAGACAGGTTAGCTTATCCACATGGAGAATGATTAGTCAAGCACATGCCATAGTAATTTGTGGTAAGACGGACCATCTAAATGGAGAATGGAAAACAGAGAGCTGGTCTACATCTATATCAGGAGCAAAATTAACTGAGGTGTAAGTGCAATATGCAATATGGCTGTATTATCATTATTTTCAGTAATACAAGAACTGTAACTGCTTGATAGAGAGGCTTATCAGAATCATCAGAATCAACCGTAGAGCTGATATATGAAATTTCTCTGTCTCTCTCTCTCAGGGTGGGAATGTGCTGACCTCTGCTAGACTCTCTTTGCCTTCCATGGCCAGCAGAACCTCTTTTCCAGAAGTCACAAATGTTACCAACTACCTGTGAGTATATGAATATGTTTGTCTTTCAGGACATTGAAAAAAAATTCTTAATCACTGTTTTTTGTTTTCCAGTAAAATATTTAAATTCCCTGAAATAGTATAAATATACACCTTCTTTCCATAGTTTATATTTTATTCCTGGGATGGTAAATCTAATTCTTTTTAGCACTCATTACTCCAGTATTCAGTATTATC
Organism: Enteromius viviparus; assembly: GCA_032353835.1. Lineage (NCBI taxonomy): Eukaryota > Metazoa > Chordata > Actinopteri > Cypriniformes > Cyprinidae > Enteromius > Enteromius viviparus. The sequence continues at coordinate 10,157,893 of JAUCNO010001819.1, forward strand.
CTTTAAAAATCAGCTGACTTTGTGCTTAAGAAACTTTTTTTTAAACTATCAGTGTTGAAACGTGTTGTTCGGGACAATACAATACTTTTTTTGACAAATTCTATTTTTATCTCGTCTTAAGTGTTAGAATTTTGTACTTAAAGCAATGTGAAACTTCTATTAAAAACATAATACTGAATGCATCAAGGAAATGTGTTTTGTTTAAAAAAATATTTAATAAAAAATTATAATTTGGATTGTTAAATTTTTAAAGGACTTTTCATGTGTGAGGGACATAGGTACACATTTTGCGCATATCTGTGGTGTAAGTGTACATGCATGTTGGTTCCTGTAACTGTCTGTTGTGTGTGATCCCTCAGGAGAGAAAATGGCAGTGGGGTGTGCTTAGACCTCCAGGTGATTGACACAGTGCCAGGAGCAAAGATAGAGGAAGAGCTAGAGACACATCATGTCCTTGCTGGAAACCTCTACAAACCCAGGAGACGGGTACATCCTGCCAAACACACATCATTTCACTGTGAAGAGCTCTGAAGCATTATATTGACACTTTGTATGATGTGTTTTCTTCTGTTGTTCTCTCTTTCTCTATTGCTGTAGTACCAGTCCCACTACAGTCGCCACTTCATGACAGTGGGTGAAAAAGAGAGACAGGACAGGGAGGTGTTCCAGAGGAATATGCGCAACCGTCTGGAGTCCTTTAAATCCACTCGCTACAAGCGCCACAAGAAGGACCGCAGTCAGAAAAAGGCAAGGGCTCAAAACAGCAGCAAAACACACTTATGTGGAGTTAGATGGACCTGACCTGAGGGAGGCCAGGGTAGGCTAAGACAGACTAGTGTGTGTGTGTGTGTGTGGTCAACTGCCCAAAGGCAATGTAGAGACACAGGTAATGTTTGTAGTTAGGCTACTGATATGTATCATGAGTGATGAACTGTGTGTCTGTGAATTCAAATTCAAATTATTTCTGAACATGTGGTACTAAAGACTAGATTAATTATATGATATATGTATGTGTATATAAATAGTTGAATATAATAAATGTATTGTATATGTCATATGTAATATAATCTAAGTGTTTTCAAAAGAGATTTCTATTAAAAACATTTAAAAAATCTTACATATTTTATGTACACATACAGTACATGTATGCATTAAGCTATGATGATTAAGATAAGTATAGTTTATTTGTTTTCCATCACCCAAATTTTGATAATATTATTTTACAGCGGAAGGGGTCAGATGCTAAAGAGCAAGACATCAATGACAAACCCCGCCGAAATGTCAGCTGGCAGGACAAAGGTTGGTTATAAAATTAATTGTTAATTAAGCTATGTTCTGCTATTTAAAGTTTCCAGGGAATTGTGGGTAATATGTTTTTGCACATGTGTCTTCAGACCCAGTTGTGGTTCCAGTGGCACCTGAGGAGGATAAACATGATCCTTCCGAACCAGATAAAGATGATGATGTAGGCATCACTTTTGTGGCTCGCAAAGCCCCAGAAACACCAAAGGAGAGACCAAAATCAGGTGAGATGTGAATACAATTTTGTTAGACAATATGAGAGCTTATTGTTTTCTGTCCTCATCCCTTCTATATCTTCTTGCATCTATTTCTATTCTTTTAGTGCCAGCTGCACTGGATGTTTGTCAGAGCCCGGTCGCAGCCCCTCCATCGCCAACATGTGGAGAGAAGAACCTCCCGTGGAAAAGTGGCATAGGTTCCCTCCCTCCATGTGTGTCCGTGGAGGCAACTAAAATTATCCCTATAGACCTGCAGCAGGCATGGAACCAGAGCATCTCCTCTCTGGAGAGCCTGGCTTCTCCTCCAGCACCTCCAGAGCCTCAGCACCCACGTGTTAGCGCCCTCTCAAGGCTGGGAGGACCCCTGTGGACCCCCGCAAAGGGAAAAAGTAGTGGCGGTGGCCCTGGTAGTAATACAGGTTCCCCAAGTTCAGGACAGTTCAAGTTCACTATAGAGAAGGAGGAAGAGGAGGAAGGTGCACTGTCTCAGCAGCAGCGGGAAATGCAGCCCCTAATGTCATCTTTAAGGCCTCCACCACCACCTCCTCCACCAACTGCTGCGCAATCCGCCGTAAAAAGAAGGAATCCTTGTGTTTATCTTAGAAGTCTGGTGACAGTGCCACCTTCTGGTGCGGAGCCACAAAGCAGGAGGCCAACCCAGCTATAAAATCTCCTTCTTTCCTGATTTATCTTTTTAGGACCCTCAATCACATTACTGCAGGCATTTACCTCCTCAGGCCAGAGTTTGTTTTTTCAGAAAGTCAGTAAATTCCTTTCTAAGAGACTATTAATTTGGTTTCCTTTTTTAGCGCTAATAGGTTACGTGGGTTTAGAAATGGTTGGTAGAGTTTGCTGAGGGTCTATTCCTTTGTGTACAGGGCAGTTCCTTTTACAGTTTGAAGTGATCTGCCCTGTATTCTGTACCTCTGCATATGTGATTGTCCAAATGTACAACTACTGAACATATATATAAGGCTGAACCACATTCCAAGGGCCTACTGGGTGTGTCTGTCAAACAGTGTTTTTTCACTTACATGAAAGAAAAGAAAATGGCTTCATGGTTACTCATAACCTCACAGCTTTAATATTTAATCACCCAATCCATCTTAAAACAAAAAAAGGTCCTCACTTTTCAGACTGGGATGACAAAAGTACATTACAGAAAGCACATGAGGTTGGGGTCACACCTCTTCTATCAGAGCCATTATCTTTCAGTGGGTTATAAATATGCATAACAAATCCACACCCACAGAACCGGGTAACAAAAAACCCACGATGGTTGTCCTCAAGAGCATTTATGCTGTGTACAGGATATATAAGCTTCTATGCAGAACTTTACCTGTTCTTTGTTGTTGAGTTTGGGCAAAAAAGCAAGGTGTGTTAATTTATTTTGTATTTATGTATCATCTTCATGCCTTTCATTCTTTTGCTTTCTGAATAACAGGGTTTTGTGAATCTGCATTTTAATCTTCAAAGCTATATTTATAGCTGTTTTAATAACCAAAGTGTATAATGTTAATGTTTAATGTAATTTTTGTCCATCATTAATTGTTACACTATATTTATAATCATAAATAATTAATTCTAGTTCATCCAAATTGTATGTGCTTAATCAGTAGTAGGGGCTTGGAAATCTGTCATGGTGTAAAATTTGTGCCTAATAATACTGTAGGTCTCATGTGATGCAAAATGTCTACAGAAATAATTTACAGAGACAATGCATGACTCATCTATATAGTCTAATGCACTTATTTTAAAGAGGTTTAGCTTGATCAACCGTATGCAGGCACAATGACTTTGAGATGGATGCAAATTTTGTTCCTAAATATGTCAACTCTCAGTCTGTTGCTCTATACCACATCTTCATCATTTAAGTTTTTTACTGTACCACACAATAGAACAGAATGTAGGTTTTGCACTTGAACGCCATTTAGCCCAGTCATACCTAAGGTGTTGTTGAAGCTGCTGTCCCATTGTTTTGCATTGCTGTGTGACTGTATGTACTGATGATTGTTGTGCCTTGAGAGAGACAGTTGTAGATGCTGAGAAAGAGGCCTTGTTGATCTTTATTGTGCCTGTAAACCGTATGGAGCGGTGTAGTGCATTTATGTCGTCTTACTTGAACTTGACGTGTTAGCAGAATTGTTGCCTCAGTCATTTGACCCCACTGAAACCAAATTGGAATTAAATGATCCACCCATTGAATTCAAACAGAAATTTAATCTCTTTTCTCCCATATGTGTTTTTTTTTGGTAGGCATTTGTATTAGTTATCTGTGTGCCAAATACTGACTTCATGAATAAAGTTAACATAAGAGAGGATGGAGCTTTTGCATGACACTAGTGTTTGTCTCATCATTTCATGTTAATTTACCATTCTAATGTTTAGACAAAACATATTTATATATTCCAGACTGTGTCATATTTAGCTGGTCTCAGCTGGCTTTTCACCCATTTTAGGTAGATCCCCAGGAGGCTCAGCTATTTGGTGAATAATGAAGTTATATTCCCCCTTCAACCCAGGAGTCCCTGTGGTTTAGGCAGGGCTTCCCTAGACTGCCCTCAAAAGACTACAGCGCATTTATGTGCTAATGTGCCATTTTCTCTTCCTCAAGCCCTGAAACAGATCTCAGCCAGCGATGAAGTCACCAGCAAGAGAACAAAAGTTAGATTTGAATGTGTAGACTTTAACCGATTCCACCAAGTGAGTTTCCCACCTGACTAAATATCAGTGTTTTCTGTTGTTGCCTCTCAGATGTTCAAAAACTGTTTCTATGGATACTTTAGGTCTTTTGTTGAGTTTTAGAAAGGAAACTACAACGGATTTGTCTACTAATGTTCAACATTAGATACAAGTACATCCACCACAGGAAAATTCTGTCATTTTTTCTTTCCTTAACTGTCATTTTTATCACAGATTATGTATTGCGCTTGATAGCATTCTCCAATGGAAGTGGCATTGATGACAGTCAATAACAATGTAAAATGTTTAAAATTAAATATCCAATTTTCCTGTATTTAATTCATTTTATTATTTATTATTATTTTATTAATTCATATCTAGCATTTCATTTATCCTACACACAATTAAACAAAATTATAACTAAAAATAATCAGCATGTAAATTCTTCCGCCAAATAATATAGGTCGCCGTTTAGTGTACACTGCAGCAGCTCGGCGCATTAATATTGCGACAACGGTTTTGGACGTGCATCATCCATTCGAAATGTAAAGTCAGAACCATCGGTTAAACAATAAATATGTAACGTATTAAATAACGCATTACATAGTTTAAATATTTAATTAGCGATGCAACTAGTTACGATTGCACTTGTTTTGGATTCCTGTAAACTTGTCGACCTCTGTTTACCATACACCAGGTAAGTTAACGTTACAATCATCGATCGCTAAGTTAACGTTATCAAATGAATCCACAAAAAATAGCAATGAGGTAAATTAAATATTACAGTGGTTGGTGCAAGTGCAAGTAAATATTGATTACTTAATATTAAGATAGACTCATATTTAAATGGTTAACGTTAGTATGTTTTTAAATGTACAAACACCCCTATCGCATTGGTCGTTCATTTTAAATCGATACATTTAGCCAACCGTTTGGATATCAGACATTGTTTATCCGTAAAACAGATCCTTTGATAAATCGCTTACAAACAGATTCAGCAAGAATCAGTTTGGCCAGCTTTAGTTGAGAGCTTATTCCTACGTACAGATGCTATTATCTTTGCGCTTGATAATAAATGCTGATTCCTTCATCTGGGTGCACTGACCTAAAAGTCATGGAGCTCTGTTGAATCTCGTAACTGAAAATGTGGTTGAAGCCACAAACTCCTTGGGACTCTTGTAAAGGTGTGGAAAAGTGCCTGATAAGTGATTTAGTAGAATGTAATTGGAGCTCTTTAGGGCAAAGAACACAGGCTCAATCAGGAGCCATATTTCTGTTAGAGGTGAAAATCGTTTCCATTTGTTGGCAGTGCCTTGTCCTCCACCCCTGTAATGACGATGGCAAAGGCCAAATTCAGTTACTCCTTTTATGAGACACTGTTGTTGCTGCGCACAGGTTTTTCTTGTTATACTATATGTAATAGTATATCAACTGTGTTTGCATGTGAGCACGGCTTTTTATAGTAGTCGTCGAAAAGCATAAATTCAAGCACTTCCACACTTTTTGACAAATTGATTTCCATGTTTTTTTTTTGCTAGGTTTTACATCATTGTATGGATTACTCACAAAGTATTTTCTAACTTGAAAATAATATAAAGATGAAGGATTGTTATTGTTATTTTAATTATTTATTTAAATCCGACTAAACACCAGCAGACACCAGGAAATTTTGTGCTATAAAAAAGTCTGGAGGATGTTCCAATTTTCATATTACCTTGAACGTCTGATGTAATTACCCATCTGACAAGTTAACTAGTTGACAGGTAACTATAAATCACACTAATTAAAGGGTGTCAATACAATTATGCGTGAGAGATGGAAGTGCAGATAGGAATAAATGAATGATAATTCCAGAGTTTTGCAAATTAAAACACCATGTCACTAATATTAATCAAGCAATGAGTCCCAAAATTTTCAGAGCACATTTGATCCATTGGCATCATGCATATTGTGTGTTTCTGGTGCACGTTAAACTGATCAAACAGCAGTAGTGTGTGGAGCTCACAGTAGCTGCCATCGCCTGTGCAGGTCCAAGAACGAAGCTATTCTTTCAGGGCTTAATTGTGGGCCTGTACAGGGTAGATCAGAGGGCAGTGTTCATACAGCTCCATCCTTATTGGCTGGGTAAAAATTGTTCCCCCGGGTGGAAAACCTGCTCACATTCTTAACAGACACTTTGCATTGTCACTGTGCAGCAGATCATCCGATATCTGGCTGATCTGTCAGTGGAACCTCCAAACCGAGAACAGGAATTTTCCATGTCAGGCTGAAGCACTAGCTGATTAGAGCTCCAAATGTTCTGTGAAAGGGCCCCTTCTGGGTAATTTGCAAATTATGATCATACAGTATGTGTTTTTCCGGAATAGTGTGGTGTATCACATACATATTTCCTATCCTTGGCTGGTATAGCTAATCTAATAGTGAGGTTTTGCCACCCTGTCTTTTCCATTGATTAAATAATAATGGTTTTCTGTGCCAGAACATTCCCAATGAATCAATGTGTCAGTCTTCTACAAATGTATGAAATGAAGATGATTCTCAAAACAAAGTAGAGCTATTATAAAATATGTTCTGTGATTTGAAAAAGTACTGCCCATGGCATTTGCCGTGACTACTCTTGTAAATTATCACTACCTGTGAGGTTTTTTCCCAGCATGTATGTGCTTGCTGGATAGCACACTTTCGATTCAGAAGACTTACAGTGTCTGACTGTCTGTCTGATTTTTTTATATTTACCTAGGTACAGAACTTAGATAGATTTTATAACATGAGGCAGTTATGTGTGTGGTCAAATGAGGCAAAATGTCATTTATACATAATATATAAATATTTTTTATTAAAAAGTAATATTATCTGGATTTCCACAAGAACATTGGATTAAATCAAAAGTAAATTGTTCAGAAAGAACTGTGTGTTACATTTTGTACATTTGAGCTGATGCTGATGTGTTGTTTTGGCATATGAGTACATGTTTTGAACTGAAAGTGAGTAATTGGATGGTTGGAAACAACCAGTTGGTTCTTAGTGCAACACCTACTGTATATTTTCTTCATGGGTATTTGAAAACTTAATCACATGACTTGTGGTTGTATAATATGGCTGTAAATAATGCTTCTGTCCACTGGAATGTGTCTACCTTGGCCTTCGTATGTCTTTCAGAAACTTACTGTTAGTAAAATGTAAAGTCTAACACAATGATCTGTGGATGCTGTTCCAACACATGTAGTTTGAAGTTAGCTGTCAGGCTGTAATCAGCCAGATCTCCTGGACCAGAACTATGTTAAAAATGCGTTTGTTTTCTCCTTTCAAAAGTGTCTGATTACATAACTGCAGCATTTGAGTTGAGTACAGTAGGAGGGATTTAGGAGTTGCAAGAACAGTAAAGCATGTTTTGGTGTGTCAGTTTACACTGTAGAATAAAAAGAAAAGAAACCGTTGAGCCGACTTAAAATTAAGGCATCCAGCTTCAGCAGATTTTTGAGTTTTCGCAATTTAGGAGTTTTCCACGTTAAGAAAAATAAAAAATCAGCTTAAGCTGGTTGGCTAAAAATGTAAAGTTTGCTGAACTTTTTTTTTATAGTGTATACTAGTTTGATGTTTCTTTAATCTACTGTGTATCAGACAACACTTGTGCCACTTATGCAGAGTTCAGACTGCACGATTTTATCCTGTATAAGAGCGGCAAACTGAGGATACATTTTAAAATGGAGGAGAAACTCATTATTGCAGTGGGCAATCACCTAGTCCTTTATGACCAATTGCTTTTTATGTAACGGGATTTATACTGGAGATACCAGGCGTGGAAAGAGAACTATCAAAGATACTATCTGAGAGAATCGCAGATGAGTCGCCGACACCCGTGAGACACCCATATTTGGCGATTTAGAACTATGCCGTGAGAAATGTGTTCTGACGGAAAATAACATTGCGATTACCTACAGCCAATGAGAGAGCAACATCCAGGGCAGCAGGATGTTGGGGGAGGAGTTACAAAAGTACAGAACATAAGTGTCCTCCTCCATAATCTTCTTTTCGTTGCAAATGAGCACACTTGCAATTTGTATGGCAAGTCTCACATGAGAACTCCATTCTTGCACACGTGACCTCGCGTTGTTTCCGTGTCACTTCTCGCATGTGTTTGGTTGGAAGTTTGCGGACCAGGACAAAGTTATCAGCGATTCTTCCTATTGTAAAGTCATTCAGTGTGAAAAGATCTCTCACGCAACTACTTTGAAAATGGTGCAGTCTGAACTCGGCATTAAAGTAAAGATGTAACAACATCGAATAGTGATTTTACACAGTCACCTCCAATCCAAGCAGCTTTATACTGGTAATCACTGCAAATTTGCATGCTACACACTCCCCATGTGGGGAAATATTCTCACATATCCCGATTTCTGTTGATATAGCTAAATTTCAACCATGACCTATAGTCAGAGATTTCCGTCAAACCTTTGTTTGCAAGATCATTGAAAAAACAGATTTGTTTGAATTAGTTAAGTGGACTTTAAGACCCTCCAGACTTCAGACGTGGTTTTCTGAACATCACCACAAACTCTCAGCAGACAGTGAAGTGAAGGTTAGGGGAGTAAATGTTTTGCATTTTGCAGTGCTCCATGAAAGAGGTCTTTGTCAGCACTGGAAAAGTCCTGACTCTTGCACTTTAATTTTCCCTTTTCTATGTCCTTGTTATTGTTCGGTTTTAAGAACTGTTTTATATTGTGATACTTAAGTCTTCAGTCGTGTCCATAGGGACTTGAGACAGGAAGCACGCTTCACACTAGATCATGACAATGAATCTCTCATAATGTAAAGACCATATTCTGATGAGTGCTTTGTGTGTTGTTGCGAATCTGGAGAAAAGGAGAAAAGCAGGACACTCTCGTGCCATCTGAGACCCCCTGTCTAAGTTCAGACAGCCCAGCATGTGCATGATGAGCGCCCTGAGTATTCTTGTATTTTACAGAGTGAGAAACTGAGTAGATTTAGTGTGTTATGCCTTCTCCAGACTTGCTTGTGCCATCGCTCATGTTTCTCTTCAGTAGCTTAGCACTAGTTGAAAGAATAAGCAAATGTGCAGTTTAAACGTTTGGTGTCTTTAAAAAATCCAAAGGTTCAAAGCAAAGCCATTTTTCAACATTGGTAGTAATAAGCACCAAATCAGCATTTTTCAGATTTATGAGGACTGGAGTAAATCGACTTTGCCATCACAGGGGGAAAAATTACATTTTAACATACATAAATATATTTATTGTAAAGTGTTATAATATTTCACAGTATTACTGTTTTGCTGTATTTTAAAATAAATAAATGCAGCTTTAATGAGTGATATATGGTGTTTAATACATGGACAAAACCAAAAATGCATTTCCAGTAATAGTCATAACAGGACATTTTTGCGAGCTTAATGCATGCAGTAAGACAGAAAGCGTTAGAAGAGCATCCGGGTTGATATTTCCTGCCTGTGTTGAGTTCCAGTGACCTTTAGCAGAAGGATTTCAGTAACATGTCTGTCTTAAATCAGTCTTGAAGCAGGCAGAGAAAAGGCCTTTGTTTTTCACCTTTTGTGTCTGTGTCACATCCACACCTTTTGTGGCCAATTTCTGTTGACATAAAGAGGTGGGTCAACCTGCTCTGCCAGAGTTCGAACACTTTCCATCCGTTTTGCGATCCATAAAACGCACGTCTTAGTTTTGTTTACATCATAAACTAAGGGAGATCTATTTTGAACCTCAGCAGGCTGGCTCTGTTTGCAATGGCTGGGGTTCTCTCTCTGACGTGATGAAGACTCAACATGATAGATGCGCTAAAATATGTTTCCTTTTGAAATACAGGAAGTGGATATGGAAAAGTTGATGCATAAGAAAAGTAATTTCCACCAAAAGTAAAAATTTTTTTAAAAACCATCAAAGAGACAATGTTAAATAACATTCTTTATGTTTTCCTTCATTACCATTTATTTTCGTTTGGCACAGTTTCCATCCTGCAGTCTGGTATGTGACGGCAAGTGTACTTTAGGGCTGTTTTGTTAAGGGTTGTATATCAGTATGTCTTGTGCCTGCGAACATTTCCAAAGACCACAAGCTTTATGCCGTAATTTGAGTATGAGTATGTTCCCCTGGTTTCGTTGCAAGTTTTTTGGCTTGGCTGTTAGTATGTGGGCGGTTGTGAAAGGCAGTGCTCGACCGTGTGTTTGTGTCTGTGAGGTAACTCTTTTTGTAATGTCAGTCTTCACTACTCAGACTGCTTAGATAGGAGAGTCTCACATGCTCCAACAGGCAGATTTGGGAACAGTGTGAGGAAGAGAGAGAGAAAAAAAGAGGAGAGAGGGAGGTTTTACAGAAGGGAAAGGGGAGGAGTTTTCCTCGGCTGAGTTACCACCGTGACAGACAATCTCAGTGTGTGTATGAGTATCTCACAGGGTGTTTTGGTTTTTTCTCTCACATGCTGTCAGCATTATCACGGAGGGTCTTCAGAGACTGGCTGTTTTCTGATAAGCCTGATCCTGTAGGGCTGAAGACTGTGGATCAGCGAAGAGATGCTGTAGTTGTGATACTGCAAATCTACTAAGGGTAAGTGACTCTCAGCTTAAACATTTAGTTTCTCTGTGTCCTTCCACCTGTCTCTGGAATTCTGACTGTCCACTCACTCAGCCTGCAGTCATGGCTTTCCATGCCCGAGCAAGTTTCTTTCCCCCACTTTTCTTCCCCTTCTTTCATCTCTGAACTAATGTTCCCCATCGCTCTTTGAATTTGGGAAGTTTATAATCTGAATAACTTGGACTTTTTTAACACAAAGAAATATGAAAATGTGCATTGTTGTTATTTTAACGGGTCACCATTTTGCACAAATCCCACATTTTAATGACTTTTTACAGTTCACAAAATAGTCCTGCATAGTAACAACAGATCACTTGAATTACAAATAATTTGCACATTGTCAGTTTATTTAAATACTGTTAACTTTCCATTTAAGGTTACAACAGATAGATTACTCAAAATATATACTCCTAGAACAGTGGTTCTCAACCCTTTTGACTCCAATACCCCCTATTGACCACAACAATACAATGTTTCCAGTTGGTCGTAATTTACTAAAAGTGTTTTTTAAACTGTTGTAAACTGTTTTCTCAGTTGTTTTTCTTTATATGTTCTCTAAACAAAAGATAAGTTCAGTAATGAATATTAATTATTAAATTGCCCATGGGGTTCATTAGAATTTTATTATTTTACAGAACTTTTGAATGTCTAAAATTGCACTTTTAAAATATATATATATTTTTTTAGCTTAATGTAATGCTTGTTTGTGTTATTTTAGATCATTTAAAGTCATCTTTTGGCCCACTGATGTTTCTTGGTGGACACTGGGGCTGTTTAAAAACCACTGATATGTGTGATGTTGGACAATCCTTATACTTTAAAAGTGTTTGTTCTTTACTAATATAAATGTATTTGTGACATGATATGTGTAAACATATTTTTGACTTGTGTATGTGTCCATACAAAAAAAGTGATGGGTAATGTTAGTATTGTGCAGGAATGTGTGTGTGTGTGTGTGTGTGTGTGTGTGTGTGGACAGATGCCTGCACAGCTCAGTATTTTTGTTTTAAGTAGCCCTGTTAAGACTTTGTGTGCCATGACTGCGATGAGTTCACACACCATTAACCTCGCACACATAAAGAAGACCGTTCTTACATCAGCTAGGTCAATGAGGAGTCCAGATGAATGGCTGTTGAACTTTTAGACGTGGCAGGATGAATGCGACTTTGTTGATTTAATATTGCTGCAGCCCCTGTTTGACACCTCAGTGTAACCCGGCTTATATACACTGGCCTTGCACTCTTAACGAAGCATAAAGACACGACTGAACAAATTCTTTTTGGATTCTCATCATCATCTGTCTGCTATGTAACACAGCTGATGCCAGAGTAGGATGTCAAAGTAAATACATACCCCTGACTGTATTTTATTACCAAAGAAGTCCTGAAATGACGAACATATGTCCCCCCCACCAGATCCAAGTTACCCTCTTTTGAATTTCTGCTTCTGTTTCTCTAATGCTGTTATTTGTTGAGATGATGCATTGCCCCAGAGATAAGAGAATCAAATCATTTAAGAGGGTCAATTGCTGAAGGTTTACTGCTCTGAATTATCGAGACCCCTTTGTGAACCCTCTTCCAGTGTGTATACAGTGCGGTGCCGTCACGGCTGGGTGCGTCTATGTACTACAGCTGGACCCGAAGCTACAATGTCTGACCCAGAGGGCAGGGAAAGTGTGGGAAACATACCTTTAATGTATCTCTGTCCAGCACACTTCTTTTCGTCAAACAAAATGAGAAATTATGTGTAGCACTTAGAATGTTATGAAAAGATATGTATGAGTCTTACTCGGTGAGAAGTATGTTTTATCATAGGAGCTTTGTTGCAGGGAAATTGTGGAGGCACATAAAAATATTTGTTGTTGGAGGGCATTTGTTGGACTCTCAGTGCCTGTTGAAGTAATCACAGATTGGCCTCAAAGTAGATGTGTACAACCCCTTGACATTTTTATCAGTGTCATGTGGGCAATATAAGCACTGCCTGGTAGAGCCGTCGCTAAAATTCACAGGGTCAGAACAAATGTTTATAGGTGGGCCCCCTCTCTGATATAGAGGACCCACCTCACAGGGCCTCAGACGGCTGCTGCCTGGTATTAGGGGTGATTATGCTTGAATAGAAATGAACAGAAGGGGAGAAAAATAGGCACAGGCACAGGATATTACAGTTCGTCTGTATTGGACAATAGTGAATACATTGCTCTTAAACTTCAATTTCCTCTGGTGAAGCTTCAATCATCTGCCTTCTCCCATCCTAATACGAATGTGCTTATGCATTGCTTAGACACAGATATGAGAGTGGGAGAGACTGAAAAAACATTTAGCAGTTAGCACTTGGTTAATAGAGGTTTTCTTTCTGTGATGCTTAACCCTGGTTCTGGATTGTCTGATTTTCCTAACCCCAGGTTAAACTCTTCTCTTTTTTTATTTAAATTAAATGCATATCCTCTCTCTCTCATTCTTTCCTTCTCTTAGAATATCCTGTGTTTCATGTTTAAATTACACAAACATTCTGGTGATTTCCCCAGTGATGGTATCTAGGTCTCATTCGGTTTGCATAACATGACGGCTGTAGGTGAATCCTTTGGCTCAACAACGAGGATGAAGTGGGTTCACAGAACTGCACTCCACTCCATGGGAAGTTCATCCATAGTCATTATTTCAGAAAGGTGAAGCTTGGATGAAAAAGTGACCTTAAGTCTTCTTAGAACATTTATTTATTTTTCTTTTACGGGACAGTAGTTATTCGGACTCTCCTCCTGGTGGATGGACTGTAATATTTTGCCGAAAAACTCAACTCTTGTTTACAGCCACATGATGTTCAGTTTCTCCACATCGCATATAAATGGGATATCTGATAAGAACAAGCACAGTGTTGAAGCAAAAACAGATGCTCATGTAACCGAGATCTGGTTTAAATCTCTCCGGCATCACAATGAAGGCCTGTTGTTTCCTGTTGTCTCGTTTTCATTTAGTAAACCACCAAACGATCTGTCTGCCTCTGACTTCTGCCCAAATAATAATGTTTCAGATAATTAAATAAAGAAAAAAGGAACAGAATGATAAAAGAGGGTAGAGATGAAGAGAAAACCAGTCAAGAATATAACGCTGACCATAGTGACTAAATCCACATATATTTAAAGCTCAGTTGGGTTTGGGTGGACCTGCTCAGTCCCACTCTGATGTAACACTCAGCACATGTTACATGTCTCTCTCTGTTCATCTGTGTCAGCCAGTGGTTAAGAGAATCATACTCTTCCTACTTTGTCAAAACATGTTTTCTGTTAGGACACCACACTCTATAGGAGCAAAACAGTTGAATCTAGGATTTTGTTTTCCTCATGTTTGTGGTCTCTCACATTTTGAATATCTTACAAGATTGAAAAAAATATTTTAGTGTGTACTAAAATATGTGTATCAGATTAATATATGTAAAGCGCATGACATGACCAGGTGTATACAGGCCTATTGATATGAGAGGACTGCTGGGATAATACCACATTAATTCTTTATGATTCTGAACCAGAGGGCCGAGGCCCACCAGGGGGCTTCATAAAACATCCTCAAGACTTCTTGAAGTCATTTAAAATGAGTTAAGACAAATAAGACTAGTATGAGTTCTAGATCTAGAAAAATCTAGGATTTTTAGGATATATTTATTTTTTGTTGTTTTTTTCTTTGAAATGTATAAAATGAGTTTAAAAGTATGATTGCTAGACCTAGAAGAGACATGAAAATCAGTAATAACTTAGTACTCAATGCCAAGCTCTAAAATATTTTATCAGGTAAAAAGTGTGAGTAAAAAAATAGAATATGGAGACAGAGCAGAATTTAGCGGTGTGCCATTTTATGTATTTCAGTCAGTTAGCTTATTAATCAGTGCACTGCCCAGTAGTCATGTTGTAGCAAATTCAGTCATCAGTGACCCCATATTTAGTAGAACAAGTCTTGTTTTTGCCTGAATTTATTTTCAGAATTTGAGGATGAATGAGACTCAGTGTAGGACTTCACACACAGTAAAGCATCATACAGACGCACCCTTCTGATTAGTCACATGTGAGTCAAGTCATCAGGACTCCACCTGTTAGTGAGTTTCTATCCATAAATCACTTTAATAATCCACAATCTTGAAAATGTTTCAGTCATATTCTTACAGAATCAAAATGCGTTGTATAAAACTTTTACCTTACAACAATGAATACATGCATAATCTATCTGTGCTCACTTCATTCATAATTAATCTGCATATTTACAAGTAAAAAACAGATTGAAGTGTTAGGGTGCATTTGTTGGCTGTGGTTTCATGTAAAATCAGTGAAAAGTTTGTTGGTCACCATCACTGTGGTGTTTCATTCCACAATGGCCGGCATCCCTTCCAGACATCATCATTCAAACAGACATTTTAAATTTATATGCTGGAGGGTTATCATTGATATTTTTAAAGTAAACTCAGTTTCTGTGAAGGCTATGGATCATTTATCCTCGGCACATGTTGAAGCTGAGGTTAGGGGTCAGTGATGTCTGAGTGAGTGAGTCTTACCTAGTGGCTTATGACTGACTGATGTGTACAAATAGTATTTGACACATTTTACATGCTTTGGTGACACAGGCATGTGTCATTGGACAGGCTTTTTCAGAGAATTTGCACGCACAAATTATAACTCAATAAGTATTAATTAGTTTATACATTTATTTAGTTTGTTAATATTACTGTGCACATCTGTCTATTTTTATATTGCCTGCAGCATTTTTGATAAAAACATGCATTTATTTGCAACATTAAATATTTATTACTGTCATTTTCAGCTTAAAAAGAGCACTGACTTTTTCAGCCTGTTGTGTCCACAGCAATCCGTATAATGAACACTTCAGTTCACTGCCTCCACAAACGGTTCATTTAAACCACAAACCTTTCACGTGTGTCCCAGAATCATTTAAAATGTGTTGAGGGTGTGTTTACTCATGTCATACATAAAAACGCAGATGTCGACTCAATAGGTAACCTGCAGAGCAACCTAATGACATCTCACTTAATTTGTTGATTTTTACCTTACCTCAACTTGGCGCAAAAGAAGCATTGTGCTTTATTAGGCTTGTATGCTCTGGTTTTATTTAACTATTCAGACTGCAGGTGCTCTTGAGAGACTTATTATTGTCAGTGAGGATTACTTGTGCTTATGTCCACAAAAGCCCGTCTAGCTGTGGTTAACCGTCCATTCATTAGACGCAAATAGATTCAAGTTTATAGAATTGAATCTGAACTGCTCTGATGTAAGGAGATTTGGTAAGTAGGCCTAGTTATTTAACATAATACAGCCACAGCTTCCTCTAGAGACAAATATGCTCTAGAAAAGTGTTGTCATCTTCTCCTGTCGTCTTTCACTTATTAATGCCACACATTTGATTGAAGCAGACAAAATTTTACATTTTACAGAATTGTTTCATTTTAATTAAGTAAATTCAAAAGTAGAAAATATTTAAGGTTCATGCTTTTGATATGACATCAGAACGTGATTCTGGTGAAATGATTATGATGGCACATTTTTAATCTTGTTTTTGTCGAGGCTGTTGCTGACAGGCGCTCGGAGCGGCAGTGATTTAAAGAGCTAAAGTCAATATTTAAGACTGGTGTAATACCATCGGCCAGTCATGGTTTTATCTGGAGGAAATCCTCTCACAATGGACTAATAAACAATTGCTTTTCGAGCTGAACAAAAAAGCGCAACCTTTATGCATATGCTGAAGAATAAATCTTTGTGTGAAATCTTTTCCAGTTGCCCCTGTCCCCTGTTCTTCTGTTGACCTTGATTCTTCAGGATTTGAGTGAAAGTACAGGCCCATGTCAAAAATGCTGTTGAACTGAATGTTCATATAGAATCTCTTGTGATTAAGCACAAATCACTCACATTCTAAGGTAGTCTGGTGGGTGGTTTATATAGTGCCACAGTGACTTGAGTGCCACAAAAAAAACACTTCTCTTTCTCTAAGAATTGCTGTAGTCACCTCTTTCTCCATTCTCAGTTTTTAGATAATTTTTGCTATAGCAACGTACAACAAAGTGCACATGTGGTTGACATGTGATGGTTCTTCTCACACGTTTTGTTTTTTAGAAGGAAAACAGACTCTCTCTTTATTCTCTCTCACTTTTTTTCAGCTCATAGAAACACAGGGCATATTCATTCAGTGAACCTCACGTGTGTTCTGTCATTCATCTGTTTAATCCTCGTTTTGATTGCTGAGGTGGGTGGAGCTCAGATTGGCTATGATGTGTCTGTGTGTCACTATTGGTTTAGGATGGTAATGTTCTCCTGTGACAAATTTTGGTCAAACTGATGGAAATACTACAGAAACACATGAGGGTTTTTTTCAGTAGTCTTTGCGATAGTTTGCCTTGTTTTGTTCTTATAATTGAATGTCATATCTGTGTTATTGCTTCTTATCCATTCATATCATATAATGGAAAAATAAAACATGTCCTGTTCTTTATTCTCTCTCTCTCTGTTCTCTTGCTCTTATTCTCTTGTTCTCTTTATATAAATTGTGTAATCTAGGCTAATAAATGTAAAACTAAATCAGTTTCTTACTCCCTTGGGCCTGTCAGAAAGCAGAGGGCTTCAGGTTAACTGGTATCAGCAGTGCATTAGTCAGTCATGCCAGACAAACTACACCCCTTTTCATGTTTAATCACTTAATCAGATTGAGTTTTGGAGAAACAGATCAGGACAGGCGGTCTTGTTTTTTCATCATCTGTGTTTGTGAATGTGTTCTTGAGAGTATCTGTATGTGGAAACAAACAATGCCGGTGAGGAATTTCATATTCATTTTCAAATATCCAGTTTGACTGTGAAAAAACAACTTGCACCAAAAGATGTCAAATGGAATAAATGGTTTATAAACTGAATTGAAAAAAAAAATGGATTCAGAATAACACAATATACCATCATAAAGATGTTTTTGATCTGTAAAATTATCTTAAATGTGGTTCATTTTAAGTGACTATTTATTTTTAGGTATACTTCAGTGCAGAGAAGCCATTGAAATAAACAGCCAAAATTATACCAATAAATAGCTAAAAGAACTGGAGATTTGCAGCTTACATCAACAAACACAAAGAGAAGGTGAAAGATTTAGTTTGTAAGTACAGTAGATGTTTGTATTGTACCATTAACCTCCAGCTCCACAGTTTATTTCTCATTAACTGGTTGCCTTAGGCCTGAGCATGTAACCACATACACACAGATTCCTATCTCCGTTATGTCTGGAGATGTTTGTAGTCTTTCTCATTCATGGCCTTCTTTCAATTAAAGGTAAGAAAACCACTGAAGTGATCATTTGTACCCATTTTCTCCTTCCTACTTTTACTGTTTCTTCCTTGTGTTGTTGTAGTCGTTCTCCTCAGTCATTACATCATCTGACTTCTCCATCAAGGAACGCTTATCAAGCGCACACTCACTCTGGCCTGTAGATGTAGTCCTTCCCCTTGCAACACTCTGGATGTGTTTGTGAAACCCGCTTTAATTACCTTTTGACATAAGTCCTCAAGAGTGATACAGTTGCTTGGGAATCAATATATATTCCCGTTGATCTCAGTTTAATTCAATTAGAAATAATGGCTACCCAATTACATCAACTGCTCTAATTAGTAGCTTTAGTTCTTCTCACTTTACATGGACTGATTTTTGAACTTGAAGCCAAAGCAAAATTTGTGTAGCTGTGCAGCTCAGCTGTTCCTTTACTTCAAACTCTGCTCTGTTTGTGTAGCCTGTGATAAAGTGTGTTGCACACACACACACAGGAACCAAGCATTACTCCTGATGACAGCCTTGGGTGAAGGACCATGTCATAAAACAAGCCATTAACAAAGGGTGCAATGCAAGAGCTGCTTTTTGCCCCATGGCTGAATATCCACTCTCCCTCCATTTTCCACTTCCTGCCATACAGCTACTGTGTGGACTTGATGAGATCATTTCTGTGTCTGTTTACAAGGTGACATATCAGTGTCAAAACTGGTCTTACAGAACAAAATACACAGACATCTGGAAATTGTATTATATTATATTAAACATACCACACATTTTAAACTTCACATATAATTTCTTAATAAGAAAACACAACGGCTGTCAATTTATTTTATTTATTTATTTTTTTTACAAATATGTGCAATGGCAATACATGTCATTAAAATGAAACTATTTTGAACTAAACTGTTTATCACACTTTCAATTTGAATGTTTTTGGCATGGCAGTGAGTTGATCGTGTTGTTTGAGGAATCTTTCCTACATGGCTTCCTGCTGTTGCTGTGTGCAGCTGGAATGTGAGTGTTCATATTCCAACCACTGCCGAGTGCTTTGGCTCCCCCTGGTTACTGTTTTTATCTCCTTCCCTCGAGCCCAACTCTCTACAGAGAAACAAGAAAGCAAGAGAAACAGAAAGCAGTATGACTGATTTACACCATCGGATAACTGTAAGAGGGTTATTATCGCACCTCAGCTTTTCAAATCATATTCAAGTGAATTACTTTTCTCTTATGTTAAATAAAATATATAATAGATAATAGGGTTGGGCGATGTTGACCAATTTGGCACCGTACGATGACTAATGTGAAGTATCGCGATGGACGATGGTATCGTCGTCGCCTTAGGTGGCAGAGGGGTTAGTTGTAGTTTTGCGTAGCCAGACCTTCAGACTGACGGCTGAAGGTCTGGAACTTTATAGCAGCTTTCTTTGGCTAAGGCCCGCCCATAAAGCCGTTTGACCGACATGTCAAACAACCAATCACAGTTTGTGTCGTTCAGCGTCACGTTTCGGAGCGTGAAAATGTCCCCACAACAACAGACCGGCGTGCAACAAGTCATTTAGCATAGAATAACAAAGAAGGAGAAGAAAACAAGCAGTAAGTCATTGATCTGTTCGTGCACGTATAACAACAATGGC
>JAUCNO010001819.1:10177724-10192259 GCA_032353835.1 Enteromius viviparus
AATATTGGTCTGTTGGACTTGGTTGAACAAAAATAAACAATATTTTGTTGCTTAAGCTTATGTATTCAGTCATTATTTAATGGCATAATAAAAATCCATATGAAAAAACCTTACTTCTCACTGTTCTCAGGTCAAATATTTATATGCGATTAAAATGCAATTAATTTCGATTAATTAATTAAAAAGCCTCTAATTAATTAGATTAATTTAATCGAGTCCCGGCCCTAATATAAATACATCAATATGGTACTGTACTAGTGCTATTATATGGTTTACCAGGGTTTAAAATGCTGTACTTATTCATACACTACAGGGGTCCCTGTCCCCTATCTCTATCCATCAAATGATCCATCCAAGACCCCTGGTCTAGAGCCAAATGTACATGTGTTTTTTACATGACTGGTTAAAAGTAAATGTATATTAATTGAGGAATGGTCACATGCTTGACATAGAGAGTTTTAGTGAGGTATGAGTCATATACTGCACAGGCTCTATTTATACTGGACCCCTATAAAAATAGACAAACCTAACCCAGTGACGAAAACTTAAACACACTGACCCACATATGTGGGTTCAAATTAAGTATGACCTTAATTCATTGTTCATGTTTACAATGCACCTTGGTAGTTGGTACCAATCTGAGAAATCTCCTTTTGTGCTGCTCTTGCAGATCAGCCTCTAAATCTTTGAGCAGTGGAAATATAAATACCAAATTAATTTGAACAATATGAATTCATTTGTTTTTATTTAGGCACTAATATTATATTTGTTGACGTTCCTAAATGCTTTATCTACTTTAATGTGGTAGAATTATTGATTTTAAGGGCCCTGTGAATGTTACTTACGAAAATCAATATCCAAGATGACACTGAAAGGCACTGGTTGAAAAATTGCTTAATCCTTGTTTTCATTTAACCAGATGTATTTAGCAATTTATCAACACTGAGTTACGTTTGTTTGAGCACCAAACCAGCATATTAGATTGATTTCTGAAGGATCATGTGACACTGACGATTGGAGTAATGGTGTCTGAAACGTCAGCCTTGCTATCACAGGAATAAATTAAAATTTGAAATACATTAAAATAAAAATGAGTTATTTAAAATTCTAAAATTATTTTACAATAGTATCTACCGTTTTCTTGTTTTAAATAAATGCAGCATTACATTACAAAACAAGATAAAATCTTACAGACTCCATTTTTTTAAATGGTAATATACACATGGCTCAAAAATGACAATTCTGTCATCAATTTTGGATCTTTATTTAATACAAAATATTGGTTAAAAAAAACAACCCTCAACTGCACATGGACAAGAAAGAGACATACAGAGTTTTAATGAAAGAAGAACGCATTTTAAGGTAATTAATAATTGAATTAATTAACTGTGTATTAAGAGGTGACTTAATTCGACTTAGACCAGCTGTGCATTTGGCTGAGGCACTGCCCCCGTGTGACCCGTGTTCACTTTACCCCTCATGGTCTGTCTTTCTCCTGCTGAATCTTCTCATCTTTTAGACATTGGTAAGCAGATCAAGTGTCAATCACACATCGTGGACAGCATTTCTCCTCCCACCAAAGCTCTGTGTCTATTCACTCTGTCAGCAGGGAGCCAGTCTCTGGGTGTATGTAGCTTTCTCAGTGAAAAGCCAGATTACAGTGTTTCCAACTGTGTTTTCTCAAGAGTCCTGTGCAGTAAATAAAATCTTATTGAATGGTGAGTTTTGTTAAACATTTCATTTTAAAAGTTCTGTTTCCATTTTTAATATAACATAAAGTCGGTTAAGGTTAACAGTTAACTGCTGGATGTATTATTTATGTACTATTACAGTCAAATCAAATTTATTCAACATTTCTCACAGTTTATTTGCTATAGTTTAGAAAATGGTAATAAAATATGTCAAGAAATCAGAGTTAATCTGTGTAAGTGTCTTCTTGATAATGTCAGATAACTTAGTATATGTAATGGATTACAATCAGTCTAAATAATTCAGATGTTACATTTAATTACACAATTAGATAATACCAATTTAGGTCAAACAGTTACCAGTGAAAGAAAAAAAGTATTGAGTAGTACAGAGTATTGTTTGATCCTACATTTGACTGGTAGTCCACTCACACTATGAAGAATTTGTGGGTTTAATATGTCACAGTTCACTTTATTTTGCTATCCTCACATTTATGAAATACAGTGTCTCTAGAAAAAATATCTCGTGTCTGAATAATATAATTTTTGGTTTGAATGTATATCATTCATATTTTGAATTAGCTTGTGTATTTATATTTTCACATGTCATTTTAAAAGTTTCACACATCTTATCTGCTTTTGTCTTGTCTAGCTAGCTTTTATTCATTTATATTTAGGAATTATTAAATTAAGTACTTAAAGCTATTTCCATTTGTTAATTTCCAAGACAGCATTAATTTAAGTTTTTTTGTTGTTGTTGTTGTTGTTTAGTTTTTTTTAGTAATTTTAATTACTGGAAAGTTTTAGTAATTTAAATTAAATTTACCAATACTGGTTGAATGATTTTTAGCTGATCAGAATTTGATGCATGTTTGTGTGAAAACATAATTTTAAAGGAATAATTTATTCAAACATGGAAATGAATAATTTACTCACCCTTATAGCCTTTTTAAACCTGTATGACTTTGTCTCGTCTTTGAAGCGTTAAAGAATATATCTCGAAGAAACTTAGAAAACAGTTTTGGTGATCAGTAAATTATATAAATGTGTGTTATATATGTGTGTAAACTATGCCTTAAATACTGTCTTTTGATTGTAATATGCCACATATGTAATATGTAGTTTGCATATTCGTGTTGACAATATTTTCCCCTTGTGTCTGCTTTGCTCCAGCAGCTAATGTAGAGTGTGACTGGGAGGGTCTTTGAGCTGTGGGTGTGGTCAGAAGTTTCTGAGTAAAAGACATACAGGCAGACAGCGTGAGAGGGGAGGGGCAGAGAGTGAGTGGGCGGTCTCTACCTCGTGAGCTGCTGCAGTGTGTGTGGGGAGTGTGTCAGTGTGTCGGAGACCTGCAGTTTGGAAGGGTTAGTGAGCAACACACACACAAACTTGCTCACTCAGCACACATGCACGCACACACACGTTCTCAACCGTGACACGGGACACTGCCGGACTCGCTGGAAAATGAATCTAATGAAGGGAAGGACAATCAGCCTACAGCATGGTGAGTACAGACGACTCTAGAGTTTAGAGGTGCTAATGGCTTTACCTTACGGGGGTTGAGACGGGGGAGGGGTGGGAGACAGGAGGTACTGTTTATACTGACTTTTACTGTACTGCGGCTGATTGGCAGTGTCAACGGTGTGAGGATACGCTTTAGCTATAGGGGAACGTCTTTGTGGTGATGTAGTGTGCTTGTTATGCATGTTATATGTGAATAGGACCTTTAGTCAGCGTGTGTTTGTGATGAGTAAGTGCTCAGAGTGTGTGTTGGTGGTCTGTACTGTCCTTGACGCAGGTAAAGCAGCCGAGGGGTGTTAAACTGTGGATTCAGCATGAATATGCTCCGCTGAGAGCTGACTGCATGCTGCTGTTATCTGTAGGCTTCATAGAGCCGGTTTGACTGTGTCTGTGTGTGACCTCTCTTCGTGACTATTGGGGTCTTCCAAATGTATGTGTGTGTGCTCAGGCCTGTCACGCCAGCTGTTCTCTACATTACACTCATCTCCTTTACATCTCAGCGAGCCTATAAAGAGGTCAACCATGCAGAAAGGAAGGAAAGTGTGTATGTGTGTACAACACTCTTGGCCTTTCGTTTTCTTTTAAAGGTGACTGCTGCCCTGAAGGGGGAAAATGAAGTCGATATGTTTTTTTTTTCTTAATCTTCATCGATTTTGAAAACGCATATTGTGGATTCAATTTAGCCTCATCTTTTGTGTTTGGATTGTTTAGGTTGATATTGAAAATGAGCCCAGAAGGAAAGAGCAGGGGGCGGAAAGAGGGGCAAAATTAAGTGTTTGGAGTAAAAGTACATTGTTATTAGTACACTCATATGCTCATTCTTCACTCCAAACCACAATTACGCTCCAAGCAGGTTGCGCTGTGCTACATCTGCTGATTGAACCACAAACATTCGTTGCTCTTATGCTTTACCAGGAACTTCCTTTGACCTGGAGTGTATCGTCTCCAAGAGCGCTGCTGGGCTTGTCCTGTGAGCAATCACTCTGTCCTTGTAATTGAGTGAGTCGGGTACAATTTACAAAGTCAATCTAAACATCCAATCCCCCAAACCGGCCAAGCTGCATATGGTTCAGTTTTTCAGGAAACGCTGCAGCTCTGGCTCAGTGATCTGAAGCTTACAATAGCTGTAGAGGTAACTGGAAACAAATGCGTTTAAAAGCAAAATAGCCTCCCGCTCATTCATTTAAGTCCACCATTGCTTGTCAAGATGTCGAAGGCTTAAATTAGTCCCATTTATTGTGTCCCTTTTTGTGTCTCTTGGCGACTAGGCAGAGAGGCGATCTTTAATTCGACCCACCTCGCCGTAGAGACATTTGTCCAAGGGTCACTGGGTTATCTAGTAGTTGTGTTTGAAGAGCAGGTTTACTCAGATGCTTCAGAGAGGTCTGAGGTTTGTCTGTTTCTGTTGTCAGGTAGAAAGCGGCTCTTGAGCCTGCTCTGATGTGTTAAACTTTAACTTCTAAAATGCTTCTGAGATTATGACTCTTGACTGAAGAATTTCATTGCCCTGTTCTTCAGGAGGCTTCATGAGAAAGGCAGCTGCAGGGTTTTTTGTGACTAGGGGTCTCAACAGTAATAACAAACACCATGTCTATGATATGTAATGTGAAGGCATCTGTTTGTAAATTTTGCTAGTCTGCATATTTGTCTGATATGTTTGTCTAAGAGTATACTTACCTTTAGGGCAGTCTGAAGAAGTAAAATAAATATGACAATACGCCCCTTTTAGGAAACACAGACACATTCCAATACTATTCAGATGTTTGGTGTTGGTGTGTTTTTTTCACTTCTTTTCTTTTTCATTTTAAATGAAACATTTAGGCTCATTTCTGTTGCATTTATATGATCAAAAATACAGTAAAATGTCTAATTTTGTCAACTATTAATATAATTCAAATTTGAAATGTAGTGTATTCCTCTGTAAAGATTAATTTTCAGTGTTATTTAGTCTCACATGGGCCTTCAGAAATTGAATATGCTGATTCAATACTTAATATACTTAACGTTTCAGAAAAGGTGATAATGCTTTTATAGCATTAAATGGTTCAGAACAACAACATTTATTAGAAATCTTTTGTAACTCTCTCTCTATCTCTCTCTATCTCTCTCTCTCTATATATATAGCTGTATTGTGCTTGATCTGTGTAATTTGTTCTTGCTTATAAAATGAAAATAATGTGTGTGTGTGTGTGAGAGAGAGATAACAGGAAAGCATATTTTATGGCCGGTCTTCATATTGCAGAGGTAGAGGAATGCCCGCGATGCTTCTCCTGATCAGACCTGTTCAATACAGAGTATAAAACATGATCACAGCACTCTCTTTCTCGCTCCCTGCTTTTCTTTTCTGTCTGTTATTAGATATGAACAGAAAACCACATCATTCTCAGCACTAAATAAACAAAATGTCATGTCAGTTCAGCACTCAGATTGTGACACTTGGTTATTGTCAGATCCATACCAAACCCTGCTAATGTTTAGCTGGATAGTCCTGAATTCTGCACATGCTATTTGGTGGAACAGGTCACATGGAGATTATGGTCTGCTTGCCCTAACCAATTAACCTTTATATGTGCTTTCAAAGGTTCTAAAATTTGACCCTGCAAGGCCACATGCTTGTTACGCAGCAAGAGCACTCTGATGTAATGATGTGTACATAGATAGACCATCCAGCACGTTTAGGATAGTCGGCTTGGTTCTAAATAGTTTTAGTGTGAATGCTAACAGATGTCTGAGCATTTTTAAATGTCATTGTGATTCAGGCAGAGTTCAGGAAGACGTTTAGGGTTAATTTTGTCCTACATGTCTGTAAATCACTGTGCACTGGTCATCTTTGGGACAACCATTACAACAGACACAACTCAAGACATGTGGAGTAGTGAGAGTGTG
The DNA here is from genome assembly GCA_032353835.1 of Enteromius viviparus. Lineage (NCBI taxonomy): Eukaryota > Metazoa > Chordata > Actinopteri > Cypriniformes > Cyprinidae > Enteromius > Enteromius viviparus. The sequence goes on from JAUCNO010001819.1 coordinate 10,183,820, forward strand.
CTATGCAATGCTAAGAGTTTCCTCCTGCGTACACTAACAAACCAAACTGTAATGTATGGGATCAAGCTTTGACTTGTTTCCTTTGAGGCATTTGAGGCATTGATGATAATCATCAGTCATTTTCATGCCATTTCTTTACCTCACACACAAAAGTGAGCAGAGACTCACTTATTCGTCATCCTATAGTAAATTGTTAGCTGCATAGATATATAGTCTCACTAAAACTAGTCAGACCATAATCTGAAAAACACGAGTGATGTTCCACCTGTATGCATTTTCTAATTCTCTGCAAGTTTTAAAACGATCACTTTAAATGCATATTTTTAATATCAATAAATCAGGCTTCCAAAAAGCAGATAACAGATCTCTCAAAGTGAATATAACCACATGAATCAATGTACTGTTATGGATCTTGTTTGGGTGGCTCTTGCTGCTTGAAGAATGCTGTCACACCCTTTGGGTCTCTCTTCTTTAACATGGTAATCCCAATACACTAGGCAGGAAAGAAAACCCTTCTGTGTGGACCAATTGAGGAGGAAATGAATGATTCATTTGTACAGGAAAGGACAAAGCGGAGGACCATAAATATAAACATGTACACAAATTTTAGTGACAACGTGTAAACACTTATGTTTAGGTGACTTCAAGTCATCTTCTTCCAGAGACCTATTTTAGGAGAAGCCAGTTGTCTTCATTATCACTACGATAACACTGAAAAAAATAAGTTTAAACTTAAACTTGCTCATATAATTTACACGGACCTGTTAGTCTGCACAGAAATTTGTGAAATGTAATTGCCCCTAGAAGCAAACATCTAGGTTCGCTTGATGTCTAAATTTACAGGATGTGTAAAGGGTAACTGAATGTCCTAGAATGGCTGTACTATGTTGTCACGTGATCGACTAAATTGTGTTTATCTTCACAGTTGGTGCCTATTGCTTGTGCCAAAGCCAAACATTGGGACCCCCCCCCCCCCCCCCAATTTATGTAACCCCTTCCACATGGCCTTACACTGTCACATCCTGCTGAGTTTAGCCCCAGACAGTGTCGCCACACAATCCAGCTCTCAGCCAATGGAGTCTTGCTTCACAATAGAAGAGACGAGGACTCAATCCATCAGTGGCAGAGGGCCAAAAGTCAACGTTTTTTGTGTTTAGCTCATGAATAGGCTTTGATCTCACTGCAGCCGCTCTGAAGTTGTACACCGTTCTGGAGATTAACCCCAAAGACCCAAGGACTCAGGATTTTGAGTTGTGTATTTGACTGATTATGTGCCAGTGAGTTTAGTTGGAGTCCCATCTACAAGTTTTGGATCTCAAGGATAGACTGATTAAAATTAGATGGGGTTTATTTTGAGGAGACACTTAATGCTTAGAAGCTAAGCTGTTACAGGGCCGGCCCTTTAAGTCTGGTCTTTGTATGCATTTCATTCATACAGCAGTGTATAAAGCAACTGCCACTCAGCCATGTCTTTACCCTAAAGTCCCTCTGTTGTTTTACCTACTCATTGGATTTTAGCAGTGTCAATTTTATATACCAAGGTTCTTTGAAGAAAACCTTAGTACTGCCATAGTAAATGACCTTAAAACATGTAATACATGTGCTATTTTTGAGAATAAAGTTACCCATCCTAACCTGCTGGATCAAGTTTGGTGATTTGACTGCAAAATTGGGCAAGAGCATCACATGATAATTTCTATGTTTTTGTTCCCTGGTGGATGTGTTAGCAAGGTAACAGAAAACACGAACACACGCACACATCAATTGGTCATACTCCACAAAGCCATAAAGACTGTGGGCCCCAAATGGTGCTAATGATGCACAATTGATTGTTTTGAGTAGACAGCTGTATATGGATGGAGCCTCTTAAGAGACTTGGCTTGAGGCACACTGTTTACAGCTTGACGCCAGCACAGAATCAGAGCACTGGCCTGACGCCTTTGGGTCAGCATGTGGCCCGTCTGAAGACTGCCACCCTTCAAGCATTCAGAGAACTCTGATGTGATACTCTACACTGCTGTCAACAGAGGGCTGTTTTTCAAAACTTCAATATCTGCACGTCAGCACAGCACCCAGCTTTATGCAAAATAAGGCATGGTTTCATAATGGAAGATACATTTTTTGATTTAGTTCTCAAGCTTTTTCCTATTGATCCAACCATGACCAATGGCCTGTTTCATAAAACAAGCTTTAAGTCAGGATTATTTTAGTTGTCAGTCTGACTTATTGTCAGTTGATTTGGTGCAAAATAGACTTGTTGTAAACCTGTTTTATTAAACAGGCCCCAGATGTAACGTTTTGTCGAATACTTGGTTTGTTAAATGTGCTGAGTAGCTCCACCCTCAGCAAACCATCATTGGTCCAGCATCATAAGACTTATTAGATCTGGAATTAGATCCGCTCTGTTCATTAGATCTGTTCTCATTGGCACAGCATTTAATTTTTCATTTTGGACCAGTGAATTCAATCGGAAAGTACCTTAGTAAATAATTGTTAAAAAAAGGCACACAGAGAGGGTTTATCTCTTTGAGGGCTGTATGAACAGTTATGACTTGTGTGAGCATCAGGTTTGATTCCTTGAGGAATGTCAAACGGCTCTCATTTTCTGCCTCACTCACCCCAGGAATGTGATGAGCGTCTTACTGATTTTTCGTAACTTCTCTGGTGTTTCATAACTCAAACTCAAAGTCGTAATTCACAAAAAATAACACTCATAGTTGTTCAGACCGCAGATTTTTGTGTTCCACCACGCAAGAAAGTCAGTCATACAGCAACAAGTTAGTATCTATCACTATAATGCAGTTCTTTTATAAACAGGCAGTTTATCTTAACCCTGTCTACACAATACTAAATGAAATGTTGCTGACAGCTAGAGTTGAACAGTTCCATATTTAGGTCTGCACTCTAAAACCCTTCCTGTTCTCTTTAGCAAAATTGTATCTCTGGGGATCCGTTTTATTAGAAAAATGTCTAACTAGGTACCATTTCTGTTGTTAGCCAGTTGATAAATATTTCCTGAATGTGTTTTTCTTGCAGTGAGCTATATTTAAGCACTGGAAGGTGTTCCAGGTAGGTCTGACCTCATCAGCGATCTGTCAGTGAGTTCAGCAGCATTAGACTTGTCATTTGATGTAGTGACTCGGAGGTGTCATAGTTCAACAGCTGCTTCACCTCTTCAGGAAATCAGTAGATGCTAGCCTTGTCCGGAACCTTATTCTTATCAGACTGCTGATAAGGGAGTAGGATAATGTCTATGTTGGGGGTTGGGAGGAGAGAAAGAGAGAGGTTTATAATTCTCTTTTGTGTTCATAATTCCCCAATGACGTACCACCATCACATTGTGCCTTGCCAAAGTTTCCACCCTCTAAACCTCTGTGCCACCCTCATGCACAATAGCCTGGTCACCTGATCAGCTGGGACAGGACAAACACTGGAAATGGAAATATTTGTTCTTTCTTTTTGAAACTTTAAAGCGCTGATATACTTCAAATAAAGTTCTTTTTCATTTGAGGGGGAAAAAAGAAGTTCGAAACGGCTGAGTGACAGTTGTTTCTGAACATTCTGACACCCCCGGGTGTAGATTGATGTAAACATGATGCGACACTCGCACATAGCCTTTAGTTTGATTTAAAACAAAGATATTATTTGTTGTTTCCCTGTTTTTTATTTGAATGATGACGACAGCAGCAGTATGGTGTAATATTTATTTGCATGCTACCTTTCCTTTATTTTTTTTCATGGCTTTGGAAAACTTGCATATGATGTTTCTATGTCGCTTTTAACTCTGGGTCATTCACACAAGCTTCGTTGTAATCTCTTTGTAGGAATTAATTGCTTTCATTGAACTTTTAAAGTCTCTCCACGAGCAATCGTTCAGGTGCGGATATGTGGCAGCTCAGCTATATATGGAGATGACACCCACTTATTGCTTAGCCGCCTCGAACCAATGGTAGCTCAAAGGTGTTTAGGAGCCAAAACGAACGAAAATATCGCTTTTGTTAGCTTATTCGAACTGCTAATTTTGTTAGAAATTATGTCATTTCAGTTTGATTTAGTTTGTATATCAGGGCCTTTAGGCCTCTTTCTTTCTCTGTCCCTCTTTTACGATGTCACTCTAATGGACAGCTAGTTCATTCTGTCACTTGTGCTGTGGGGAAAGGTCAGGTCCCCAGTGCTTTGCCCTGCCATACGTTGTCTCTCAGAGTCAGGGTCTGTGCGTTTTAGTGTGTGCACACATATTTGACCATGTCTCCTATTACCTTACACATCTGTTAGAGCTCAGCTGCAGTTTAACACAAATGCACTTGAAAGAACAAGGTCTCTTATATTCCACTCATTCAAATTGACCGACATTTTTAATGGATTATATTATCTTTCTAGTTACGTTATTCCATCTTGTCCTTCTTCATCATTCAACATGCAGTTTTTAAGAACATGTCTGAACATCTCACATTCCTATCATCTATCCAACCACTACGCTATGCAGTACTTCATTACTATACACAAGCACAGTATGTAGGTTTAAATAAAATGTAGGTATGTAGGTTCACTTTTAAACATTTTAAATATTCTGTTACACATTGTTTCCTACACTTGAATAGACAGATAAAGGCTGAAGATCAACTATGATAGCTTGGGTATAATGGCACGTGTAAACATAGATTTTGCTTCACATCACTACTTTTCAAAAATAAAATTGCTTTCATTTTGTTAAAATGTTGTTCTGTAAGGCTTAAACAGCCAACAGAGGGATTCACTGTCCCCTCGGGACAGTTGCAATTGATTTGATTATTCACCAGTAAGAGTGTGACCCATAGAGATGCTTTATTTAAGTAATCTAATATTGTGCAGCCAAAGGCCAAGCTGCCGTCTTAAAAGGGGACAGGCTTGATTTAACAAAGCCGTATGCCAAGCGCTCTCATGTCATGATTATCATTAGTGAAAAGAGCCCATGCCATAAATAACACTCCTCCTAACAACATCCCTAGACACAGACAGCCACCATTAGATGGTTTGTCATGTTCTGGGAAATGTTTCAATTCAGCTTGTTTGCCAAGATTTGATTATTGTTTTCAAAAAGCAAAAACAATACAAAAGGAACTTTACAATCAGTTTTGCATTACACACAGTATAATTCAATAATGAGAATAAATACATGTCACATGTATTTTAGAGAAAGCACACAAAGCCAGCTGTAGTCTTATTAACATGCTGAATTAGGCAGAGCTACGGTTTCGGATATTTTACTTATTTCCAAGCTGTTACGTGCATGTTCACTTGATGATTTAGCAAACAGTACTTTCAGCTACCAATGAGAGTTTCCTAACCACTTATTATTTTGTTAAAGTGGACAATAGTTGTGGTGCTTAATGTTCTTGTGGAAACTGAGATACCTTTTTCAGAAATCATTAAAAAAGTGATGCAATCATTGCTGAATAAAAATATTGCTTTAAAAAAAGAATCTGACCCCAAACTATTCCACCCAGAATCACTGCAGGAGATGCTAAAGACGTTCTGCCATGGATTGCATATGAGGCCTCAGTGTAATGAAGAACAAGTCCAACCACAAACACTCCGTAAACCACAGAATATCTGCCTGACGGGCTTATTGAGGCACAGTGTTTATCCTGTAGGCATGACTACGGAGCTCTGCAGAATGATACCATTGTAGACCCAAATCTCACCAACTTGTCTCAATAATGCTTGAGAGAAAAGACCAAGATGAGTGATTAAAAAAAAAAGGGAGAGGAATGGGCAGCTTGTGTGGCCATTCAGATCTGGAGAAAATTAAGCCGTCTGCTGCAGACTAACAGTAAATCCCTCTTCTCTCAGAATGGGCCCTTCTGGTCTCCCATTCAGCTCACAGAAGAAAAGCCTAAGCTGCCGTTTCTTACCTTTAAAAGGTAAAATGGAGAACGAATGTGGAATATTTGACTTTCTCTTGGAAATGTTTGCTTTTACACTGTTTGAGACAGGAAGTCTGCACAGATTCCTCTTCCTTCCTCGGTCAACACACTACAGGCACTGTCAGACTCATAAATGAGCAATGACAAGTACATGAACACGGCCTCCTCTAATCAACATCGTTCTGTCATGCTGTGCCACTGTTCGCATGAGTTTAACAAGAGTAACAGCTCTTAGAAAAATGATTGTGATTGCTCACGATGATGGGTGGTGTGTGTTACTGTTCGGGTTTAAATGGGGTTCCTAATGGTGTTATACATTATTCAGCAGAGAGAGGCTGCAGGATTTTGTGGGTCTCGAGAGCTTTTCCCCAAGCTCCAGACACTGCTCTTTGATTGATGTCTTCTTGGCACCTCGACCGGAACTGTTTGAGAGGAAAAACCCTCTGTTTCTTGCTTTTGAAGGCCGTCTTGCTGCAAAACTGTTTAAAAAAAAAAAGAAGAAAAGAAAAAGAGCTCCACTAATCTCAAATTCTCAAATAACGATGGACATAATAAGTTTAGAACTCCTTGGTTTTTCAGAACTGAGATCTTCCTATTAAAAAAACTAAATTCTTTGTGTGAAGTACACTTTAATAATCTAAGGACTATATTTGAAAAAATTAATGCAAACCTGAAATGCCAATTAAGAGTCTTTATATCTAAGAAGAGTGTAGCTGAATCTGAACATACATCACAAACTAATGAAGATCCAAAAACCTGGAGTTCATTTACTCTGTTAGAATGTATTCTGTACAAGAACTGGCTCAATAATCTAAAATGACTGATGTTGATGAGGAACATTCAAGTATGTAGATGATGTTTAGACCTGGTAAACATCATTTAAATTTCACTTCAAACAACACAGATTCTGGAATTTAAATGTGTGTTATGTAAAATGAGTTGGTCAAATGGAATTTGTCCCTCTAATGCATCAATGCCACAGTATTTATGAATTTTTTCAGAGCTAGAGAAACATGACTAGATAACCCAATGTGTGTTCTTATAGCTCCAGATATGGATCAGTGTCTGAGACCAGCATAAAACACTAACGCCCATCTGGGCTTCAAGATGACAGTTTCATCCTCGCACTTTTATCCTTTTTATGTTTTTTCAGATGGTTGAAATGTGTGTGGGGGATCTCAGTTCCCAGGCTGACTGAGTTACAGTGCTGATAACAGTATGGCACAACACAGTCGTTGAAAATTAAGACCTTTACTTGGCTATATAAATGGGGACAAACCACAGAGCAGCGATTCCCAACCATTTCGGCTTCCAGACTTTGTCTAGGATGAAATTCGAAGGCCCTATATCTGAACCGATGTGTTTCTCTGGTACTTCTGTTGTAATAAAAAAAATAAGGCTTTTCTTTGATGTACATCTTTATTTTTAGTGTTTTTTAGATAGATTTTTTACTTAAAACATTATAACTAAAACAGTTGTAATGATATTATATTATTAAAGATTTATGAAGCCTTATTCTTATTATTAGGCCACTCCTGGAAATTGAACAAAGGCCCCCCGGTTGTTTGAGAACAACTGCCATAGTCTGTTTTTATATGCTAATTATACAAACTGTAGACATATCTTAACAGAAGCAGCAGTTAGATTGTAAGAAGTGATGCTTCTACTAACCAGCTTTTGACTTTAAGCATAATGTGTAGTCACATGACATCTTTAATCTCCTATCTTCTGTTTAATGCTGGTGGAATTTCAATATTTACCCAAAGTGCACCTGTGTGTCTGCTTAGCTCACAGCTGTGAGTGTCATGTTGTTTTCAGTGTGTTCCTTCCCATGTTCTTTATCTTTCTTACTCTCAACATGAACATCTTCACTTTAACTTTGGCTTTGCAATGGTTGCCTTACCTTGTATCAGTACGGTCTCACCCCAGATTACTATATACACATGTACTGTATGTACATATTTAAAATCAGACATAAGAGGGGTCTCTAAAGTGATGTCTGAATGTCTCATCTGCCTCTCCTGCCTGACATGCCTCAGTCACTGGATATGCTAGACCGTACTTTTGATCTTTAGTAACTCCAGTAGTTTTGAGAGGCCCTAAGTGGTACTGTAAGCAATGCATCATGAGGATGTTAGTTGTATAGAGTTTCTTTCAGGGTAGTTGTGTGGTTTAGGTTGCATTCAGTCTGTAAGATCAATGAGTTTACTGATAAATTTCACAGACTTACAGTTGCTGTTTTGAAGCAGTAAAATGGCTGTTTTCCTTGGTAATTAGGGCTGGGCAATAAATATCGAACGATATATTATGAGCATCTCATCAGTAAAACCAGTTATTTGATTAGCTGTAAATCTCCAGCAGCTGTTTTCAAATGCAGCGCAGCTAATGAACAGATCCGTAGATCACTGACAAGCTACGCCATTGAATCACCCGCGAAACTTAACGCGTAGTCGGGCAATTCTTCAACTACGGGCACTTTTGGCCTTGTGAAATTGTGGACTTGTGAATTTCAGTAAATATAGAATTAAGATTTA
>JAUCNO010001819.1:10192359-10220814 GCA_032353835.1 Enteromius viviparus
AAAACAGCAGTATTTGCATATATAACGAGGTTGAAAAAGGTGAAAAAGTCATCGTAGAATACTGGTAAAAAAAAATTTAGAGCACTTTTATTGTAAAGATAACTATGAAAGTGTGAAATTTCACTTTTTGTTTTTTTTTTGCAAAACATGATCAAAGGACATGAAAGTGCCCGTAGTCTAAGAATCGCCCAGTCAGTGATCTATGGGTTTGTTTATAAGCTGGCGTTCCTTTTGAAAACAGCTGATGGAGATTTACCGCTAATCAAAGAACCAGTTTTACCGATGAGTTGCGCATAAATATCGCTCAATATATATCGCCCAGTCCTACTGGTAATGCTTGTGCACAAAACAGCACTGGGCTCACAAATGATTTATCAATCATGATGAAATGCAAGTAAAATCAATGGTTTCCTGAAGACAATTGGTTTCCTTCAGATATGATGTACACTAATATAAAAACACTAGCACAGCTTTTTACATTTTGAAACGTCAAGCATTTTTAAGCATTTTATTAGTAGTGGTCAGTTTTCATATTGTGACTGCCTGCCACAAAATAAATCAATGTATGGGAAAACACTTTGATAGTCTACTTGAAATTAGTGATTAAGGAAATAATTGAATAATGTTAATGTTATACAGCGAACAAGAGAGGTAGTTGAGATGGGCCCACATGTTGAGAGTTATAAATGTCTTTAAGTATCACTTAATTAATTGTCTATTTAAAATGGAACATTGTTTATTGGGAAATATCCCAGTTGGGATAGGCCTACCCAATGAGAGTCCAATGCTTAGCATACGGCTACTATGACATTTCAAGTGAATTTACCTGGATGCTAGCCTGACGAGTACTGACATGCTTGTTGGTTGAGATGATAGTGGGAGACTGATGAGATACAATTATAGTATTGCAGCGAACATAATCTTTGTTTACAAAGGAATGCTCCAACATTTACTACATTGAGCCTGCTTCATTCTATCAAGAAAGTCAATGATGCATGTTTGTTTTGTAGATGTGATATGACACGCAGTACAAAAATTGGACTGTTAAGACATTTTTTACCATCTCCATACATGATTAATGATTGCATTTATGCATATATTGATTTGATTTATCACCTGTCAATTAATTATAAGCTTAATAAACATTAATGAACATTAACCAGTCACTGACTAAAGTATAAGCACAACATCACAACTGTAAATAACAGAGATGAGGAGGTCATGCTTATAAAGAGCAAATAAACACAGTGAAGTTAGACTAGAGGCCTATTTCTTAAAATGTGGCTTGGAGCAGCTGTTATTTTTAGCAGCGTATTGGTTGCTTCCTGCACTGGCTTCAAGATTCAGGTTTCACCGCCAGTCGCTGTTCTTCTCTAAACTTCGGAAGACTCATGATGGAGACCACCAGGGACATTGATCAGCTGCTTTCAGGACACGTGTGGATATGGTGGAAGAAAAGCTTGGTCTGGATTTTGACAGACAAGGCCAGGCTTGGGTGATTCAGTTCCTGAGCGTGTCTATCTGTGTGCCTGTGTTGAACTTAATACATTCTTACTAGATTGATGTGCAGTAGACAGCATTTCATTTAGGATGTAGGATGATCTGTAGATTAACTCATCTTGAATTCTCACTGTTGGTATTAGGAAAAATGTTTTTGAATTTATGTCAGTACTGATGAGATAAAGTTGTAAAGAAAGTTTTATTCTTCCTCTGATTATTTGTATGTTCCTCTACAGGACTCTGAATCTCTGGACAACTGTATTCAGAGCACACTCTCTGCTCTCTACCCTCCTTTTGAAGCCACTGCGGCCACTGTGCTATGCCAGGTGTTAGACGTGGTTGAGACAAAATTCCGAGGAGACGGATTACGCTACATCATTGACTTCCTTGTACCTGCTAAACACATCCTTCAGAGCATTCAACACGATGCATGCGTGAGTATCAAAGTTGTCTTTTTTATGTTTATTTATTCTTTTTTTTTGATATGTTATGTTTTTATTATACCAGACATAAAAAAATAATAAATGAGTAAACCTAAACTATTGCAAACCCCCTGATATAATGCATTCACTTGTATTCAACAGGATGCATGTGTGACACATTTCCCTTTCATTCTTTTCATTTCTCTTACTCATTGCTTGACTCATTCTGTCATTTATCTCAGTGTAACATTTATGAGCATATTGTGTTCATGATTTCTCTTTCGGCCTCTGGTTGTGTTTTGTCATGTCCTATTCTGTCTGTCATGTTTTGTTAGCTGAGCCCCCACTCATCATTAGTCATCATGAGGGTGTACCCAGAACACACACATGTGCATGTTAAAACAAAAGGCACGGCAAGCCTGTTGGCCTGAGAGTTTGTGTTAGTGCTTCTTGTTTTGGTTATTTGAGAAGAAGCCCCCAGAAGTCCTATCAACGCTACAGAGCGCTGGGATCTTTCCCAGCTAGATCAGTACAGATACACACACACACACACTCCAATGCTCTACACAGCTGTCTACACACATGTTCTTTACACTCCACTTCAGCTGCTGGTCCCTCAGTTGCAGTTTTCTTTGTGACGCCCCCATATGCTACATGCACAGCATACTTGATTCCAAGTAACAAGGCGAGGACAGGAAATGATGGATAGATGGGGATCTGAAAATAACAAAAGCCAGGATTAAACTCGCACTACAAAAAATATCAACTTAACATAATATCAGTCAAGAGGCCAATTGTTGTCTGTATACATGCTGAGCAGAAAGAAATATAATTTTAGTCTGACTAAAATTAAAAATTTAAAGACTTTATGACTTTATAACATTCTGACAAGAGACGAGACCTCAGAAATACCCTGTACATATACATTATAAGTTGTATTTGGTGACCGTTTTATATGTTTTGCTTTGGATTGTGTTTATTTTCTTCTGTTGAAAAAAGGGAAAAATAACGAGTCCCTACTCTACACACTCACACTCAGGAATATCTGATGTTTCATGAGCTGAAAGGCAGCACCATGGGACAGCTTGAGTGATTCCAATGTCCACCTGAAAAAAGACCCTTTAATAGGACCCCTACCATTTTATTTATGCCCCCTTTTATGGTCTCTGTTTTTGTAGTTTGTGTGTTCATGTGAGTGTGTCAATGTGCATTTATGCTCTCGTGAACCCTGTGGGAACAGCGGCTGCTCGCTGCACCTGGGGTCAGTGGAGTATCTCCAGGTCTCTTCCTCTATGGTGGGGGCTGCAGCTTCAAGGTGAATGAGGATATAATAATGGGAAACAGAAGCTTAAAATGAGAGGTCTGTGAATAAAAAGCCCTTTCACCCCCCCTTACCTTCGGCACAAGGACACCCAACCCTCTTCCTCCCTTGCCCTGCTCTGCCTTTCAAAGGATACAGGTCATTTTCAGCCTACCGTAGTCAACTTAAGCAGAATATTCATTTCATCGCTGAGATATCCGAAAGCATGTTTGCATCAAGTTACACAGAGAGGGTCAGTATTACAGTCTGTGACAAGACCGTCAAGGCATATGGGAAGAAACCCACTGAATTATGCAGCTGTTTTGGTACTCTGAGGCTATTTCTAATTCTTTAGTGTCCCAGTACACTTCCGTTTGCAAGCAGAAGTCATTCAAATGAATGAAACTGGGTACAGAGTGACTACAGGGCTTGCTCTCTCTCTGAAATTGAGTTACAATAAAGGGGCTCATTGTGCATAGTGTCTCATCTACAAGCATTCGGATTCAGCAAGAAGAATCTTTAATATTCCTTGTGATCTTATCTTTATTATTCCCTGTGCTGCCTTAATAAAATGACATAGTATATGCCGTGGCAGAATGTTGCATTAATTTATTTAATTAACTTTTTGCTATATATATTTTTCCTTAAAATCCCCATTGAGCAAGCCAAAATCAACAGTGGCAATTGGTTGTTACTAGTAGTTTCCCATGAGAGACAAGCCTGTTATCTGTTCTAACACTTGGGAATGGGAAACACAGAAAACATAAATAGCCACCATGTCTTATCTTAATTTTGTAAAGGCTTGGAAATGATATGAGCCAAATATAATAGTCTAACTGGATGACCCATTGACAGAACCCTGTTTCTAAGTCTGCTTTGCTATATTTTTTTTTATTGCCAGTATATAAAAATTTGGAATGTATTCTTAAGATAGCTAAAATGTGTCCAGCAATTCTTTCTATGTAATTTTTCATCAGTTAAATTAACAATTATTGATGGTTGACTGATTATTCCCACTCTCTTTTTTTCTGCAGTTCCCATACTGTGGTTTCCTGTTTCGTCATGAGGGCTGGCCGTTGTGTGTCCATGAGAAGGTCATAATTCAGCTCTCATCTTTGGACTGGCGTGTGTTACGGCCAGGCGACTTCTACCTACAGGTGACGCCATCACCCAAAAGCCCCCCACGCATCATTGTGAAGTGTCTGGCAGCTAGCGGGCAGCATGTGGAGGAACTGGATGTGCCAGAGCTAGCATACACCTCTCTATTCACCATGGATTGGCTGGACTCCATCAACCGGGAGAGGGGTGTGGTCAGAAAAGCCACCCTGGAACATTGTCTTTTATCAGCAGATAATGATATTTTTAGGGTACCGTGGGAGGATATTGTTCACCCGGAGTTTATCAGCAGTCCCTCCAAAGTTACAAAAAAAACTGAAAGTAGAGGGGTGGTCAAGGAAGTTGCCAGCAGAGAGGATAGGGACTCTGACCTTGATCAAGAAGACAACCCTGAGGATATACAATGTAGGATTTTTATTGACACTTCCACGGACCAGTCGGAGAAGATGGGCTGTCAGAGCAAGGGGGTTAAGCTCCTCCCTGCTCCCAGTGAGATCAGTAAAGATAGCAGTGGGCGGAGCTCTAGCTGCATGGCAGAGGATTCGGAGGGAGAGTATGTGGAGCTAGCTGATATCTCCTTACCACGTTTTTCCCCACAGAAGGGCTCTCTTACCCAAGCCATTAGCATGAACTACAGAAATCTACATAAACCACAGACTGCGGCTTCGACCAAGCCTAAAGACAAACCAGAGCAGACTCTTTTGAAGAATGGCGCATGCTCACAGAGCATGGTGTGCGCCATGCTGATCAAGGAAAACCTGAGTGATACCTACCAGCCAGTGATCTTAACCCCCACAGCTTCTGCAGAGACAGAACGTCAACTACAGCAGGTGGATGGGTCTGAGCGCATCTGTGCTGCAGGTACAGTCTCCTGTGACAGTGTGTCTGAGCATGAGTCTGAGAGAGAGTTTGTGTCTCAAAACTCTGACTGTGATGCTGCTCCACTTTCTGACACATCAACACATAGCATGTCACTGACAGACTGTGAACCAGTCAACATGACAGAACTAGACAATAATCAAGTCAGCATGTTAGAAAAAGACAGCAAAGCAGTCAGCACATCACAACCAAATGGTAAACCAGTCAACACATCACAACTAGTCAGCGAGCCAGTGAAGACACCAAAATCAGATGTTGAACCAGTAACTACATCTCAGCAAGACAACCAACTAGTCAGCACATCGCAACCTGACAGCAACCTATTAGGCACAGCACAACTAGTCAGTGAGCCAGTCAGGACATCACTGTCTGACGTTAATCCTGAAAAGTCATCTAAGCAAGACAATAAACTAGTCAACACATCAAAACTAGAAATTGAGCCAGTCAAGACGTTGCATTCAGACATTGAACCAGTAAGCACAGATCAACTAGTCAAAAGTCTAGCTAGCACATCAAAGCCAGACAGCATGACACAACTAGTCAATGAGAAAGTCAAGACTTCACAACCAAATGTTAAAACAGTAGGCATATCTCAACCAGTCCTTAAACCACTAAACATATCTCAGCTTGATGACAAACTAGGCAGCACATTACAACCAGACAGTGAGACAGTCAAGACATCACAAACACACCATAGACCAGTAAGTTTATCTCAAGTTGACAACAAACCAGTCAACACATCACAACTAGACAGTGAAACAATCGAGACAACACAAACAGACTTTAAACCAGTAGGCACTTCTCAACTAGACAACATACCAGTCAGCACATCTCAACCAGAGAGCCAACAAGTCAACATTGAGCCAATCAATATATCTCAACCAGAGATCAAACCAGTAAGCACGTGTCAGCTAGACAACAATCCAGTCAACACATCACAACCAGATAGCCGAATATTGCACACATTACAACTAGAATGTGAACTAGTTAGTGAATCTTTACCAGTTAACAGAAAACTCAATGAATCAAATCTGTACAGCATGCCACTAAATACATTACAAACATACAGCAAAACAGTTCACATGGAGCAACAAGACAGCAAAGTAACTAGGATTTCACAACCAGAGAATGAAATATTATGTGGTACTTTGATGAGGGAAAACTCAGAACAAGCTTCTCCAGCTAAAATTGAGCTTGTTGAGTTTGATCCTGCTGCAGAAGCAGAAGTCGTATATGAATCTGAGCAGGTTCAAGGTGATCATGGCCTGGAAAGCTGTTGTGATTTGCAGAATTGCAAAGCGTTGGTTCCTGAGCCACTAAGAGTCAGTGTGTCTTTACAAAAACAGACTGAGCAAACAGAGCACAGCCCTGACAGTCAGATACACAAACACCTCCAACCATCACCTGAGCAAGTGCCAGATCTTTCTGCCACAAAAGAAGACCATCAATCATGTAGTAACAGTAGCTATGACAAGAGTGAATATGATGGTGATTATAGTTTGAGTGCAGATGAAGAAAATGGGAATGTTTCGTCTTCTCTGCAAAGTGAACGGGTAGCTTTGGCCTCTGTCACCACAGTGTCTGAGGAGGATCCGGTTACGCTCATTTCACAGGGTCAGGTGAGGACAAAGTCCCATGAGGACAGAGACTACGAGACTGAGGTGGAACTCCAGACAAAAGAAGCACATGCAGAAAGAGAAGCAGCTGGAAATTTACGTTGTAAGGAGGAAGAAACGGTAGAAAAGAAAAGCATTGGAGTGACAGAAAGCAAGACAGAGAATGATATAGTAGCAGTTTGTAAGGCAGAGGAAGTTGAGACTGCTCAAACAGGTCTGGTAGATGCCACACCCAAGTCTGATTCCGACGTTCAAGTTCAGGATGAGGGCACCTCCTCTGTAGCAACAGATGAGCAGAAACAAACCCATGTTGAAGAGAAAGGGGTGGAGGAACAGGAGACTGAGGGCATAGCTATGAATGGACTAGAGGCCATAGTGACCAGCTATTCTGAAAATAGAGTCCAGTCAGCATGCAGTCAAGTCCTTGACCCAGACGCAGATGTGCCAAACACAAATGGACACATGCATACTCAGGACACACCTACCACTGAAGGAGAAGGACAAAAAACAAAGGAGGAGGAGGAGAGAAAGGGGGAAAATGAGGAGAGGCAAGAGGATGAGGTTACTTCCTCTGTGAATGGCTCTCCAGCAGGGCATCAGCAACAAGCAGACATGGAGACCCATTGTCAACACCAGGAAGAGCAAGGTAGAGTCATCTTTACCAAACGTCCATCCTGCTCACCTTTACTTTATCCACCTGTTTTTTTCTCCTACCAGTTTTCCCCTTCCATTTCTCCTATTGCCTCCATCCCTGTTTCTTCATCTTAACAGATGCATCTAAGCTTTCATCTGCTTCAGATGCATCTTAAAACTTCCTCTGCTGATGAAGAAGGACCTGCTTGTCTTCCTTTTCTTTTTATTTATCCACTCTATTCATAACCTTTCACGGCTTTATCATCTCTCACACATTTTCAGTATATTTTAATTATCATTATAATCTTTTATTCACATTTTTAGCCCATTTAATGGTGTTTCCCGCATGATTTGTGTTCGAATTCCCAAACCGTCTCTGTGGTTTGCAGCAGTTGTTCACTTTGAGTCCTTTTTTTCATCATTCATCCATAGCCGTGTCCACCTAGTATATTTATTCTAGATTAGCAGACTAGCTCTGGCGTTTCGACGTTCAGGTCTCTGACAAGTTATAAATGGCTCTCAAATGACCCGTGCTATGGCCTGATAGAGCTCTTTTTCTCTTTAGGCTGAAAGAAAAGCGTGGGAGGCTCTGGTTTTACTTAGACTTGGTGCGTTACAAGGACTGGCTTTGTAACAGGTCATATTCCGGCCTCTAGACAGTTTGTTTTCAAATTTAGACACACATTAATTTCACTGAACACCATCCAAGATAGATGCCGCTTCACATCTGAACCGCTAAAGGAAACAGCTGAAGAGAAGCCTGGGTCATGTGCAGGATTTCTGCTTTGTGTATTTTAGTAACTCAATCCTGATTTCGTTTAGATTAAACTATTTTTAGACATTTGTTGAGCAGAGTGTTTTTGTGCTATCAGGAGCTGCTTGTCTGCACATATGTAATGAATTTTATCTGCTTTTTTACAAATAGGTCATTCCCACGACTTATTCTTTTGTTCCTCGTTTTATGTAAAACAAGGCAGTTGTACTAAATAGTTCCCACAATATATTAAAGTGCATTTTTGCCTATATAAGTAAGTAGCGCAACAAATTGTAGGAGTGATTTCTTTCTTTTGCATGTCATGTTCAGAGCACCATAGCTTTTTTAATTAGTCCTCCACAAGTTTCTGCACATGTTGCTGTCAGTGTCCCACCTCCTCTTCCTCTTCATTCAGAGGAGTTGGTTGCCAGGATGGGCTCACCTGGCTCAGGTGTGCTACAGGTGTGAAGAAAGAAATATGAGACGAGGTGAGGTGGGTGGGCCTGAACACAATCCCTGCTGTGGGACCCCTGAAATTGCAGGGAAGAAGTGGAGGGGGATGTTTAAGTGTGGGTGTGTGTTCGAGGGTTATAGATGGCATGTTTAAATAATGGAGAACGGGTGGGGGTTACACTGCTTTGAAGACAAGAACAGCAGAAAGAAGAAATGATGGTGTGTTTGTTGTGGTAGTTTGACTATGATGGATATGATTCTTTCTCTCTTAGTGGGTGGTTCACGTTTTAGTCCAGCGGTGTGTATATACATGCAAAGAAGTATGCTTATGTATTATTAGTTTCATTTATTCTTTTTACCATTTATTCATTTTTCAGAGGATTTCAGGTATTAATTATTTTAATCCACTGTTTCGAGTAAATAGGATTAAAAGAAATTGAAAAGTTAACTTCAAATATTCAGTGTCAGCAGTTTGCTGGGAATTTAGCTTGTGTATTTTTAGCTCTGAAAGGAAAATTATCTTTGGACAACGCTTCTCTAAGATCTATAAAACCTCTTGAAAAGTACTACAGACTTTAATGAGAATTCAGTCTGTGAAAGAGAGCACTGATGAGCTGGGCAGATGGAACATGTGATACACACACACATACGTTTGCAAAATGACTAAAGAACTAGATAGTATGGATAAGATCCATAACATTTCCAGAAGTGAGCAGTGTTTGACTTGTGACTTGTCCAGACCATGCATCAACTAATGCGTGATCTTTACAACAGACACGTGTCTGTGCATTCATTGGGCAGTATGTAATTGCAGACATTCTGTTACAATAAAAATAATGAAGGTGTCTGCTGTATCCCTAACCCTTGTCCCTAACAGTCTCTCTATTCAGTGTCTATAGTCACATCAAAAAGAAAAGAAAATCAGATAGAAAGGAAAAGAAATGCATGAAGAATAAAGGCTGAGGATATGGCCCATGGCCAGACTGAACTCCAGACTGTGGTGAGAGGGTGCGAAGCCAAGACCCTCTCTGGTGTGCCCTGTCTGGGGCAGCACTCAGCTCCTCAGGGGGCTCATACGCTCAACTTCCTCAATGTGAGCATTTTTGGTAGACAAGGAGACAAAAAGAAAGTAGGGTTAAAAAATGGATTTTTTTTCTTAATTGTCAAATTTATTGTAGCTTTTACCTAACTGAAGAAAGTACATTCCATAATGTTTAGAGTTTCTACCTCAGAAGCTCGCTTCAGCTGTTCCTTCTCAAATCCCTTCTGAAATATAGCAATCTCAGCCAGATTATGCTTCAGAGCAATTTATACTTGTTTTCCTTGTCCTTGTGCAAGCTGTTTTACGACTCCTGGAATTCCCAGGACTCCATCTCATCTGTT
Organism: Enteromius viviparus; assembly: GCA_032353835.1. NCBI lineage: Eukaryota > Metazoa > Chordata > Actinopteri > Cypriniformes > Cyprinidae > Enteromius > Enteromius viviparus. Next base: position 10,202,416 of record JAUCNO010001819.1, read on the forward strand.
TTTGATCTCAGTATCTATTTTCTGCACAGCAGCAGTGCGTGGCAGTGTAGTGAAGCAAAACTTTGGTTTTATGACTGTTAGAAGCTGATCTCCATTTATCTCTGAGCCCTATCGTGCTGTCAGGTATATGAGGCAGCGATCCAAGCCGCACTATGGTTCGATGCGCAGGATGATACCTGGAATGCTTTAAATTAGCTAGCATGTTTGTGTGTTTGTGTGATGTGAAGGCTGAGTTGCATGATGATACAGATTGGGCAAATGCTCATGCTCCATTCAACTATCTCTGCTTTGCTGTTGGTTATTAGAGGATTTAGAGAATGTGGGTCTACCAGACTTGTAAAGAGATCTGTCATGTGAACAAAGTTATCAGAATCAAAATAGCTTTGTGTTTCGTGTCTCACAGATTTATCTTTTTTTTTTTAAGTTTAGAGATAGTTATCAGTCAGCCATCTAGCTGCGCTGTATATCTTCAGTGAGTAAGAGTCTCAGTTAAATCCATTTTTGTTGCTGAGCAATCAAACATTACAGTAAAGAGTAACTTATATTGATCGAAGCAATGTATCTGTGGGTTTACTAAAGACTGAGTGATGTATTATTGTCTACAATGATAAAACAGATTAACTATTGTCAAGGTTTAAAACTGACTTACAATGGGTTTCTGTGTCAATATTTTAGGCATTTGTTTTCTGAACGTTTTTAAAATTTTCCAGCATTCAGTCAGGATGCAGACAGCGTTGTTTCCCACCTGTCTGCTAAAAGCCAAAGCAAAGACCCATCAGCAGTTCCTTCACCACTGCCGCCCATCTCTCAGAAGACCCAGCCTATCCAGAGTGAGGCTCATGACATCAATCCAGATGTCCTGAGCTCAGGAGTGCTCTGTCTGCCTGGTGAGGATCTTATTTTAATGCTGTTTATGTGGTCCTTTTTATCAATTTCATCCAAAAGCTTATCTTATGAAATTCATTTTAGGAACAAGAGATAAATCAGGCCATGCCCTCGTGACAGTGACCATGAGAAACACTATCTGGTTAAATCCAAACTGCAATAGTGGAGAGCTTGTGCGGATCATGGTCTACTTCTTCAGTACACTCAGGTAAACTACATTTCTACTTGCAATCACACAAAATTCTATTCAAAATTTTGTAGTGCAGTAAAAACAAGAATATTGTGAAATGGCATTATGACTTTTCTAATGACCCTTTTTAATAGTAGAATGTTGTTTATTTTTGTATGCATTCAGTACTCCGGTCTTCTGTGTCACATGATACTTCATTGTAATCTGCTGATTTGGTTCTCAAGAAACATTTCTTATTATTATTAATGTTGAAAAAAGTTGAGCTGCCTGAGTTTTTGTGGAGCTCACGATAATTTTTTTTTAGGATTCTTTGATAAATAGAAATGTCAAAAGAACGGCATCTATTTTAAAATAGAAATATATGGCTGGTATAAAAATCTATATTTTACTGGCATATCAACCTAATGCATCCTTATTAAATAAAAATATTACTTTATTTACAAAAATATAAAAATCTTATTAACTCCAAACTTTGATTGATAGTGTAGGTGTTTTCTCTGCAGCAAGAGAACAGATTTTCTGCTTTTAGATTTCCTGTGCTTCTTTGTATTTAGAGAAACACAAGTGTGATTTATTTACCCAGTTGTTAATGAAACATGTGACTTTCCTCATTTGTCACACAGGAAGGAAGTTGGTGCTTTGGGATTGACTGTCCTGGTGGATGCCCGCAGATGTTCTCCGGTTCCTGCCCTCTTTAAATCCTTCAACATCCTCCAGGTAAGAACACCCTGACCATATTGTTTGTAATATTGCACACATTTACAGTCTACCATTCGTTCATAACCTCCAGAGAATCCTGCACACAGAGAACTGTCACATACCATTCACATCCTCAAGGCATTTCCTTTTCATTACTTGCTTCAAATTCAATTCAGAACACTGCTTACTAAACTAAAGCAAAGATCTGTGAAATTTTCCATCGACAGAATCAGTCATTTCTGGCTAAACATGGCAGATAAAAACAGCAAATCATAAATATTAACTCTGATTTACCAGCTTTGGAAATAAATAGTTGCATTCAGAAGAAATTACACAACAGACATACTCACATAAGAGTAAGAGCAGGAGGTGGGTTTAGTTTTCCTTTGCTCATGTGGGACTGGTTATTTTACAAAATACATCAGCTTATGACATGAAGAGCCTGGATTCCTGCTTGACAGTAGTCAGTTACTTAGATTGAATCTCTTCTTATTAAACGAAGGTTAAGTTTTTACAAATGTAGCCTAGCCAGGGTTGCAGTAAAGAACACAAACATCATATCCTATCAGATTTCATTATATACATACAGTATACAGTACTTTTCAGTACTGTTTATGAGCAGTTGATGACTTATCTCATCTGAGTGGCCTTAGACTGTAGAAAATAGTTGAGTGAACTGATTGAATCATTTACATGAGGGATGTGAAAAAAACAATTAATAATCCCTCAGCAAAATTGCAGGAACTTGATTCCTGAGCACGTTTAATGGAAGCGACTTTAGATTTCTTGCCCTGGACCTTAATGCGGGCTAATGCTGCTTTCTTCTCCTGCCAGCAACCTACCCCACTCTAAAAGATTAAGGATGTGCCAATGCTGACTTCACCATTTAGACTTCCTGAGTGAAATAGAGAGCGATAAACATGAGCAATATAAAAGTAAAATTGAGAATGTTTTTAATGACGTTTTTAAATAGCACTCTATAATCGGTTTTCATTGTCTCTTCTCCTTTTATAATGTAGCACAGCTGCGGAAATTCCCTGTGTGACCCTCCCTTCATTTATTTTTTATTTTTTCACTTTTCTTTGATCTCTTATCTGTATCTGCAATCAATGATAGGCAGCATACAAGTGCTGTCTTGTGGAAAAGGTGGCTTTACTGAATGTTTTTGAGATTTTTGACGATGTGCTGCTAAACTATGTGAACGTCACATGTTGGAGCATCCTTTAATGTATTCAGGGTCAGTGCTAACACTGGCAGATAAGATCTGAATGAATGAATGCAGTAGCTCAGTGACCGGTCTTCAGGAAACAAACACCGGCTCTTCTTCCTCCACTGATACTATCATCTTATTATAGATGTGACAGTTGCACTTTTCCCTCAGACCCCAGTATTCAAATAGAAAAGTTTGAATCTTGGCCAACCAAGGAATTTATGCTCATTTTATTTTTTTAAATATGTATTAGCACCCCTGTTGATCAATGGAATGCTTCTTTGCTGAGTAGATGTTTTTAAAAATCTTACTTTCAAACAGTAATGTATAAAACAATTGATATATGTGGAGTTTTGGAGTTGTGGCACATGTTTGAGTTTAGTTTATCAGTCTCATAAAAAGGTATAATCCCAAGATGTTCTGTTCTCTGCCAAGCTTTTGTTAGGTGGAACAGTCCCCACATTTATCATCCCCTCTCTTTGGCCCCCACATGACAGAGAAAAACTGGAAACCTGATCCAAGCTCACCAAGTATTCATGATTTTAATACACTTAAAAAGCAAAGCGAAAAAGTAGGCAGTAAATATCAGCAGTAATTATGTCTCCGCAGCACTGAATAGTTTGTTGATATTTCTGGAACATTCCTAAGTAAATATGCTATTGTTTCATTCCAGCAGAGCTTTTCTTCCTTCTGTTTAGATGTGGCTATGATGGCATGAAAGTGCGTGCGTGATCAGTATGTATGATGACATGCAAGGAAACAGACAAAAACAGCTCTCAAATGTCAAAAAATCTTCTCTGGTCTGTTTTTTGCAGGCTGTTGTTTTTCTGCTCTTTAGTTATGTGGCATGCAACTCGTTTCATTCGTTCGTTATTGTGGTTCTTGGGGCACATGACAGAAAGTTGTCTGCTTGGTTATGTAACTTTTAAAAACCTCTGGTAAATGACATTTATGCATATGCATGGTTTAAAGTTGGCGAGTAATTCAACCTATTTATTCTGTTTTCTAAATGTTATTTATCATATTGATCTTACAGTATATTTCAGCATTGTTAACTAAAATGTCCTAACTTGATGTGCCAGTACAACAGTCAACTACAAGCTTGCGTTCAGATTCGTCTCCACCAATCAACAAGTGAAGAATATCAAATCTCCACCCTATATTTTTGGGGTTATGAATTTAAGAAATAGTCAAATAGTAATACAATACTAAAAAAATACTGTATTGACGCCAACTATTTGTACCAATTTAAATGAACTGTATATAAAAAAAAATGATTAATTTGCATAATAAATGATGGCAAAAGCATTTTTGGTTACACAGACAAAAATGATTTGGTATCAGTAGGACTGGGATCTGTGGTTTAGTCTGTGTGTATTTCATGGTGCTGTGTGTGATATATAGTCTATTATTTAATCTCTACAGGAAGCCATGCCAGGATGCATCCATACAGTACTGCTGCTGGCAGACAGAGATCTGGGTCTGCGTGTGGAGAAAACCGCTTCTATACAGGTAAAGCACAAATATTATTTGTATCATGTCCCACATGGTGAGGGCTGGAGGATGGAAAATACAGACATAAATCTATAGTTTACACTATAGGAGGGGAACTTGAGGTCAATTTTGACCTTTAGCTCCTGGAGAACAATGTCAGTTTACTGAAGATTTCTGTTTAGCGCTAAAGGAAAAGAGAAAAACATCCTCGAAAAAAAATGTAGCTGCTTTTGTCATAGAAACTCATACTGCATCTAATAGCACTGCCAAGAATCTGGCTTTCAGCTAGTTAGTCTGCACTCTCTGAGAAATAGATGACTAATTAAAGCACAAGTGTGAGACATTGCTTGTTCCTGACACAAATGAGACTGCCAGAGATAGACTCTTGTAGCTATGTAGGAAAGTGCTTCAGTTGAGAATGTCATAACAGCTGGATAGATAATGTAGCCTAGACATCTATCTAAGCTATTACAACAGCCATTGTGGCATCTGAAGTGTTTATGATAGCACTGTAACCTATATCGGCCCCTTTAATGCAGAAGCTAAACCTGATGACTGTTGTGTTCATTTGGCATCTGTCAGGTGGAGTTGTTGACATCGCTCAAGTCTCTCTATAAGCACGTGGACACCGCTCAACTCCCCACTGAGTTTGAAGGCACTTTCCCTTATTCCCACAGCAGCTGGATCTGTTTCAGAATGGTGAGAAAATGATCAACTTTATTATTCCCGTGACTAAAGGCTGGAATATGTATTTTACCCTGAATTCACTCACTCAGAGAGTATAAAACATGTTAGATATTTTTAGCCAGTTTTGGACACATTTTTTATTTATTGTAAAATGTATACTTGAAATTATAAGATCACAGTCACATATGTTGTACCCCATCTGACAAGTTTTTTTTTGTAATTAATCTTTTTTTTCCTTATGGTTTCTTGTTTCTATATTTCTTTCTGCATATTTCAGAGGCTTGAGCAGCTGACCAGCCATTGTGAGGATGCTGTGAACCTGCTTCAGAACACCATCAGCAAACTGGAGTCCACGGTGCTGCCACCTACAGCAGAGGTACTGCAACAGTCAACAATACTTTTCTAAAAGCAGCCTAGCTGAGCAGTCTCAGTTAACAGAAAATGCTTTTTCCTAGCCCTGTCTAGAATGAGAGTGCTGTACATGTATATCATTTGGCAGATATTATCTACAGTGACTTGCATTGAAAGGTATGGACAGTTCTCTGCGTTCCCTAGGTACTGAACCCAAGATGTTTCTATGCTCTGTTGTTTGAGGAATTTATATTGTGGGTATATTGAGGAGGGCATAAAATATTCTATTCTGTGTCTGAGAGACTTCTATTCTATTTCCTTGAGGTAGAGCAGTGGCACTGGTGTCCAGTTACGGTGATTTAAGGACTGTTCTATTTAGAAGAGATGCCTAGTTTTGAAAAATAGACTTCAGTTTGTGTGTGGTTGGGGGTCAGTGTGTCAAGGCTTTGACTGAGTTGACCTCTGGCTGTCAGTGGAGGTCACGAAGGACCTTTTTATCCACAGGCTTCTGGGGAAAAACAGGGCCTCAGGAGAAATAATGATCTCCCAGAGGAGTGTTTATCTGCAGCCATCTTTAAAATCACTTACCAAGGGTTTATTTGAAGAGTAGAATGGAGAGGCAGAAAGGGTCCGGTGGTTGAGGGTATGGATTTCTGCTTGACACTAAATGCTAAAACAGCCCTTCTTGTGGATGAAGTGATGCTTAGATGCTAAATGAATAGAAGTCTAAAACAAGTCTGGGCCTGTGCTCTCATTTCTCAGTTGTTTTTCCTTTCTCTTCTGTCCCTTTGCTTTAGTTAAGGTGTGGTTATTTAGTATAATATAACCTTTTCTTGTTAGCGCCATAGACTTGGCATAGTGTGGTTAGACCACTGTCTGCATCACTGGGTAGGTGTTATGGATGCTTTTCTGGGTGGTACATGCACAAAAAGACTCATCCACCCCAAACAAGTATTACACCCATAACACTATCTATTACAGACACTTTATTGTGTTTTAGGTTTTTAATTAAGAATTTATGAGTCTTTTTTCACTAATAAGAATCACATTCAGAACATTCAGAATACTTTTGTCAGGGATTTTTCAGAAATGTGAACGTGTGCCAACTAATTTGAACCGTTTTAAATTTTTGCTTTATTCAGTTAGGAAACATTAAATTGTTAAAATCAATTTTGATAAATGCTGTTATTTTAAACTTTCCATTTATTTAAAGTATCCTGAAAAAATGTAGCTGTTTTCAACAATAATATTAAGAAGTAACAAGAAATGTTTCTCAAGCACTAAATTAGCCTATTAATATTATTAGGATTAAATGAAACTAAAAAAAAATTGAGCTGTTAAAAATTTAGTGTTGGTTTCACAGGAATAAATCAGATTTTAGAAAATATTTAAAACGGAAAATAGATGTTTAAAATTGTAATAATATTTTGCAATAATATTGGCCCTCTAACTATTGAATGGTTGTGTACATGCAGATGGGATGACTCCAGTCATATCTGTGGCCTAGGAAACCAGTCTTTCTATGTAGAGGCAGTTGCCCCCTCATGGGGTCTGTCATGTTAAAATCAGATGACCAGCCAACTTATGGTTCTGTAATGAATTAAACATGACTGACAAAATATACAACTGTGCAGAATATTTTGGTAACTTTTGCTCCTTCATTAGAAGTGGGTCAGTATATGAAGTGCAAGACAAATGTTATATTGTTAAAAAAGAAGAATAAAATCCAGCTTGCCGCACACACACACAAACACACACACACACACACACACCCGAAGGTGTGGCAGTTTTGTGTATTACACATAGTACTGTACCTTAAGCTCATTTGATCACTTAATGAGTACAAACATGAGCTGGTATTAGGTGAAGGAGGTGTACTGTAGTTATCATTTAATGAATAATAATGCCTGTGTATGTGAGAGTAATGTGTGCTGCTTCAGGTTATTACTCTCCATGACGATGGAGTTTGTGGGACAGGGGCATAATGATGGGGTGTATTTTTGCGCTGGAGAAGGGACAGATATTTCTGAATGTGAACAGTAGATAAAATGTGTATATGTAATAATAAGGTTTATGGGAATGTGTGCTGCTGTACAGGAGTGTCTGTGTTTTATAGTTATGAATGTGTGATTGTGTGTTTGCAGGAGGCACAGATCTTATTGTGTAAGTACAGAGAGTTGATGAGGACTGTTCTGGAGGACAGTAGGTTGGTACGGCTACAGCTGGAGGGAGGAGCTGCTCTGTCCCGATTGAGAAAAGAGGAGACCAGCGTCAGTCTGACAGAGGACTACAGGTGAGAGAATATCATACAGACTACTCCTTTAACTTACTTTACATATCACTAAAGTTAGGCAACTTCATTATGCTGCCAAAAGGGAACATGTTTTGGTTAAAGGCAGCATGACAAAAAAGGCAGACGCTCATTCAAAAAAATATAAAAATATTTATACATTGGTTAGAAATACTTTACAAACAGTAATATTACTGTATTTTTTCTTTATTTTTTCTGAGTTAGCAATGCTAAAGTTTTAGCAGTCATGTCTTTGTGCATGCTTACAGAATAAGTGACTAAATGACAGTAACATAAAGTTTGTATGTAGTATGCATACTTATACATGCACAACAGAGCTACCAATAAAGTACCAGTAAGGATGCAGCCTAAATAGGTTCACTAGGTTTTGGAACAAAATTGTACAATTGTAAGAGAGAAGAGAATAACAAACGAGAGGGATAATGAGAGACAAAACAAGTGTTGAGAGCGTGGGAGAGCATGTTTAGACCTCTAATGATCAGGGCTGGGTTCAGCTCAGGGTTGAGGGAGTGTGAATGTTATTTCCCACAGCCGGGCCAAGAGAAATGTCTTTATCTGCACACAATCATTTCATCCTGAAACATACACACATAATCTCAGAGCTGAACAGACACCAGTATACGCATGTGTCTGTCTCTGATAACAGTATGATTTGGATGCAAACTGCTTCCTGTTTGACTTTGCTGCACCGGGTTACTCAAGCACAATTTCAAAGCCTCCTGCTAGGACACAAATACTCGGTTTTTGTGAGGGTCTCTGCTGATAAAGAGCTCGGTGTGTGCTCATTGAGAATGAGGGTTTCAATTTAGGTTTCCCACAGTCTTCATCTACTTAATAAACATGCATGGGGCAGGCATCTTTGGTTTAATGTCGGTCTTGTCATCTTTTTCCCTTTCTTATTAGATTAAATTATAGTTTAAAGGCTGTGCATGAACTTCAAGTTGCTCATTTGCGGTCTTACGAATGCCAGAAGGAAACCTTAGCTGTCTGAGCTGCTCACACACAAAAGCATCACCTGAATGTTGACAGACACACAAAGGGCTCAATCTCACAGGTGTGACTGAGTCTAAAGTGCTTGACAATAGTGAACAAATCCGGCCCTTTTCCCACTTTTTTCTGGGTTCATGGCACTGACTTTAATATAATCCTCCTCAGTCTAGCCTTTGTCTTTTAAACACTTCTTTTGGATGCTAAAGTTGAACTTTGACCTCTTGCTTGGAATTATTACACTTTTACTCAACGGTGGTCCAACAATCTGCTGATTTATGTTCAAATATACATAAATAGGAACTTTTATTCTATATAGTCCTTGGCAAACAGTATAATATATAGCATTAATAGTAATTCAAATAATAATCAATAATGTTCACCATTAATCCTTAATAAATATTATAGCCTAATAATAAGAATTATCATTATTAGAAACTATAATAATTTATTAACATAACAGTAATAATTAGCTATATTGTTATTGGTGCTTATTGTAGGATATTATTTCTTGTTTTAAGTAATATATTGCATCATTTACTAATGAAATAGTTTATAATAAAGAGACTTTCGGTACAGATGTATACGGTAATATATAGAAACACATTTATTCACAAATATGTTTACTCATCAAGTTTATTCTTTTTATCTTTTTTGTCACAAGTAATCAGCAGTAGAACGAAAGCTTCATTGAGTTTATAATGAAGGCTTCTGATTTTTCATACGTCCAGCTCTCTTACTCACTCTTTTGTCATTCCCCGTTGCTGGAATGTCTTTGATATGTCATGCATGCTGTGATAGCCCGTGTTTGCTCTGGGTGTGCGCTGTGAATAATCGGTGGTTTTGGACTGATTTTGAGGACACTGGTTTGCCTCTCATTGTGTGTATTACTCAGGTTGTTTCCAACACTGAACTTACATCAACCAAAAATCCTAAAGTTCACGCCAAATTAAAATTCAATAATCATTTGCTTTCTAATCCTTTTTTCTTTTTCTGTGGAACTCTGCTGCAGCTCTTTTCCAAACTCTGATATTGAATAGAAACTAGAGCTCTCAAGCTGAAGGTGAATAAAATGTGAATGCGTGTATATGTGTATCTAACAGCAGGGGGCACAGTTTAGTGGGGCTGTGTTGTTGTGTCACATATCTTTCTGCATTACTAAGCCTTACTTGCTTTGATAAGTATTTTGGCAGTCAAATGGGAATGTGGCACTTTTCAAAAATAGTTCTGTGTTCCTATATTGACACTGGTGTTATGTTTGTATCACAGAAAGGATCACTCTTTGACTGAGTTAGTTGGCATGAGGGGGAATGTTGTGTAGATGTTTGACTGGAGCACAATACAGTATTGTGTAAGTGAACTACAGCAGTGATGAAGTCATCTGGTAGACATCAACCTCTGCTGCTGTGCACAGTGTGCTCTGTCAGTGTGTATCACACAGCTGGCAATTCACACACAGATACAAATAATTCATTTTTTTAATTTCACAATTATGCATTTAAAGAAATACATGTTTCCTCACATGCTATTTGTACAGTAACACGTATACAGTCAATGACATATCTCATTTATAATCTTTCTTTTCTCACACAACACACACAAACTTAAGCTCTGATCCATCTCCCATTGCCAGACCACTCTGTCAAACCAACTTGCACATCTAATTACATTCAAACTCTAAAAACCCTGCCAAGTCAATACATTCTATGTAAGGCTGTCTTAGCCAATAAAACGAGAGTACTACTAGTGTATCTCAGCCAATGAAATGTGAGTCCTGCAGTCAGTGTTTTCTCCAAGCTCATATGCTTGGAGGTGCTCTCAGGGACAAGACAATTTGTAAACTACATTTAATATGCTAAAGAAATGCCGTTGGTGTGTTTTTTAGAGATGCCATCGAGAGTGCAGGCTGTCTGTACAACCAAGTGGACGAGTTGGTTCACAGACTGGTGATGCTGTCCAACAAATGCACGCAGGAACTGGAATTCATAATGGAGTTTAAGACTCTGGAGGAAGGATTCAGAGAGGTGAGGACTGAAGTTTTGCACTTGCTAGTATGAACTGTATTCATAACAGCTGCATATGAGACTCAGCAAGTGTTACTTATTCTTTAATGTGACCATTTCTTATATTTGCTTTGCAAATAAGTTGATTCATGTTATATTAAATCCTCTATGAATATACATTAAATATAATGCTTCACATTTAACCACAGGTTCAGTGTGTACTCATAAAGACTAAGAGCTGCATGCAAGCACACTAACTCACAAGTCTTACTAAGCTCCACACCGACCTGGTGATTTATCTTCTGATTGTTTTAATGGATGATTATGCCCAGCAGGCAGAAAGAGGTTGGGTTGGCAAATCCTGTTGGCAAGGTTATAGTGGAAGCTGCTGAAACAGATTAACCAAGCGCACAAACACATTCATGCACATCATGAGAAAGTGTAATCTAGCACCATAGCATCTGTATCAGATGACAGACATGTGCAGGATGTATGTGTGTGCTTATGTTTCAGTCTACTGCCAAAGTCTACTGTCACAGAGAACAAAGAGCATACATATTTGCCGTTCTGTAGTTCTGGACTGTAGCAGAAACAACTGTTCGTATATTTTGCCCCTTAGGTGAGTCAGTGGATAGAAGAAGTGGGCGAAACTCGACTTCAGACACTGAGTGAGCTGGAAGATTCCTTGGAGCAGTTACATCACAAACAGACAGTCTTCAGAGAATTTTACACAGCTGCATATGTACGTCCACTCTTATTAAACTTCTTTTGCATAGCGCCTTTTTACTTCCTGTCACAGCATCTCCGTGTTGTTTCTTTTTTCTTTTTTTTATTGTGTGCAGTCCTCATATTTTCTTAACAAATGCCTTATGATGTTTTTATTTGAACCGAGAGGTAATGTTTTACAGCAGGTGTCAAACATTTGCTTTATTATGTCAACATGAGCTTCAAGAACGTTTGTAACTGTTCACATGTAGTCACCTCAGTCACACCTTCTGTTTTCATTCCCGTTCACTGTGTAATTCTGGGTGTGTGTGTGTGTTTAGGAGCACTGCAAGAGCGGAGAAGCTCTTCTTAAGCGCTTAGAGAAGTGGGAAGACGTGTCTTCTGCAGAGCTGCAGGTGTACGAGGTGAAAGTACGCTCATTCTGGGTTCATCTACATGACTTCTCTCAGCGAGTAGAGGAAACCAAGGATAAAATTGACAAGACTGTTCGACTCTATGAGTTCTTTGACAAGGTGAGTGGTCATTAGTTGCTCATAATTGAAGGTTGCTCTTTCATTTTCTGCTTAGACTCACTTACATTTAAATGTTTTTATTGTAGTGTGTGAAAAGTCACAAGTTTTAGATCATTTTCAAGTTTGTTAAATATGTTGTTTGTTGTCAGATTTTTAAATGGTTTATAAATAACATAGTTCACCAAGAAATGAGAATTTTCTCATTATTTCTCACCATCATGTTGCTGTATGAAATACTTTTGGAACACAAAAGAAGAGCAATGTTTTTTTTTTTTTTTTTTCATTTTATACAATAAAAGTCACTGGGGTGCAGTGTTTTTTGGACCTGATTTAGTTTTGAAATATCATCTTTTGTGTTCAATGGTAATCATACAAGGTTGAAATCACATAAGGGTGAGTATGTGATAAACTAATTTTACCCTTATCCCTTTAATTGTATGTACTGGATTGTTTGAGGCTTTACTAGATTTTAGTTTGGTGGATAATAAGAGGTTACTCAGTATACCAGTACTGCTTTCTAATTATAAGGCGTGTACATTGCTCTGAATTATTACATTTATACATAAATCCCATCAATTTGTGATCATTCAAACCTGTCTTACTAGTTCAGATTTAGATGTACATTAGCTGTTTTCCACTCTTCAGTGCATATTTGTTTGGCCAGATAATGTTCATTATTTATTAAGTTTTGCACTTCTGTTTTCTTTTGCTGAAGTATTCCCTGATTTATTTTTTCATATTGTAGGTTTTGTCGTCTCTGATGTCATTTCATAGGTTGTTCTTGCAGGACAACTTCCTTTTTTTTTCTGAAAAATGAATGTGGTTTCAGTTAATTTAATTTAGTTTGAAAATTTAGTTAGGTCTAAATGTTGTTTCCCTATAATCAAGTGGGCTTGGCTCAGCGACCCTCTAGTAGCGCTTTGCGACCCCTGGTGGGTGTCATGTTGTAAAACCTTGTCTTATTGAACACTATCTGTCCTCAAATGGGTGTTTTTATTTTAATTTTGTTTATTATTTATTTCAAACTAAACTGTTATCTTCCTGTGTAGTGAGGAGACATAACATTTATGATCAGAGAGACTTTTACCATCTTGCACATCCTTTTCTCAAACAATGATATTGATATCACAATTTTGGGTACTAAGACGTGTTAAGCAAAAAATGTTCATATATTCCTTCATGAGACTAGTTCCTCTGAAGAGAATACAGTGTTTCTAAAGCACCAGCTATTACGGAAATCCCTGACTGTCAGTGATGTCAGGCAAACACATTCACACAAACACATGCACGATTGTCTCTGTGATCAGACCATTGTGTTTTTCCTCAGCAGTGACACCGGTTGAGTCCGTCTTCAGTGTTTCCTTTTGAGCCTGAGCAGGGACAGATGGTCCAGTTGGCTGACCGCTATCAGATTTTATCATTAGCATAATCATAGTGCTCTTTACTGACTCATCAGATCATCCTTTTGCCCTGTTGGCATGACGACCTCGTCCAAGCCCTGTCCTGCCGTCTGTTGGCATATTGACAAAAGTTGTCAGTGTATTTGTGTGTAATTCAAAGCTTTTAATTGTATATAAATCAAAAGCTGGCCTAATTTGCATACACTGCCTGTTTCTACATAAGTCTCAGACGGAGCACGCATTTGTCCCCTTTAGCCTTTGTGTCGTTGTGTTTGGATTCGTGATGACACTTGTGGAACTCATTGCCGTCATCAGACTGGCTTACATGAACGCTTACTCACACCACCTGTCCTTACATATCCATTCCTGTGCAAATCATTTCATGCTTTTGAGTTGACTCGTGAATTAAACCACCCAGGTGTATTCATTGTATAAAAGTACACAAGCATATTTGCCTTGTGTGAGCATTATTTGCATATATGTGTGATCATTGACAGTACATAGTCTCGATCTTGTTTTTCTGTAAGTGACCAAGTCAAGTCAAGTAGGCTTAGACTAGGACCACATGCTAGACTTGATTTATCTTTGATGACAGATCGTCAGATCAGGCTCATCCAAGATTTAGAAACTGACTGTTTGAGTGTGTTGCCTACCAACCGATCCGAACACGGCTGATGAGCAAGCCAGTGTGGATTGTGGTCATCAAACACAAAGGGTATGCTATGACAGCTGAGGCTGAGAGAAACCACAGGACACGAGACTCTATTCATACAACAGGACAACATGAATGAGTGACTGAGAAAGGTTTCTGTGGTCTCAGAAGACCTTAAAAAATATATATAATTCACAGAAAAGTAATGGGAATTTAGAAAATCTTAAAACATGGAGATATCTGTAGCAAATAACATTTTCTCTAGTAAATAGAAACCTAGTTTTGCTCTAAAATAAAACACTCCTATTCAAACATTTTGGGTCAGTCTGAACTTTCTGTCTGAGTGTTTCAGAAATGTATCTTTGTTTACCCAAGTTTGATTTATTTGATCATAAATACAGAAAAAAACACTGATAATGTGAAAAATGAAAAATTGTAAATTACTATTTTCTATTTTAATATATTTACTAGTACTGTCAAATAATTAATTGCATCCATAATAAAAAAAAAATTGTGATAATAAAAAAGTAAAAGAATATGAATGTATATACATGTAAATTTTTCACACATATATTATGTAAACATAAAAATAAATTTGTGATTAAAATAAGTTGCGATTGTTTGACAGCATATAGAAAGTTCAAATTAAATTTTAAATATTTTGCATGATGTCTTTAATCTTACTTTCGATCAATTTAATTCAGCCTTACTAGAGCAGATTGTTTAAAAGTAATTAAGAAACAACAAAAACATACTGACCCTTAACTGGAAGTAAAACAGCTGGAAATATTCCATTTGGGTTTAAAAAATATTCTGTATAATTGACAGAGATTTCACTTTTGTGTGACCTATAAGGTTTCACTTCAAAATAAATATCTAAAGGGAGTCATTGAGTGTGAATGAATTAATTTACTCTGACCTTACTGGGTGCTTAGTGAGCTCACTGACACACATTCGATGACAAACATAATATTGACAATCTATTGTCTAGATCAGAGCCCTGCAGGCAATCACAGCAGCCAGCAGTGCAGAAAGTGACAGCGAAGCTGTGAGCATCAGCCCAGTGATACAGCCCGAGGCACAGCAGACAGTAGAGCTCAGTGTGTGAGACCGAGTCCTTTCTACTCCAGATGGTCTGCGTGTGTACGAGGGCAGAGAGTCAGGAATCACAGAGATGGTGTTTGTTGGGAAGATGAGGGCAAACTGACTGTATTGGTCGTAATGCTCATCTTTGCAAGCCAATGTGGAACTGTTATCTGAGAAGAATTTTCTTCAGTCGCCCCCTGTGTTATATTTTGCATTCATTCAAACTTTCCAATTAGTGTTTGAAAATGCAGGTTCAGGAGACTCATTTCCTCTTTTGTTTTACATGGTTTTAAACACATACAATCAATCAGATATTGCAAGTCAAAGGAAATGGCACCTCCATGTTGTCATTATAATGATAATACGACAGTACAACTGAATGAATGCACTACAGGCTTCTGCTCAGAGAGGATGAGCATATTTATATCCTCTAACAATGAATGTAAATGAATGAATCTCACAAAGACATTACCAAGTCACATTTTACCTGTGTGTGTATATATATATTGCATAAAGAGTGTTCTTCAGGATTTTTGGTTTGGAAATGTATGTTTAATGCATTAAGATTTAGAGAAATGTGTGTATTTCTGTAATTTACATTATACTCAGTGGATCGGATTTGAATAAACTAAAATAAAATGTAAATAATTGTATTATTTACATTTTGTTTTAGTTTATTCAAATCAGTCATATTGTAACATTTTATCGTTTTTTTGTTTGTTTGTTTTTTAGCTTTAATGTTTTTGTTTTGTTGCAGCAAGGCAATATTTCTAATTTCTGTTAAAGTTAAGAAAAGTCTATTACTAATTGTAGTTAGCTGTAACAACTAAAAACCACTTTAAGCGTCGTTACTGTAATTGTTTTCATGTGTCAAGTCTAAACAGAAGCACTTTTTAACATTATAGCATTTCTAATATAAGCTTCATTTTCTTTCTTTCTTTCTCTAAAATAAAACACTCCTATTCAAACGTTTTGGGTCAGTATGAGTGTTTCTGAAAGTCCTTGTTTCATTGATTTGATCGTAAATGCCTTCATTTTCTTTCAGCTAAAAGAAAAGATTGTTTTCTTGTTTTTGCATATTAAAGACTTGAAAGATTTGATTATTTTTAGGTGTTTTATTTAAGAAGCTGGTAATTTATCATTTGAGAAAGTCCAGCAGTGACAAAGGCAGCAGTTGTTGTATTGGAATAATGTGTGTGTATGTGTGCAACATACTGTGAGCGGTTGAGTATTGATCAAGTTATTGATACTGCCTTGTCTCTAAGGAATGAACTCTTTCCCCACACGCCTTCTGTTGCTGTTTTCCTCTTATCCACCTCTAACTGGATTTAGCCAAGAAGACTCAACCACAAAAGTGTTATACATACGGATCCAGAAAAACACACAGTTTTGACCATGCTGCATCTCACGTGATTATACCAGTTGCTTCATTAGTGTATGTATCAGTGTGTTTATGAATCATCGGATGGGCCTCATTTTGCCCTTCCCATCACCGCTTTGAATTTTTTCACTTCATTCACAAGGTCCAGTTAGCACCAGTGTGCCAAGTTTCAGTCATCGCTCTGCCGTCTTTCCTTTGCCCTTTCTGGCAAGTGGCTTTGTAGTGTTGTTGACAGACACCCTCCTGTCCCATCCCCCTTCCCTCTTTGCCCTCTACCCCCTCCGCCCCCTCTAGTGAAGTTGCTGGGGCAGACCCATCTGGTATTTAGACTTGCATTTGCCTGTGAATAGCAGGGAGGTGGGGAGAGGAGGGGAGCGGGCGCCACTGGCTCTCTCTCTCAGTTACTTTGTCATTCTGAGAGAGAGAGAGAGAGAGAAAAGGATGACCGCCGCCGCTCCGTGCTCTGCTCATGGGACCACCAGCGTCTTAGCCGAGCAGGAAAACGGATATAGCCATGGAGAGGTAGGAGTTTAGAGGAGCATTATCCTGATTGTTTGACTGATATGCGGTGCTTTTAGTGATGCACATCAAGTTTGTTTTATTTTTTAATTTTTGAAGACTTGTCAAGTCTTACATTTCTACTGTAACAGATGTTGTTTCTCACCACTATAGGCCACTATAATTTAAAAGGCCGATTGAAATGTTGCTCAAAACACTTTCTGGTCTTCTGGTGTCTATGGAGAGTTTCTTACATTGCAGTCAATCTCCACCCCCTACTTTCTGGCTCTCTTCAATCCCCTGTTCATTCATGCGCTGGTAAAGTGTGTATGTGAGGGAAGCTCAGGCTGTAAGTGTGTGAACTGCAGTGTTTTTAATAGAGTTTCCTCTCTGCATGTGGTATTGACCAACATTTCTCACACAGCTTAGACTGGAGTTTGGTGCCCTGGGCAAATGGCCACATCAGGGGGTTTATGCCATCTATTATCTCAGTGTAACTCCACACCTTGTTAGTCAGATCATTATGGAAGTGGATTACTTTACAACAGCTTTGTGCCAGGAGCATGTTTCGAAGAGAGATGATCTGCACGCAGACTAATAGATTTGGTCATTCAGTTCGTCTCAGGTGACTTATATGGTTGTGACGTCAATGTGTCTTTCCAAACTTTCCAGCCCAGGGATGTTTCTACTGTTGCATGTATTAGTTTTTGCTTTATAAAGCATCCTGTAGTGTGATGTGATACTGGGAAAGCGAGATATCAATGGCGATTGATTGAAGGCTACACCGTAAGTACAACTTCCCATAGAATTCTGTGGAGAGATATAGTGATGCCTGCACTCTGCAGAAGTGAAGCTGTAGTAGTAACTGTAAAAGCACAAATGCACAGCACCTCACAGGGAGTCTGAGAGTAGTCTATCATTTGTGCATTTTTCTTTGAAACGATTATTTGATTGCTTTTAGGTTACAAGGCTTTCTAATGTATTTGAGTATTGACCAGACAGCTTCTCTATATGACTGTGAGAGCTTTGGTTAGGGTTTATCTCTCAGCATTAATCTTTAGTTAACTATTAAATGTACAAAATACTATGTGTATGAAATGTAAAAAAAAAAATACTACTCTTATTCTGTCAAATGCAGAGTACTCAATGATACTCATCATAGAAGTCACAGGTCAGCTTTCCATCATGGCCCCATTAGCCCCTGCTGGTAGTTGTAACTATACCATCCTGGTCCTCTATTGACTTCCATTCAATTTTAAACGTTTATTCTATTGTTTATATATATATATATATATATATATATATATATATATATTTGTGGTGGGCT
>JAUCNO010001819.1:10220914-10239412 GCA_032353835.1 Enteromius viviparus
ATATATATATATTAGTGGTGGGCTGTTATCAGCGCTAAAATGCTGCGTTAACGTGAGACTCTTATCACGCGATAAAAAAATATCGCTGTTAATCTAGTCACAAAGTTGGGTTGGGAGCTGGGTCTATACTGACTTTCACCTTGATATTTTAGGGTCTATTTTGTAAAATTACTTCTGGGCCTCACAGAGACCATGCGCTCTGTATGCGTGCATTGGTATAATCATTCAGACATATTACAATTAGTATTTGGTTAATCAAAAATACCATGGTGAATAGGGGAGGGAGAAAAAATCGATGCAACGCTATTCTCTCTTCAACGATTTTGAATCTATTCTGAATGTTTCTGATATAAATGTTTTCGATGTTTTGAGCTGTGGCACATTCTGACAGAATTTGCGCTGAGACACATGCACGTTGCGTGACTGTGTGGGCTTCCATCCCTTGCGTTTTACTTTAGATATGTTTTTTTATATAGCGTTTGGAATGCATTGGTATTAGATGCATGAAACCTGCGCGCTGACAGACTTTGTCTCTGACAGTCACGTGCGCTTTGTGTTTTTTGGGGTTTTGCGGTTAAATGCACTTGCATTTTCAAATGCTTTTATACAAACTTGATTTGCATGTCAATTATGTTTTCAGAGCAGAGCAAAACATCTGATATATCGAAACAGATCTGTGCATTAGTCTGCATACAGCCTGTTAAAGCTGCTACTGTCTATGATCTGATCAGTAATAATAACTAAGCGGGGGAAAAAATCCACCTTTTAACTATTAACTTTCATATATTTAAAGAACACTTTTTAAAATAAGTAATAGTTTTAAAAGAGTAGCCTGTTTATATAATGATAAAAAAAATTCCACAAAATAAAATTGATTTAAAATGTAGCCATGTGCAATAATATTGAAGGATAATGGGATATTCTCCTAGTTTCACAGACAAGGCTTAAGCTAATCACAGACTAACATGAATGTTTGAACTGCTTCTACTTAAAATATCTTGCTCTGCCATATCTTAAAATTTAGTAAAAGATGTATTAATATCTTAATTTAACTAAGGTCTGGTCCTGGCTTAAGATAAGCCATGTTTGTGAAACTGGGCCATTGTGTTGGTAATAATAATAATAATATTTTTGTTAATAATAATCTTATTGAATTGAATTGTGAAACCATGATTCACAACCCTAATTTTAAGATGGCAGTACTGACACACAGATATCTCAAATATAATAGGGCTTTACAGGGAATTCAAATAAGCCATTTTAATCTAGATATTAACAAATAATCTATGCCCGCCCCTAATATATATATATATATATATATTCTGATATTTATGACAGCAGTTTTGTTGATTTTCTAGTAGTAGTTTGATGTCTTACCACTTAAATCCAAAGTGCCAGAAGACTTCATCTTTGTCCAGTATCTGCACTTTTTCTCTTCAGAATTTAGGAAGAAGGTTTCTTTTTACTTGTTTAAACTATACAGTTACTGGTATCACTTGTCAACACTGGTTTCTACTCTTGGTGTAATTTGTTTTTGCTGTTGTTTATTGTGGTATCCTTCTTATTTGACCTAAACAATGAGCCTTGGCATGTCCGTGTGGACACACTTATTAGTACAAAAACATTAATGGTTCATAATAGATGCTTTTGGCGTATAACAGCACTTTTGGCAAAATAAAAAAAAATAAAAATATATATATAAAATGTGCACTCGAATATATGTAGATATATTTAAGTGCACATTTCCTCCAATGATTAACTAACATTCACAGATGTGGACACACAAACAGATGCTTCTGTTTGAGACTCTTCAGAGAAAGTGTCAAAGTGAGTGGATTTTGGACTTGTGGTTTTTATTGGAAGTGAGGAGGTCAGTAAAGCATAAAGCAGGGGTTCAGACTGATCCCTGTTTAATTGGTTAAGAGTATGCAGGTGACTGCTTTGACATAGTCGGACCCCTGAATGGGAAACTCATTATCCAGTCACTTCTAGCACATGCCACTGATTGTGTATGTGTGCATTTATGACCCTGCTTACCAAAGAGCCTCTCCTTGTCTCTTTCCTCCCCATCGTCCACGTCTTCACTAACATTTAGAGACTAAAGGATGTGCTTTTTCATAATGCTGCTTGACTGGGCCTGAGGCATGTGCCCCCCATGTAGACACGCAATTTCTGGACAGTTCCCCCCAAAAAAACTAGACCCCTCTCTACACCTCATTGCTTCTCAAACCCCCAATGGACAACAGGAGACGGCACTCTGAGGGACAAAGCAGGCCCCATGCACTATTAATTAGGTGTGTCTGTCTTTTGTGGTGGTCTGACTGTCTCTCAGTCCCTGTGTCTCGCTCTTGTTGTGGCAGAACCTGGGGTTAGCACCTGTGGATACAAAACACTGACCTCCACACCCGCTCACTGACTAGAAATGAAAGATTATAAACAAATGTGTATGATGGTTGACCTCCCATGTGGCCTGTATATAGTTCTTTAAAGAATAAGAGCGCAAAGTAAAAGGGCTGTCAGTTTTCTGTTCACAGCTTGTTAATGACATGTTGACTAATCTCTGGTAAGTTTGCACCTTGCACTCATTAGCCACCTGGATAGCATGTGCTGGAGATACAAAACACTTTAAAGAGCTGAGCACTGAGGTTTTTACTTATTGTTTTACTTATAGTTTTTAATACAAAATAGACAACAATTTCTTAAAATTTTAATAATGAAAACTTATTCTAGATTAAGATATTGACTTATTTTAATTTATTTGTTATCATTTTATTATAGAATTTTTTAAATGTAAAAAAAAAAAACATGATCTATTTGGTAAATGTATCAGTAAGTGCATCCAAAACAAGAGAGTTTTGAATTCTGTGAACACCATATTTTGCCATGATTTTAGGCACAACAATTTCCTTTTTTCAGTTAGTGAAAGTATAAACAGAGCCACTTTGGTCTTAATGTCTTAATGTTTGGTCTTGATTTTTATTTGGACTTGATTGTCATTTTTCTTTTTCGGGGTTGGCTAATGTGTATTCCCTTAGGGCATGTGAGTGTTTGCGTGACCTAATAAGCTTTTTCCAGGGCCGTGTATGCGTGTGTGTGTGTGTGTGAGGGCGTTTAAGTAGCCACTCAGTCTGATCAGTGTTGTGATTGGGGCTGATTAATGCCACTTTGATAGTTCAGATGCAGCATGATTGGCTCGCTCCACAGAACTCTTTTCCCAGCCCCCTCCTCAGCACAGTTCAATCAAATTACACTCACTCAGACAGAACAAAACAGAACATGCTGCTGTGCACCCTCATTTAAACTGCAAACACAAAGTGCCAACCAATGACTAATCCTTTCAAAAATTTACACAATTGGCGATACCACTTTCTTTTAGCTACATCTATTAAATTGGATGTTTTGGTGGAACATGCCATTATCTAGCAATTATAAATACTAAATGTGGTCATTTTGATGTCACATTCATGACTTGTTTTCCTTTTTTTATGATGAAACACCTGACAATTGATTGCACTTTTTTATTTTGTCTGCTGTTCTGATGTATTGAAAGAGAAATAATTATAATGTCAAACCTATTTGGTAGCAATACTCAGTTTTCAATTTGAAGCATGTGCTACAAAGTGATTTTTATGCTAAATAATTAAATTATTCTTCATCGATTACTTCAACCTTTTTTGAGAACAAGTCCAAATTCTGCAGTTAACATTTGGAAGCTAGTCTCTTATTCAGCGGTGAATGGTCTCACACTTGTAAGACATGCTCTCCAGCAAAGCAGAATTATTTCCTGTTTTAGTCATAAAATTGGACTAATGGGCAGACAGTGGGAACTTTATAGTCTTCACAAGAGCTTGCTGGCAAAAAAAATCCGTCCCACAGTCTTCTCAGTCCTCTTAACAAACAATCATTACCCCCAGTAAAGCCAGCCAACCCTTCCTATATCAGAAACAGACCCTGTTCTACAATTTGTTTCACATCTGTTCTGTATAGGCACACGTCTCGTGCCTTTTGAAGTAGCGGTTCTTATGCAGCAGTTAAACCAAATCTGCATCATTATGAGTCTTTTTCCTGTTTCTGAAATGGAGTTGAAACAGAGAGGAAACAGGAAATGAAACTCTCGAAAGGGCCCAGTGCTTCCGACAGGCTTTTAGTGGGCAGAGAGCGTTTCATGATCTTTTTCGCTGTGTAGCAGCTGGCGTGTATGTGCTTCGCATAACTCTACATATGCAGCACGTTTATTAAACCGAAGAGAGGAGGCCGCAATCGCATCTGTCACGGGCTGCGAGTCCCCTCCTCTGTTTGTGCGTGTGCATGCCATCGCTGAACTCTTCCTTTTGAGCCTGATTCCTCCGGCTTTGACATTCATGAAGCTTTATAGGAAACACAGAAACGTTTCCCCCCACAGTCAGCGCGTGCATACTTGCATGCGTCACCACTGGCACGCACAACAAAAGAACAAAACAGAACTGAATCACAAAACTGCTGAAGCTTTCCTCATCAATCATACAACAGCATCAGGCAGTAATTGATCGGTTTAAGATTAATGACATTTACTATGTTTTAGGTTCGGTCAGTTTAATGCACCATTCCTTTGCTTTGAAAACCACAACTAGATTGAATTAGTCAAAATCACAGGGGCTAGTTATCATACAGGTGCAGTCTCTCTCGTGCTCTCCGTCCCTCTTCTTCATCCTTTAGTATTCATTTCATTTTGTTTGCATTACTTTAGATTGAGCTTTCAGATAGCATATGGCATCTGCTAGCATATGTGCTTTTATTTAACATGCTTTTCATTTAATTATATTTTTTTGTTTTGTTATAATGACACATACCAGTATTTAAATTATAAATCTTTGAGTTAGTTGTTAGTGTTAAATCTTAGTGTTAATTTTTAAAGTGTGATAAATTATTGACCTAGATTTTGTTGTATTTATTCCATGACTGGTGCTTTGAATATTTTTGGTTTTTTAAATTGTTTTGCAAACCTAGAACTCATTTTTTGTGAGTTCCTGGTTGGTCTTCCTACACTCTGCAGGGTGTCTTAATTAAAAAAGTCGTCTTTCGTCTCTTTCAACTCTTTTCTGCAGCTTATAGCAAATCAACCTTTTTTGCGTTCCCCCTTTATTTGTTTCCCCCTCTTTCTTTTCATCCTCTTTCTCCAGAATCACTCATTCAGATCCTGCTTTTTGGCTCAGGAGGGTCCACAGCCCATTCTTTTTACATTTTCCCCCATTTTGCCATTCCTTCTTTACTCTCCGCCGCTCAGAAAGAGTGAATCATTCCAGTCGTAATGAAATGAAAGCGCAGTATGCCAGGGTCTTGCGTTAGAGTTAAGCATCCTGCCTGTAGCTTGGTGCTTGGAGTCCAGGCCTGGTGAGTTACAGAGCAATAACTGTCAGAAGAATTTAAGCCTGTACCTCCTAAAAACCCAGTGTGCATAATACCCGCTCACATTTTGACGTGCGCTATCCTTTCAGGAAAAAACACATTCTTGGCATGGCTCCGACATGAGATCAGAGAGGGGCTGATGTCATGAAAACCTTTCCTCCTTTTCGTGGTTTTCTTTTAGAGGAAATAATAATAGATGCTTTCTTTCAAGTTTAAAACGCTCCTCTTGACCCACTTAAACTGCAGCTAAGAGATTCATTTATGGGAGTGTACAAAAGCTCAGTCCAAAACTGGATCTGTCTCACTCCTACCGCTGTGTTTTAGCACATCTAACACTCTCTCTCCATTTCTCTGTGTTTCTCTATCACTCTTTGTGCAGACTTGAATAGTGGGGCCTTTAGAGGTGCCTCCCTCAGGCAAACTAATTCTGCTCTCACCAATCAGAGCCCCACCACACACACACACACACCATTCGCACTTCAAAGAGCCATGCTAACCAACCAAACGATGATGTCATCCCCTGCCCACAGTATCACGGGCATCATCTGATAGAGTGAGGAACTATATTGGGCTATAGATCAAAGCATCCGCTTTATTTCATCATGGGAAAAGGGCAGGGTGGGGGGTATTTTGTCCACCGAGGGGGTTAGTTTTGAGAGCTGGTTTGGAGTCTCTCTGCAGAACCTATGCATGTCTTGTCTTTTGTTTTGTTTTCTTTTTTGTGCTA
Organism: Enteromius viviparus; assembly: GCA_032353835.1. NCBI lineage: Eukaryota > Metazoa > Chordata > Actinopteri > Cypriniformes > Cyprinidae > Enteromius > Enteromius viviparus. The sequence continues at coordinate 10,227,027 of JAUCNO010001819.1, forward strand.
TGGAGCTTGTACTCAATCTTCTGGTGAAATAGTATGCATAAACTCTTCCTCCTGCACAATCAACTGCAAGCTCACATTTAGATTCTCCTCTATTTAATCAATAACCTATTTAATCATCCTTTCCTATCAAAATGCTTGCTGCACATGCAAAAATGCAGAAAATCTAACCTGATCAGGTTTTTTTTTTAATGAACAAAAGTTTTGGAAGCAGTGTGGAAAACAGTGTGAAACAACGGGAAGTCGTATTCAATTTTTAATGTGCAAAAATAACATCCCCGCACTACACTTTCTTTCTGTTGCTACTTTCCTTCCTTATTTAATATTAATATATTAAAAAGAATATTTATGTAATCTTAATAATCCTTTTGAAGTGGTTTTCCATTGTAAAAAAAAAATGTAACCCTGAATATTGCTTCAACAAAACAATCCACATTTTTACGACTCTGTTAACCAGGACCTCAAAATTTATTTGTCACCGTTTGGTTCTCACTCATCAATTATGTCGCATTGGCGTCTTTTTGTGTCTTCTTTGTATGTGTCTCTCTACTCTATCTGTTCTGTCACTTCTTAGACTTGTGTATTACTGTGGGCAGCTAACCTCTGACCCCTGCTCTTGTGAGAGACTTTAGTATCTGGGTGCCAAAGGCCCATGCGCTGGCATGTGGCCTCCGTGTCACCCTAACCTGAAAAAGAGACAGAGCAGAAGGGCTTGTGGAGCCAAGCGATGTCACCATGTCACATTGCAGCTAAAGTAGATTGTGGAGGTTTTTTATGTGCACAGAAAGAGAGAGAAGAGGGGGAGTTTTGCTCCTTTCTCAGGAATGTCTAAACACAAGCCTGTGTTTGCAGTCAGCACTGAAGTGTGTGTGTGTGTGTGTGTGTGTGTGTGTGTGTGTGTGTGAGAGAGAGAGGTGGAAGGGGGTTGCGTTTGATCTGTTTTAATCCCCTCTGAAGTTTAACCACTCATTTCCCAGCACGGTGAGCACTCGTATCCTCAGGAGCACTTACTATAGAAACCTACCTGCCAGGATGCTGATGAAAAAAGTCTAAAAACAAGAGTGCCGACCCAAGTTGATGTAACTGCATTTTGGAGGGTGAGAAGGGGCCATCAGATTTTCTCATAAATGGAAAGACAGCTAGCAAAGCGGTTGACATGTGTCTTTGTGGCAGGGTGCTGTCACACGTAGTTGAAACTATAGGCCCTCCTGCTGCTGAGCTGCATGTTAAAGCCTTCTTACCCAGACCTCCCAGCTGCTGGCTAAAAACCTCTTTATTTCATTTGAATGAAATGCTGGGAGATTTCTCACTCTCTCTATACTTCATGTACCCTTGTTGTACTTCATTACATTTGTAGTTGTGTAGTTGTTTTCAATAAAAAATCTTCTTTTGCATAAAAAACACATTTTTGTTAATTTAAATGAAAATAATTAAAATTTAAGTGAGTATTAAAAAGTGTGTGTGTATATATATATATATATATATATATATATATATATATATATACATATACATATAAACATCAAAGTTATGTCAATGCATATATAATAAAAATACAAATATTTTATGTTACTTTTTAAATATGATTTTTATCATGTTCAAAAATTTACTTTTTTAAATGGGATTTTTCATCATGTTCAAAACTAAAATCAGCCAGCTTTTATTTTGGCGGCCTGCCGGTATGTGCTGATGGTTTAAAGCTGCCAGCAGTAGCATGTCAGTAAATAAAATGGCACAGTTATGAATTGTGTTTTAATAGCCTAGATACATTGCATAGCCTACATTTAGCCTTTCAGTTTAAATGGAAATCTTAAAGTATTGCATTAAGTCAATCTTAACAGCTGTCTACCATGTCAATCTGAACTCAATTACACAGCATATTTTTAAGTTTGGTCACGCATGTGCAACTGCGTGCCATTAATGTGCACCCCTGACAAAAAATATATACATGTAACTGGGTTTACCATACACAAAATGTGGTTTTAATGCATCTCTCACATTTGTTCAATGTAGGCATCACATCAGCTGACTCTTTATTTTTTTTTATTTTATTTTTTTTAGGCATATGAATGGGCGCTAGAGGGCATGCGTCATTTGGCGTGTGTTAGTATGGAGGAATGTGGCATGTCTGAGAAGTGTCAGAGTGTGATCACGTGTTTCGAGACCTACCGCAATCAGCACCCCCCGATCCCCGACGCACACTTCCAGGAGATGAAGGACCTCGCAGGGGAGCTGAAGAGTGAGCAGGGACTCAAGCAGTGGAAGTTTGCTTGGTCCAAGTGTCAGGAGACCAAGCAGATGTTTGAGAAGAAGCTGGAGATGGCCCTACGCACCCGACGCGAGAGCGACTCCAAATCGACTCGGAGTGACTCTCGCCGAAAGTCGGAGTGTAGCGTTAAACCTCAGGAGCGCAGCAGTAGTATCTCCTTCTCCTCTCGGAAAGCGTTCGGTGGAGGCTGGGGCAGGGACAGACTTTCCTCACAGTCCAGCATGTCCTCCACTCCTAGCAGTCCATCAGGCATTCGCATGGACAGCCGTGACTCTGTCCGAACCCCGACAGGAAGCCCATACAGCATTGAGCACAGAATCCCCCACAGCACCCCTGTCAGATCCAACAGGCTAACACGTAGCATCTCCACAGACGAGTCTCCGCAGCGGTCACTACTTGAGGGGCAGGCATGTGCTACAAGCCCAAGCCTCACTTCTATAGAACCAAACCGTAGGGTTTTGCGGAAGACCCAGAGCTTTGATACGGCCGGTAGTGAATCTGGCTCACGGTACGGGACCTGTCAGAGAACTCTGAGTGAACCTGCACGGAGAGGAAACACAGGCGTGTTCATTAAGGGTCTGGAGGTGAGCAGCACTGAAGTGATTGATCGGCCGTACAGCCCACGACTGCCACCCATTCATGGATGGTCTTCTGTTGATTCACACCGAAGCGGGAGTCCTGCACCAGAAACACGCTGCAAGGGCAGGTGGGTACACTAACGCAAGTGCTAACCCCCACTCACTTGCTTTAACATAAACACATTCAACCCCCGAGATCTGCAGGCCACCGACTGAAGCATGCTTCAGCTTAAAACCACTTACTATAAATCCACCCCTTTATGATAGCTGTGTCACAAAACACTCACACTGGGAAAATGTGTTGTTGTTGTAATAGAATATAAGCAACAATGCTGCCAAAACACTGGCAAATATATTAAGCCTAGCACACAATGTTTTACTAAGACAAGAACACAGTCAAGGGTTTTCAAACTGAGCCCCGGGAACCACTTAGGGGGGGATAAAGGGTCCATGGAAGAGCAAAAAAAAAAAACACTGTCAACAAGAAATTATTCTGAGCAAAGCCAATACTGAGAAATTATTATAATATTTATTATAATTATAGTAGCTGTAAATAATCAGTTACAGAAATAATAAATACTATGTAAGTCATTGTGTATTTATTTTATTATGATTAATTCATATATTTAATCATTTTATATATTATTTACATTAGGAATATATCAATTTATATAACATTATAATGCTGAATTGAAAAACCTATCCATACAAAACATTATGTCCAGATAATTCTTTAACTGTATTTCATTGACAATATTAAAATAAATTATTAATTTTTGTATACAACATATCATTTATGTATAAAATAATAAATTTTTTAAATGTACACTGTAGCTTTAGCCTTTACTCTTTCGTAAAATAAAAAAAATAAAATAAAAATGCAGAAAATTACTTTATATCTTTACACAGCAAACTAGTAAAAAAAAATGGGAAAAAAAGCTAAAAACCATATATAGACTAAATCATGTTTCAAGGAACTCTTTAGGTCTCATATTAAACGATTACTGCCCCATAATCCTCTGAATAGCCATGGATGTGTTTTCCAGCTGTGGGTCCCTCTGGTCACCCCTTCACCCTCTTGGGAAACAGGCCTCAGATACAGATCACTTTCCCAGGTGGGTGCTGGTCCTCTGGGCTTTAAAGTGTTGGGGAGCCTGTTTGTGTTCTGCTCCTCCACACAGAAGAGATAGATGGAGTTAGCTGATTATATAAATGTCTAGGGGAGGTCTTTACATCTCTGTGTGTTTTCCTATCAAAACACATTTCTCAGCTTTACTCTCTGAGATTGTAGTGCAGAGGTGATGTTGACACAATTTTTCAGACAGAAATAACAAAAAACATGCTGTTAGCCTCTGTGTGGTCCAGTAATTGCAAATAAGGCTAATGAAAAAAGTCTGATAAGAATCCAGTGTAAGAATCCAGTTTTTCTCTGTACTGGACATACACACCATATTCAGCTGTCAGAAGGTAAAAGTGCTGGAAGTAAGGTAATGTAAGTGAATGTAAGACAGACAATAGGCGCTCTATGCATTCAGGTCTGCTTTTATGACATCAGGGTTTTATGAAGGTTTTATTAATGTTTTAAAACTACAAAATTGATGAAAGAATGGAAACTGTCACAGTGAGCCCTCCTGTCTGAGTAAGAGATTATGGACTCTCACAACTGATTGGCTTGAGTGTTTCAGGGCGAAAGCATATGACATCTTGGAGAGACATGTGAAAACACCTGTCCTTTATGGTTACACAGTCTGACAAAGCTGTTAGGGCACACATGCTGTTCCTCGAAGTTTCACTTCTTGACCTCTCTACACTGTCCAGTCAAATTGAAGGCAAAAAAAAACAATAATATGATCTCGCTCTCATGTCGCTTCCTTATGTTAATTATCCATTCTCTCTCTGTCTTTCAGTAAACTACGGCACATCGTAGATGAGATGGTAACTACGGAGCGGGAATATGTGCGTTCTCTGAGGTACATCATTGACAACTATTTCCCTGAGATGGAGCGTGCCGACCTGCCGCAGGACCTGCGTGGAAAGCGCAGCGTCATCTTCGGAAACCTGGAGAAGCTGGTGGACTTCCACAGCCAGTATTTCCTGAAAGAGCTTGAGAGCTGCTGCAATCATCCACTGCGCGTCAGCCACTGCTTCCTACGACATGTGAGAGTCTTTTCACAGTAACTAGCACATGTCGAACTGCATGACTTCAGATCTGTTCTTTAGTTCAATTCAACAGCCTATTAATTTTAACTTTTCTGATATTTTTTGGACCCTTTTCATATTTTCAATTCTAGTAGAGGTCACAATTAAGTTAAAGATCAAGATCACAAATTGAATCACATTTTCATTGGAGGTAAAACAAAGGGGCTTAATCTGTCAGTGTTTGTCTGTTCCCAGTCCATAACTGACTCATTCTTGACCCAACCCAAGTATGAAACCATCCAGAAAAGTACTTTTTCTGTGTTTACTTTCTCTTTCCCTTTCACCCTGTATGAATGTGGGAATCAAATTGAGCCACAAGAAGTGATTCCGAGGTCTTTAAATGAGTGCAAGACCACCCGCTTATATGTCCTTTATTTTCTCTGTAGTTGTGGTCAGTTATAGTGCTGGCTCACCTAAAGAGCTCTAATTTATGAAAGCTTCAAAGGCAATGATTCACAGAGAAAAGAGAGAAAAAGACAAGCAATTTGGCCTACAGCAATGTCAAATCACTTATGACATGTTTCTGGAGCAGCAAAACCTGCCCTGAAATTATTGCACACTCCACATGAACCTGAAAAGTCATTAAAAAACTATTTATTCCAAAGACAAAAAAAAAAATCGTTCCAAACAAAATTCAACCTGGAAATGATTTGGGAAAATGCTCCCTCCCTCTATTTCCGGATCAACAAAAGAATTGTTCTTCAAAACGGAGTGTGGAAATGTTGGTGATAACACTTAAAATATTTCTCTTGTGTTTTTAAACATAGCAAGATCAGTTCAGCCTGTATGCTTTATACAGCAAGAACAAGCCAAAGTCAGACACACTTCTGGCCAGCCATGGAAACAGCTTCTTTAGGGTGAGTAACTCTATCAATGCCACACTATAAACCGCCTATGATAAGCTTTTAGTTGGAGTTTTTCCATAAAATCTTAAAGCACTGGGTGTAGAGTTTATTCCACTAATGTTGAACTGCTCAAAGCGCATTCATCTTACCTCATGAAGCTAAACTGACACAAATTCTCTTCCGTTTCAGCATAAGCAGCTGGAGTTAGGGGATAAGATGGACCTGGCCTCGTACCTGCTGAAGCCCATCCAGCGCATGAGCAAGTACGCCCTGCTGCTGAAAGACCTGATCAAAGAGGTGAGCGAAGTCCAGGAGCAGGAGCTGTTGTACTTGCGTTTCGCCGCCGAGATGGTCAAATTTCAGCTTCGCCACGGCAATGATCTGCTCGCTATGGATGCTATCAGAGATTGTGATGTAAGCAGATACACGCACCATTTCACATTTAAGCGATAGCAAAGCAAAAGATCTTCTACATTTACCATTTCTTATTTATTTCACTTTTCCAGGTGAATTTGAAAGAGCAGGGGCAGTTGGTTCGGCAAGATGAGTTCACAATTTGGTATGGCAGGAAGAAGTGCCAAAGACATGTGTTCCTGTTTGAGGATCTAGTGCTGTTCAGCAAACCCAAACGCATCGAGGGTGGCTTAGATGTTTACATATACAAGCACTCTTTTAAGGTAAACACCTAAAGGACATCTGAAGTTTAGAGGGACAGGAACCATCTCCAGAAAATCACTGTACTTTTATTATTGTCCTATGTTAATATCAGGCTTCTGGGCATCGGTTTGGTCTCATATAAGCCGTAATAATAACAAGATGCCATGAGCCCTCAATGTCTATTGAGATGATATAAGAATTTCAATGTCTTTATAGTTGGCTGATGTGGGTATGACGGAGACGTCAGGTGAGAACGCTCTGAGGTTTGAGGTCTGGTTCAGGAGGAGAACTTCAAAGAACCAGACCTACATTCTCCAAGCCAGCACCGCCGAGATCAAACATGCCTGGACCTGTGACATTGCACGGATACTATGGCAGCAGGCCACGAGGAATAAAGGTGAGAAAGAAACACTGAAGCAGTTAAGCTTTAATACATTTTTGGAATTAGTTTTGTTCAGCATGCTGAATGTGAGAGGATAATTACAGATAATATTTCCTGTCACATACCATCTTAGCACAACCCAAAAAAATTTTTGAACACTTTGTCTGTCTGTGCCTCAGGCAGATAGGAAGCGTTTTAAAACACTAGTCACACCAGTATTGTATTTCTACAGTTTGATATGAGTGTGAGAAAATTATGCAAATCCAATGCCATGGTTTTTGATATATTTCTTCAATCCCTACTTATTTAACCGCTATTAGAGATGAAGTGTTCTACACAGATACTGATCTCAGATTATATATATTATCAATTGTTTAGTATTAATGCAATATCAGTATTTACTTTTCTAAATGTCACAACAACTGCTGATATAAGGAAGCATTTTTAAACATGTTTCTCTGTGTTTGCAGAAATTCGAATGCAGGAGATGGTCTCTATGGGGGTGGGCAATAAACCCTTTCTGGACATTAAACCCAGTGATGCTGCTATCAACGACAGAGCCATTGACTACATAATGAAAGGCAGAGGTGAGCCTTTTTAACATACTTACAGAACAACTTGATTTTTTTTTCTTTTAACTCAGCAAATTATTCTATGGCTTGATTTGACTCTTTTTGTTTTGTTACAGGGGCCAGGACGAGAGCCTCTATTGCTGTCTCACTTTTTGACCACTCAAACCCATTCAAACGAGCTGCAGTAAATGCTCCCGTTAGTGGCCCCCCAGTGTCCAGTGGCCCCTCCTCATCCACACTGCTGGGGCCCTTGAATCTGCATATGTACAGCAGCCAAAGCCTGTTATCAGGGGAGAGACCTCTCATCAGCCCCTGCATCGAGGAAGACGAGCTGGAGCACGAGACCAGCAGTCAGCCATCTATGAGTATGTATCATGACACATCAGGAAGCGTTAAACGTTTTCTCAGAAAACTCGTATACAACATGATGTTAATCTTTGACTTGTGTTGGCAGCTACAGAGAGTTCGGGTTCCTCGTCTCACTGTCTGTCAGGTAGTGGCTCGAGCGGGTCAGACAGCGGATGTGTGTCCAGTCACCTTCCAGAGGCTTTGTCCGAGGAGCCCAGCTCACCGTGTGACTCCTCTTGTTACTCCTCCATCACCTCTCCCACCCAGGAGAAACCCTGCTATAACAGCCAGTACATCTCAGCGGTCAGTATAGCTTGTCTGTTTTAGATGGCCGGTATTTTGATTGCACATCTTCCGGCTTCTGCATACATCAAATGATCAGACGTGTCACCGAGGCTGCATCCATATTCATCCAGAGAAGATTCAGAACTCACTTTTTGGCCGTTTATCGACTCCAAGATTGCATTTTATTGAGAAAAAAATTAGATTTTAGAGGATGCATTTCCAAGTGGATGAATTTGAAAACAAAGCAAGCAGTATTTAAAAGTTATGTTGCACGTTTAATCTAATGTTTTACTGTCATGATGATAAATATAAAGATAAATATAACTTTGTATGATCTTTGCATTGTATTTCTTCAAAACGTTTTTACTCGCAATTGCTGCCCTGCTGCAAAAGGTTGTGTTTTAGGCCATATGAAATGATGCACCAGCAAGTTCCTGCATATCCTGCAATGATATTGCCAGATGAATAGCATGGTTACTTTACAGTCTGTCTCTCTGTACCATAAGAGAATGTTTAAAGGGTTACTCCACTACAGAATAAAAATGTAGTCATTAATAATTTACCCCCATTTCATTCCAGACCTGTAAAAGCTTCATTTGTGTTCAGAACACAATTTAAGTTATTTTGAATGAAAACCAGGATTGTGACGTCATCTGAATGCTCCGCATCCCATTAATGGTTCAACCATAATGTTATGAAGCGACACATCATCAAAAAAAAACTTAAATTGTGTTCTAAAGACGAACATAGGTCCAAAGACCCTTTACGTGTTTGGAAAGACAGAGGGTCGTGATGACAAAATGACAAAATGAATGACAACATAACCCTTTCAAAACCGTTTTCAAATATCTCTGGATAAATGTGGACATAGCCTGATGCAGAAACATGTCATAACACCCATGCTTATGCCAGCACTAATAAACACTGATCACCTGATGATTAAATCAGCGCCTCCCATTTAACATAACACCTGCATCCATCTCCTTCTCGTCACAGGGGGAAGCTCAGGTGATTGGTCCCTCTACTATAGTGTGAGCTCAGTAACCGCTGCTGCAGTAAGTCTGGCTTTCGCTCCATCACATTGCACTTCCATAGCTATGTGCATTAAAACTCATCTCAGCCCAGATACTATACATGCTTAAACCTGTGCTTTTACACGTGCATGTATGTAATGCATATTGTTCTGTCCTCCTCTGTCTCTTAGGTTTAAGACCTGTCTGCTTCAGATTGCGAAGACAACGTTGCCACACCGAAGAGGAGTACAGAGCTAGTATTTATTGTTCCCGTTGAGTGCCAGTCAATCTCATGCAGAGTTTAAAAAGCGCTCAAAATAGCACTGTTTCTCTTTTTCTTTTTTTAAGCCACTTTTAGCTTCAATAGCTTTTATATAATTTTAAAATGATCTATAAAACTGAATAAATATTCTTGTATTTATCTTCTTTTCAGATGTTAAGATACAGTAGCGTTGTTAGCTGTATTATTAACTGTAAATACTGTAGTAGTGTACAGTACACTTCTGGTTATTCAGTTCCCACTCTTTTTGTTGTTGTTGCCCTCTTTGCTGCAGACTTCAGCTGGTTTGATTTAGAAAAAAATCTAGATTCCTAAGCATCAGTACACTAAAGGTGCTAAGCAATGTTTAAAGCGTTTGTTGTAGAGTTTCTGCTCTTTCTAGTGTTTTCGTTGTTTGTGGACCTGGAGTCAGTCGGTATGCTTTATGATAGCTGACCTGATCCAGAATCAGAGTATTGATTTAAATCATACGACTGACCTCAGGTCAGCACTGCTGCCTTTTTTGAGATGGTGAGAGTTTTCATTTCAGTTCTCTTATTTACATTATTAAGTATAACAAAATACAACATGTAAATTGTAAATAGTTGCACCAGTGGTGCTTTGAGGACATAACGTTTAGGATGTAATGTTTATACGTGTATTAACCAGTCAACATGAGAATCACTCAAGTGCCATTCTTTGTTGCCAACCCAAATTGAAAGTGTACAAACAAAAGATAATAATAATAAAAAAGCACTGCAAGTTCCACTTCAAGCTGAAGCATGAGTATGTACTCAAGTGTTTTATTTTTCCGTCTAAACAAGTTCACACAGAAGTAATAAAACTGGATTGCTTTGTATCGATTAAGGAAGTGTTTTTTATTTATCGCCTTTTTTCATCATTTATGATTGGCATGTAGTAGAAACGCATATCCCACAAACCCTGCAGGCTTGTATTCAATTTCCGCGCACTGACTGAGCTAAGAAACAGATTCATTGTTGCTGATGATGTTATTGAGCCTTGCGGCACCAGCAGGATGTGCTTTTAAATGCACATTACACAAATAGATATAAACAAGCGAGGTTCAGTTGAGTTACTGTACCGTTTTAGCCTGAGGAACATTGTCATCAATAGCTTATTCACACTAACTCTTTGTTAATGGCTTGTGGAAAGCAATTGTTTTTCGTTAGCTTATTCTTCGCTTTTTTTTAATTACATAAATTATATAAGCAGAGTAATGTAATGAGTTTAAACTGACTAGCGTGTCAGGAAATACTGTGCCTTTGCCTCTAAATTTATAGTTACCTTTAATCAGATTTTGTATTTGCTGCATTATTTCTCTACATATATTGATCCACAGTAGTGTCACAGGAAGGAAGGTGAAAATACTTGATTGATCGCCCATTAATCAGTTTAATCTTAATCTTAAAACCAATCTGGGTGGGGTTCCATTGAATACATCTTTGATCTTATAAAGCCTTGCCTGAAGCAGACTTAATTTGCTATAATCCCTGGAGTTCATTTTGGTGGAGTCAAGTATCCCCATCAAGAAAGCATGGCATCCATGAGCTAACATCATCTACTTGTCCGAATCACTGAAATATGCAAAAGCCACATCTGGACAGGAAGATACTAAGTTAAGTTGTGTAGCATGTGGGAAACCCACTGAATCATCCAGCTCTTTGTTTCGTCCACACACGGATGGAAACCACAAACCCGAGAGTGGAACTGAACTCAATGAGGCATAATTGGCTGAATCATTCTCAGCGTGAGAGAGTATGATGAGCTTTGAGTGCTTCAGTCTGCAGTACCACTCTGCTTTATTTATCTGTTTAACCAAAAATGTTTTGCACCATCAATCTTTAATAATATTACAGCAAAATCTGAACTTTAGGAAGTGGGGAAAAGCTGAAATATGAGCAATGGAAACATACTGATCCATTTGAATTCTAAAACACATCACTATTTCCAGACGGTCATGAAATAAATGAAGGTTCAACCAGCACACAGATACTGCCAAAACAGAATCTTATTCTTAACTATAGCTTTACTCATAGAGGAACTCTAACTATCAGGCCTAACTCAAATCTCAATCTTCCCCAAACCACAATTAAGGTTATTAATGTGTACAGTTTATCTATAATGCATTTTATTTCTGTTTATTTATTTATTTTATTTTTATGTGGCAGTTATGAAAGCTGTGAGATATTTATCTGCTTATCTTTTTCTTGTCTAATCTTTTTAGTGTGTAGAAAGAAAAACAAACAGACCTAGTTCTCCTCTTCACTGCAGGATGATCAGCCTGTACCACAAGTCACCCAGCAGGGGGCGCACAGCCAGGAACACCGCAGCTCTCGGCTTCTTTTGTTTTGGTTTTATGATTTAATGGGAACTTAAAGGAATAGTTCACCCAAAAATGAATATTTCCGATAATTTACGCACCCTCGAAAAGTTTCACATCTGTATGAATTTCTTTGTTCTGCCAAACACAAAGGAAGATATTTTGAAGAAAGTTTGTAGCCAAAAACAAAATATGGAAGTCAATGGTGACCCAAAACAGCCTGATTACAAACTTTCTTCAAAATATTTAGTCAAAATAGCATCTAGTGTTGCAGTTATGAACAGTGTGACAACTTACCCCACTCTCCCCTACAACATGTTTTCTAGTGTGCAAGGGTCTTTTTTAAGTTAACAAAAAGAGGGCAAGTCATAAGAATAGAGAGCATTAGTGTTAGATATAAAAAAAAATATAAGATAAAAAGAATAGAGCAGGTTTGGAGGGTCAAGTGTTGATAGAAGAGATCCTTTCTTGAATATGAAGGACAGTGGCTCCTCAGAGAATCTTTCACTGAAGAATAATTACACTCAACAAAAATATAAACACAACACCTTTGTTTCTGCTCCTATTTTTCATGAGATGGACTTAAAGATCTAAAATTTATTCCAGATACACAATATTACCATTTCTCTCAAACATTGTTC
>JAUCNO010001819.1:10239512-10258728 GCA_032353835.1 Enteromius viviparus
AACATTCCACAGGCCACAATTGACAATCTGATAAACTCTATGTGAAGAAGATGTGTTGCACTGCATGAGGCAAATGGCAAAAAAGGCAAAAAAACAAAAAAAAACCCTGAGAGAAATGGTAATATTGTGTATCTGGAATGAATTTTAAATCTTTAAGTCTCATGAAAAATCGGAGCAGAAACAAAGGTGTTGCGATTAAATTTTGTTGAGTGTATGTTACTGCCATTAAATTTTTTTGTACATTAATTACTTACAGAAATAAAAACATACCATTGTCCTATAATTGGATACCATTACTATACCATTGTGTCACCCCAAAGCTCGACCCTGTGCTTTTTGTCAAAATTTCTTTTCAAGTCTCTGCTGGTCTGTGCTGCTGGAATGTAAGTGCTTCAGTCAGCCTGACGCTGTGCTGAGTGATTGTCCCGGGCCCTCTGGGCTTCTGGGCGTCTGCATTAGTTCCCTTTGCTTTCTCACACAGGTGTCGTAGTTTGTCTCTTTGCATTGTTAATGGTGTGTGTCGTTGTGCTGTATTAGTCCTGCTTGTATCCGGGCTCTGTTGGTGTCCACTCATCATCTGTCTGTTGATGGAGATGACATTCATCAGTACTACAGCCAACAGACTCATCCTGGAGAGGCCCACATGTCTGCTAATCTTCCATAGTATATTCATCACAGGGGCCATTTCTCTAATGTAACTGAGGCGACAGACTGCTGTTGAGTCTCAGGCACTCCATGGAATCTGCCGCAGGTGGCTGAGGGGCTGCGCTGGGCCAAGTGTGTGATAGAGAGAAAAAAGTTATTGGCTGTTATCTGTTAGATATGAGAAAGGGTTACAGGTGATGCTTGGGAAGACTCATCTCTTCAATATCCTTTAGGTGCCAGCATCTTTTCACACTTATAGCATGTGTTAGTAGATGGAAAACCAACATATGCTGTTGCTCTGAGTATGTGCTGGAGGTCTCAGTGGAGAGCAGATCCTCCCTAGGAAATTGCATGAATCTAGTGTAATAAAAGTATATTTTTAATAATATTTTTTTATCTACATTTTACCTGTAACCTTTGCAGCCATTAATTGTTAATGGAGTCACTGAAGCATTGTGCAGCATTTGTCTGGAGTGACAAACAATACTCGTATAACAACAAACTATACTCAACATAAACCTTTATCAATCACCCTTAATTAAAGAGCATGTGTGATCCTGGGGGTGTGTTTCCTGGTGGGCACACCTGGCAACCTGCTCGTGGTGTGGACCATCTTGAAGCATGTGAAGCAGCATTCAGACACGTTGCTGCTCATCCTCCAGCTGGCAGTCGCCGATCTTCTACTCAACATAAACCTTTATCAATCACCCTAAAAAATAAAGTAATATACCAGACACATATACAAAGACTGAGGGAAATACTGGCGTTTGTCTGTTTTGCCATCTACAGGAAAATACTGGATCAGAAAGACTTTCCTCATCTGAAGAAAATTAGCTGTAATGAACAAAAAACAATCTATAATTCCTCTTGCAGCTGACATAATTCACAATGTTGGTTTAAATTCTCATTTAGCATTAAAACGTGCATGGAATGAATGCATGCTTTCATGAATGTCTAAAACCCCATCAGTCAAATGCATCAACTTGTGACGAGCCCATATTAGGAAAAAATATGTTTTGAAAAACTTTCCAAAAGAGAAATACGTAAAAGTTTGGGTATGTATAAAATGTGACCAACAGATGGCGCTATTGACCTGGACACAGACTCCATGTGTCTGTTATGACAGATAGAGGACTCCAGTAGATGAGGTATCTTCTCCTTTACGCGGAGATCTCCTTGACGTGCACGTAAGAAATGTTTGTACGATAAAAAAAATAAAATAAAAACTTTGGGTATTTAATCATCAGATTATCACATATTATACATCACATGAAAATAATGAGTGCAATTAAGTAGACTTAACGATGAACATATAGATTAAATATCGAATATTTTATTCCATATTTTATTCAACGTGTTTAGAAGGTCGTTTATAAATCTATTATTTATCCCTAAACTATGCAAATAATAATCCAATACAAAATATGTTGTTACCCCAGCTGAAAAACAACAACAACAGAATTCTGCCCAAAACATAATATTAAATGTATTGGATTTAATGGGAATTGTTGAATTCATTTTGATAAAATGTTGCTCCCATAACACGTCTTCTTTCAGACTGGTGGTAGGTGTTTATTTTCATTACACTTTATGTATTTATCATACGTCTGTATGTTTCCTTTTAGATATCAAGTAGACGTCTATTATGATCTAAAATGTATGAAAGGTGTTGGCCATACACCCGTCCTTATAACAAGATCGCAAATTCCATAATAACAATAATACATGCTTTCATTATTATTATTATTATTATTATTTTATCATTATGTAATATTATGTAAGTCAGTTAACAACTTGTGTAACATCACTCTCTGGGTCCCCCTTTTTGCTTTAATTTCAAGTAAACCTAAGGATTCCCACTCTTTATACTGTTTACTGTTACTGTTTACACTCAGTTTCAATTTTAGAAAAACTAAAAGTACAGCACAATAATGAAACGGTTAATTACTGAAGGCTATGTGGGCATGTGATAAGTCTCCACCTTTTTCTGTCATAAGAAAAACACATAGAATAGTGGAAGTGTTGCTTTGTAACTTATAAGTATAAGGAACTGAAAAGCACAACGTTTCAATCAGAGCTCAGACTCACTAAAAACAGAGACAAAAATGAACAGCTCCTTTGAATATAGTGGCAATGATTCGTTCCCGGACGGCTGGTCATCTGCAGGGAGCATCGTAGCCTGTGTGATCCTGGGGGTGTGTTTCCTGGTGGGCACACCTGGCAACCTGCTGGTGGTGTGGACCATCTTGAAGCACGTGAAGCAGCGTTCAGATACGGTGCTGCTCATCCTCCAGCTGGCAGTCGCCGATCTTCTAGTGCTGGTCACTCTGCCGCTGTGGATCTACTCGCTGGCCCATTCCTGGGTGTTTGGAGAGGCTGCCTGCAAAGCCATAGTGTACATCATCAATGCCTGCATGTACAGCAGCGTCTTCATCATCACCGTCATGAGCGTGGAGCGCTTCCTAGCTATTAGATACCCCTTAAAGATGCTGTACTGGCAAAACAGGATGTCCATGTCCAAAATACTGGGAGTGACCTGGATCCTGTCATTCATTTTGGGGATTCCAGTCATCCTTACCCAGTGCGTTGATGAAGATGATGATGGAGTGAAACAATGCTTCTCCCGGGAGTACAACTCTACGTCCTTTGAAGTGTTTTGTATGTGTTTGGAGACTCTGCTTGGCTTCGTCATTCCATTTCTCACACTTGCGATCTGCTACTGTCAGGTTGCAGTGCAGCTCCGAAAGGTGCGCTTTAAGACCAAGAAAACGGCCTTCCTCATTTGTGGAGTGGTCATGGCCTTCATTTTGTGTTGGTTACCCCACCACATTGTCAATGTCATAGAGATAGTGGTTCTTCTAGTAGAACAGTCAGATGAATCGTCTCATATCCCAAAAAGTGCTGTCTTCATTTCTGGAGCTCTGGCATTTATCAGTAGCTCAGTAAACCCTGTGCTGTACGCGTTTGCTTCTAAAAACTTTCATGGAAGTCTGAGGAAGTCTGGGATAGTGAAGCTGTTTCAGGACTTGACAACACAAACACAACAAGGCTTCATACAGGATTCTGGACAGCAAGATGAAAATACCCTTGAAGAGCCCAAATGTGGTGAACAAGAGAGATCTCAGATCTCGGAGTAACTGTTAGACTTTATTTAAATAGCATATTATTTCTTTTTCTTGTTTTTAACTTGTGGCCATGCCAATATTTCTGTTTGTTAATAGTCAAAATTGTTTAAATGCTTTTTTTTTTAGCATCAAATCATTAAAATACCAAACAACTGTGGTCAAAAATCTGTGAAGATATTCATTATGCTTGTTTAAATACCACAATATCTCCAACATTTGTGATCAAAGTTGTTTAAATGCCATAATAGTTGATTTGTTTTGTTGTTAAAGTTGGTTACATGTCATAATACTCAAAATACACAAAAATACATAAAAATAATAATAAAATATAAAATAAAATATTCTGCTTGAGAATTTGTGGGGCTTTAAAATGTCTCTCTGCCACATCATGGCATATCTGAAGGGCCTTAAAAACATATTATATATTTGTTTTGTGCTGTTGAAATAAACATAGTTCAAACTTCTTAGTGAAGTAAACTGAATCAACCAAACAGTCAGAAATGTATGACTGTAAACACAAACCGTAGTTGCATCAACTTTTTATGGCAATATATCTAAATTCACAGTTGTGATGCTCCTCCCATGCTACATATTTTCTGGTTGTCTTGTTCGCAGACAAAACTTCAGATGTTTTTATTTTCTGTGTTTGAGAGTTCTGTTTTTCTCAGTTTCCGCAAAAGGGAAGTGAGTTTTGCTGAGGCAGGTTTTCTAGCTCAGTAGTTAGATGTCCAGAAGACTCGAGTGGACAGAGAGGGAATCATGAACACTACAGCTTATATTCAGGAGGATGAAGAGACCGAGCTGGGCTTAGTGGGGGCCTGTGTGATCCTGGGGGTGTGTTTCCTGGTGGGCACACCTGGCAACCTGCTGGTGGTGTGGACCATCTTGAAGCACGTGAAGCAGCGTTCACATACGGTGCTGCTCATCCTCCAGCTGGCAATCGCCGATCTTCTAGTGCTGGTCACTCTGCCGCTGTGGATCTACTCGATGGCCCATTCCTGGGTGTTTGGAGAGGCGGCCTGCAAAGCCATGGTGTACATCATCAATGCCTGCATGTACAGCAGCGTCTTCATCATCACCGTCATGAGCGTGGAGCGCTTTGTGGCTGTCAAATACCCCTTCACCTCAATCGGATGGAGAAGGAGACAAGCACTGAACAAGGTACTTTTAATTATATGGATGGCTTCATTTCTCCTCAGTATTCCCATCATTGAAACTCACACTTTGGGAGAAGTTAATGGACGAAATCAATGTCTGTTTAGGAAGTATGAGAATGATGTCCAGGAAGCCGTGCTTCTCACTTTAGAGTCTCTTATAGGCTTTATCATTCCTTTCTGCACTCTGTTGGTCTCTTACGGCTGCCTCTTCAGTCGCATAGTGCAGATGAACTTCCAATCCAAGCACAAGTCGACCGTTCTCATCTGCAGCGTGGTGGTGACGTTCGCTCTCTGCTGGATTCCTCATCATGTGGGGAACATTCTTTCTCTCATCTCGCTCGCCGTCAAGCCTTCGAACCCTATCATGGCGGAAAGTTTGGATGAAGTCTGCACCACAATGAGTATTATAGCAGGAGCTTTGGTGTTCATCAGTAGCACGGTCAATCCAGTGCTTTATGTGTTTGCCGCGCGTACCTTCCGCAGGTCGCTCCGGGAAACTGGAATACAAAAGCTCTTCCGACATCTGTCCAGTGCAGTGTCGGGTGAAGGGAATAAAGAGTTGTCATTTGTGTCAAAAAGACAGAATTCACACACCACCAACTCACATTGTCCCACGGACTCTAAAGTGCCTGTAGATGTGGCTATGGAATCATGCCTCAGTACCTCAGACTGACTCTGTAAGAAACTTTTAACCCAGGAACTCCATAACAATAATAACCATGAAAACTGTTATTTCTCCAAAAAGAGTGTTTGACATTTTAAATGTAACTTTGTATTTTAGAATCGCCCTGTTCTTTGTTTTGAGTATATTTTTATACTCATTGAGATGTCATCTTAAATTTCAACTGCATATTCTATGATGAAACCACTTTTGTATTTGTGATATAACTCAAATGCTTTGAAGAAAATATTTCTGTTGACAATCTGATTCCCATAGTATCTGTAAATAGTCTATCTTTAGTCTCACATCTTCTGGGGGTTATGATTTCAACAATTTCCTTCTCCTTGCAATGTGTGTGTGTATGTGATTCTTGTAAGAGAATGAAAGAGGAAGTGAGCATAAAACGGAAGAGAGGTCCGTCTGGAAGAAGTAATTTCTTTTAAACATAAACGATCTTACGTAAGGCCGCTGTCTAATAAAAAAACAACTCACCAGGCTGCTTCTTTTTCTGTGAATGCTTTTGGCACTTCTGAGTACCTTTATCAACTGAATTAAAATAATAAATACATTTACTGAATTTCTGAAATGCAAAATTTTTACCTGTTTGGGTAAAGGCTGAAATACATTGCATAACATTTGTACCACTTTTTGCCCTGTTCAGCACTCTGGGTGAGTCAGCACTATAGTTGGCCAAAGTGAGAGCAAGTTTGCAGATTTTGGTCAGTCTAAGTTTGCATGTATTTCACAGATAATTGCACAGTGTTTGATGGGCACAGACTCTGATTTTCTTTTATTTGATTACATCCAGTAAATGTCTGATATCATGAGCTGATTTTAGAACACATTGTTTTCATGTGTCATGTCTCACTTAGCAACGAGGCACATGTTTTTTGTGTGAGTTGCTGTTTTCAGAACAACTTTAAAGTCTAGAATTGTGATATCCTCAGTTGGTTAGTGCATAACGCCCAACTGTGTATGATGAAAAAGTGTATGATGCCCGGTGTTTTGAAAACTGTTCACATGTTAAACCCCATGTATTCCAGAGTGGTAACACATGACATTTCTCATGTCGTGACCTGTGGTTCTATTTCTATTTCTCTTTTACAACACAAATTTCGTGACTGAAAGAATCAGCTGACCATTGCTCAAAATGACTACAGAGAGAAGGTGAGAGGTGCCTGACTGAGTCTGAATGGAATAGTGAGAAATCTGCAGACAAACAGTCTCTGTCTGGCTTTTTGTCCAATTTCATTACTGACACACAGGCACACAAGGGCACTGAATCATGGAAACAAAACTCAGATCTTAAGTACAGTTGTCTCTAGGACAAATGTATGGAGCCCAGGACAGGTTTGGGCTCCTAAATTATTTTAAGATGTAAATTAATTTTGTTATTTATTTATTTATTTGCAGTTGCCAAGCTACCGTAGTGCCATGTTTTTTTTAAAAACCTGTTACATTGTGTTTTTATTAAACAAAGAAAAAACTGAACAGCATGAACACTCAAAAGCATTACACCCTGAAGGGGAAAAATAAATTGGCTATATCAAGAAGAACAAAATCATGACATAATCTTGACATAATCACGGCAATGTTTTTAGTCACACTGCAGTAGCAAGTATATAGCTATTATGCAATAAAAGAACAGCAAATACAATTACAAGACACGTAAGAACGTAATCGTCGCATGACATAAGTGCAGTGTAATTGGTGGTTTAACTTGTCAGTCAAACTGCCCCTTCATAACTGAATAAACAACTGCATGGCCAGAATAAACTATCCTATCTTACAGTAGCACAAGTAATATCGATAGTCTTGTATTTTGTGAGATTATGTGTTTGTCTAATGCAGTGGCAAAAACGAATATTTGCCGCTTTTATGAGTGTGTGGAAGGACACTGGGCACATCTAAAACGAAACCTTTATTCGGGGAGCTCACATGAGTTGTCTTAAACTTGTGCCAGTGTTTTTAAACATAGGCCTATTTCAAAGTTTATTTCATTCAACATAAGTGCATCTTTTTTTACGCAGATATAAAACATATATTAAAAGGCAAAAGCGCGTCTGTATAGGTGTGTAACAGCAACGCAGGATAAATGAATTCTGATCTTCTCTCTCCTACTTCCTAGCGCACAATAAACCAATCAGAACGGGTTACATAGGTGCCCTGGCAATACGCCCCGCCCTCACCTTTACAAACCAGCAAATCAACGCACTCCCCCGGGAGGTTGACTCCAAACAGGAGGCCGAGCTAAAGGCAGGTAACCAAGAAAAAACGAGACAGCGAGAAAAGCCTTCAGGGCTTGTTATGGGGTTAGCGTGAGACGAACCAGGACTTTTTTTCTGCCTTCTTTACCAGTCAAACCAGTAACTCTGGATAGAGAGCACACAAGTACTGCTACAGGTAGAGTCTCGTGCCGCACTCTCTCTCGTGTCCTTCTCTTGGAGTAATCTTCTGTCCTTCCTCGTGTACTTCAATTGAATTTCCATTTCTTTTGTTTGCTTCTCTTGGAGAAAGGTGAACCCTCGTGTTACTGTTTTATTTGATCTTTGCTCTTAATTGTAGTTTTTACCCTTGTGGTCCCTGATGGCTTCGCACAGTGATACTCTGGTGGTGTTCTTTGGGGCAACAGCTGGTGCAAATGGGGGTAAACTGGGGTCGGATGAAAGGGAATTAATTCTCTTGGTGTGGCAAATTGTGGATCTACATGAAAATAAGGTACGGACCTTTTGACCCTGTGGTAAGGTCTCTAACTTTCAACTACCAACCTAGTAATGTGCTAGTGTTAGAAACCACCTTGACAGCTGACATTCACCAACAAGGTGCGCTTTTAGAGAGCTAAACGCGCTACGTTGTGATTTGCATTACCAGCAACAGCTGTTTTATCTGATTATATGTTTGACAGCTTGATTCGTGCATTTATAAAGTGGCCCTTTCAAGCCACGAGAGACGAAAGCGTACCTTGTTTGGTGCGTGTCATCGCCTGTAGGTCAGTAACCCTGCCGTGTCTGCTTTGCATTCACACAAACACACTGCCTGAGATATCATCATCCTCATCATCGCCATAATGTCTCGTTGTCAAACCCAGTGAGCTGCCTACCTAGACAGCACAGGCGCGTGGAGAACATTGAACGTTGCGTCGGTGTTCTCGACGGCCAAATGTGTTTAAGGGCGCGACGATGAGAAACCCAGCTAGAGTTGCATTGCGAGGCCGGTTGAAAGAGATGATGTTGTTAACAGGTGGGCAAGCTTCAGCGGACTCTAGTACAGCCGGACAGCGTGGATCTGTCGGAGCAGTGCAAGGAAGACACCGGGCTCACTGCAGAGGAGCTGTGCAAGGCCGAACCCCTGGAGAGCGTCCTGCAGCAGGTGAGAGACCGTTTAGTTTGAAATAACATTATAGATAAATAAATAAATTTGCATATTAAGCAGTGATTTACACCCTTTTAGTATGTGTCTGCGTAAGGTAAGTCTATGATATTGTCAACATCGTTTTAGTATTTGGTTGATTTTTAGGTGTGTAATGTGTGTGTAATTTGGGTGTGTGAAGGCAGGCACAGACGCTCTGCTCTAGGGAGAGTGCAGGTCTAGTCTTGTTTTGGACTGATGTGTTGAGCAGACATCTGGAAGACGGAATGTTTACCTGAGAATGCACCATATATGTCAGCAAGTGAGAAAGATTTTTATATAGACAGTGAGCCTGTTTTTTCTTTTGTGCTGCTATCCAGGCTCATTTATCAAGCAAGAGATGTATAGTTTTGGGTGGCTCCTGAGTTTTGCAGGTTTGTTTTGCAAAAGGCGGTTGTCGCCAAACGTGTTTTTCGAGCATGACGCAGAGTAAATTTGTTTTTACTCGGTAAACCTGTTCTCTCCCCCCCCCCACTGTTTCATAATGGACACCCTCTCATTACTGTCCCACAGAAAGGTATTAAGAGCTCAGAGTCTAAGCTCGGTTGTGGGACTAGAAGTTCGTTGGAACTGATATAGTTCGTTTTAATGAAGTACTAAAGGAAATCATTAAACAGTGATTGTTCTTATTTAACACATTTATGTTCTCACTATTCTTTTTTTTTTATTGCATACCTTTGTAGCATTCAGGTGGTAACATGTTATCTTGATTCAGTTGTAGCCTATCCCCAGGGGGCTTTGTAAATATTAACTAGCAAAATCAATTTCTCCCTGCCTAGCTTTCAGAGAGCTAGATAAAAAGACAAGCACTATCAAACCATTGGTTTCATTTTGGTTCAGTTCCTATTTCTCACAGTTTTCAAGGAAATACATCCACTTCCATCAGGTGCTGTTAGAAAATGTGAGCGATTTATTAAAAAAAAAAAAAAGACCAAAATGAACACACAATCATATGATGACATAATCCCAATATAGTTATTTTTATTTAATGTGTTAAGAACAAAAAACAAGTTACAAACAATAGGATGCAATATAGGAAAGATACTAATAACATAACATTTTAAAGGTAGCATTCAAGTAAGAAATTGATTTATCAGACGTGAAATAAAACTGCACATTCTTCACTCTGTGCATTAAATATGCACCTATTTATTATTAAAGCTATAAATTTGATCACCACCTTGAGATCTTTGAAGAACTTCTGTGTGAATACATTTACATACTATGATGTAGCAGAATCTTTGTCTAAACACTGTATATTGTCAACACAATATTTATCGTCATGCGGCCCAGCCCTATAAGGAACAGTGAGGGGATTGGGGAAGGGTTCAGAGAGTCTCACACAGGACTTTGACCTGTTGTCTTTAGTGAAGGATTCATTCAAGATCAATTCCCTACATATGGAATTGTGACGCATCTATTTTCTCACTGTTGTGACTCACTGTTTCTAATAAAATTGTCCTCAGTAGTGTGTCTGGGTTGGGAAACCGGTATTTTGTAGGGTTAAGAGTAATGTATCCTATCTTACTTACAGACTTGAGTCAAACCTGATCTTTGCTGTTAGCATTAAGATGCAGTATCTCAAGTGAAACAAAAAAAAAACATTTATAGCTGCTGGCACTCACTGGGTGACACGCTTTGGCTTTCCATCTGCTTTTAGACGCTTCTTAGACTCTGTGGGAATGGTGTGGTGCTAACACACCTGTGTGTGTGTGTGTGTGAGAGGGAGAAAAGACTTTCAACAGAATGAAATTGTTCTTGTGAGATCATGAGTGTGTTTGTGGAAGAAAGTGATCTTGGGTGTGTTTGAGAGACACAGGGTGTGTTAGAAAAACTGTTTTTCTGTTAGCTCGCTGAGAAAGCACAGAAGGCTGGCAGGAGCATGTCAGTACCTGTGTGTGTGATGAGCAGAGAGCTTTTTACCCACAGACTGTCAATGTAAAGGGAGGGTTCTGGGAAATGCCTCTATGGAAGGATGAGTGATGCGTTGATCCATTCTTTCATTCAGCTTCAGATTTATAGAAATGAATTGGATGGATTTTGTGTCTCATGTTTTTACAGCAATGCATAAAGTGATTACAGAATAGATAAATTAAAACTGGTTGTATGTGGCTGTTGCTTAAACATCCTGGTAGTTCAGCCGGCACATCCTGTTACCTTATCTAAAGACACGCCCACTTTACTTCATCCTGAACAGACTGGTTGAGATGTACTCAAAAGTATGCATCACTATACACCTATATGATTTTGGAGGGCAGACAGGGCATTACTGTCTATTACTTATAAGTATTATGTCATTATTGTGCAAAAGTTTGAAATTGGTAAACCTTGAAAAAAAATCTCACTTAAACGCACAATTTTAAACCACACGACTATTTTTAATGCTGATGATGATAAGAAATGTTTCTTGCGCACCAAATCAGTATATAAGAATTATATCTGAAGGATCATTTGACATCTTGAAGGATCTAATGACTGCTAAAAATGTATCAGTCATCAGTAAAATATATTACAATTTAAAGTAGTTATTTTATAGTATTATAATATTTATAATACTATAAGAATATTTATAATATTTAAGAATATTACTGTCTTAAGTGAAAACATTAAAACAAATCTTATCAACTCTAAACCTTTGAACCGTAATATAACTAATACTTGCTGTTGTTGTTTGGTGTACAAAATACATTTTAGAATGAATGGTAAGATTTGGGACCTGGATCTTAAGTGATAACCATAGGTGTTTATGCCATTAGGAGTGTACTAATAGTTTTAAGGAGCAATCATTCGTAGAGTGATTCTGCTGCTCATTTGCATGAAGAATGATCCTACTGATAGCATCCCTTTCCTTCAAGAGAGTACAAACTGCAATTTGGCCTCTTTTGCGCGCGCACACACACACACACACACACACACACACAGAGCAAACATGGCTCAACCAGGACACACTGTTTGATTGTCATGCCAAAGTTCAAATTTCTCTCAGTCTCACTGACAGCTTGGCAGAGGAGAATGTGAAACTGAAACTTTGATCAAGTTTAACTACCATGTGCTCTAAGCAAATGATTTTTCTCAATGCTATACTGGTTATTTGACTGGTTATTCTGTGTTTTTACTTAAAGGAATAGTTCACCCAAAAATAAAAATTGTCATCCTTTACTCACCCTCACATAGTTCCAAATCTGTATGAATGTCTTTGTTCTGCTGAACACAAAGGAAATATTTGTAACCGGACTGTTTTGTGTCACCATTGACAGCCTGCTTACAAACTTTCATCAAAATATTTCCTTTGTGTTTAGCAGAACAAAGACAATTATACGGATTTGGAACTATGTGAGGGTGAGTAAAGGATGACAATTTTTTATTTTTGGGTGAACTATTCCTTTAAAATAAGAATGGTCAATTCTCTCCTTCTAGCTCTTTATATTTAGCTTTTTCCTGGAGTTTGATCCTCTCTAATCATGTGTATAGGCACAAGGTGTGTCTGTGTTTTAGCAGTTTCCATTTAATTATTGAAGTTGTTAATTTGTGCAAGGTGGGGTTGTGTGGGTCAAAACAGCCATGGGCACACATGCACCAGCTCCAAGAGCTAAGTGATTGCATTATTTTGTGTGCATGTTATGAATGTGACTGTGTATCATTTAAGCCTTCCTTGAGATTACTTAAAATGAGATGTTAAGCTCTTGAAGTATATTTTCAGAATTGTCAGGTATTTACAAAAGTCTTGTTAAGCCCTTAATGACAGAAGCAGAAGACTCGTATTTGCATGAGGTATGAAGAAGGACAGGTTATGTGGTAAAACAGCACGTCACTGTTCAAGAGCATGATGGGAAGCCCTGAATGAGTTGCAGTAGTTATGCTCTAAATAGTTTTCAGTGGTTTGAGTGCTGCTTAATTTCTCAAATCCTCCAAAATTCCCAGTTTGTAGAGTAGTAGAGATATGTATGTTACGCTTAATCGTTGAAACTTTTGTCAACCACTTTGTCTTGGTTCCAGTACTTTTAATTGCTCTGGGAAAAGGCAACGTTTGCTTGTGTTATCAGGGCTGACCCAAATGATATGAAAATTAGGCCATAAAGGGGCTATCTGTTCTACTCATACTCTAGCTAGAGTCTGACAAACAGTAACTGATCATCTCTGCTCTGTTGTAATTCACTGTAGATTGGACTTAAATCGTAGAAATGTCATGTTTGATTTATCACATTTACTCAGAAGCACAGATCCAGAGTTGGGCATAAACATTGTTTAACTACTATTAGTTTAATTTGTTTGAATAATAATTAAACTAAAATAAATAAAAGCTATTGATGTGGGTGGTACAACCTAAATTTTACATTGCGAGATTAATTTGAATAAATTTTTCAATGCAAGGACATTTTTTTTAATGTTGACTTGTTGTGAGACATTGCATTTCTTATACTCTTGTGTGAATAACGAAGCACTCAAATCAGTTGCTGCATCATAGTCGCTGGTTAGCCTGTACTGCTGTTGACTGATGCAGAGATGGATACGTTTACAAAACATCTGTAATGGTTCAATAAAGACTTCTTGTTTTTGCTAAACGCAGGTGAATGTGGGAGCCCCTATAGCTGGGAGTGAGCAGGTGGTGTGCTTTTAGAGCAGGACAAATGCTCTTCTTTTGTTTTGTCATCTTTCTCTCTGGTCACGTGAAGTACTTTTATCTGAAATGACTGCCACGGCCATGGCTCACTTCCTGTATTTCACCAAACCAGTCTGACAAGCTGCTTAATCTACAAAACAAGCATGCGCATGCACCCGGAGCAGCATGTGCAAATATCACAACATAATTTGGCTGTCCTCTGTGCTGCCATTGACAATGTGTTTTTTTTATTTATTTATTATTTTTTTTAATATGAAATTTACAATTCTTTTTACGTCTGTGTGACGATTAACAAGGAAATATTAATAAATAATAAACCAGTAATGAAACTTTCAGTGTCACCTATAATTTCAGTGGTTAGTGTAAGGTCTTTTGTTTTGCTTTTGTAGCAAACATTATAGCTGTTATTTCCAACAAAACTGTAATTTAAGATGTACTACCATTTTAAAGTTTAGTGTTGGTAAGATGTTTTAAACAAGTTTGCCACCAAGGCTGCAAAAATACAATATACAAAAAACTGTAAAAATACACTGGTAATTGTATTTTTATTCATGTGAGGGCAAAGCTGAATTTTCTGAAGTCATTACTCCAGTCTTCAGTGTCATTAAATATAAATATTAGCTGCTTAACAAGCATTTCTTATTAATAATGTTGAAAATGTTTGTACTGCTTTTAAGGTTTGATTTATTTTAGTATTTTTTTTATTATTATTTATTTATTTATTTATTTTTCAAAAAAAGAAGAAAAAATCGTACTGACCCCAAACGCCTAAATGGGCTAGATATAAAGGGAAATGGATCCAATACCTGCACCTAATGCTGGGTGTATTTGTTTAAAAGTTTTTCTTCTCTCTTTTTAAATGATTTCTAGTTTCATCAGTCTGTGTCAGCTGAATTGAAGTCTTTAGGCAGAAGCTCCTACACGCTGTGTGTGGACGGACCACTGCTTATCCGACAGGTGCTGCACCCAGAGGCATCCAAAAAGGTAACACACTCCTTCCTTGAGTATTTACATTTAAGCCACCTAATAACTAAGCCTATTTAAACTGGAAGGTTAAGGCCTAGGGTGTGTTTGTGTGCATTCTTCTGACACTTCTAAATTAGCTGTCAGTTTGTGGTATAATGTGTTTAGCAGCAACATGTTATAATCTTCACAGGAATGCTGTACTCATCCATAAGACATTAAAGTGCCCTCAACCCAATCCCTACCTCCCCCCCCATTTTTTTTTTTTACTGTTCGATCTCTCCTGCCCTCCCCCCCCAGGCTCCTCCTAGACATATTTTCTAGTGTGCATCTTCCACGTTTGTCTCTGTGTCTCGTTGCAGAATCTAGTCCTTCCAGAGTGCTTCTACACGTTTGTGGACTTGAAGAAAGAGTTTCACGAATGCTGCCCAAACGCAGGCCCCGTCAAAGACCTCACTCTGACCTCCATGCTGGACTGTATCCTGCATATGCAGTGCTTTATTTATTTGAGGGGAAATCTTTTTTTGTAATTTTTTTAGTTTTTTTGTAGTTTGGATTTACTGGTTTGTGTTTTGCTAGTAATATATGCATTCATGTGTGCATATGTCCTGTATGAGGCCTTGACGTTGTTGTCAGATGTGTGTATTCCTGCGGCAGAGGAGCAGGAGGCCGGACTAAGGGAGGTGAAGAACATGGTTCTTCTAATTTCACATCTCCTGGTTGAGCCTTATAGTAAGTCACTCAGAATGGATTGATCTGTGTAGTTCAGAAACTGATAAAATATTGGAGAACTTTTGCATAACTGCTCATGTGATCTCATAATAACTTTATTTCTTTGTAGATCACAAATTCTCCAATTTTAAGACTGTAAACTACAAGTTTGAATCTGGAGCATGGTATGTACTCGTATGTCATAGTCAGATTTTTTTTTTTTATGTTGAAACATCTGTTGCTTTCCCATTATGATACCGATATGTCAGAAGCCTAGAAGTATGCTGCTAAGCATGAGTGACTGTATCCTGTGTGTCTACATGTGTGCTTGGCTTCCAGCAGTAAGACAGAAGCTGTGGACAGCGAGACGGTCATCAGAGCTCGTGGGTTGCCATGGCAGTCATCTGATCAGGACATCGCTCGCTTCTTCAAGGGCCTCAACATTGCCAAGTGAGATTACAGCTCAACGTAACACTGAAAGGCACACTCCCAATGACATGGTGCACACACTCAGAAAAGAACACATTAGCAGTGTAATGCAAAACTCTGTAAGACCTTAAAGGCAAATCCAGCCAAATGCCAAATCAGGACTTTCACTAGTGGAAAAGAAGCTTTACATGGAGTGTCCAAGCTGATTTATCAGTACATTTTAAAGGTTGCTTACTAACTGTGTTGTTTCTCTGCCTTTGTTTTATTTGTGTGTGTCTTTTGTATCAGAGGTGGCGTTGCACTGTGTTTAAATGCTCAGGGCAGGAGGAACGGAGAAGCTCTGGTGCGCTTCATAAACTCTGAGCACAGAGACATGGCACTGGATCGACATAAACACCACATGGGTAACAGATACATTGAAGTGAGTTCACCTCCTCAAGGCATCCAAACTATGATTTATTTTACTCAGTTCACCTAAAACTCATTACGCAAGAAAACTTTTAATCTGAGACCATTCTGATTCTATGTATATATTCAGTATGTTGTATTTAGTTTTCTGATGATGTATTTAGAGACATCTCTTTTTAGAGAGTTTACTTAAACAGTCTAGCAGCATGTTAAAGCACAGGCTACTAAAGAAGCTGCATCTCTGAAGTTATTCTCAAGTATTTATCAGGGGGAAAAATACATAATCAATTTAAGTAACTACCTAATCAACCATCTTGACACATCCCTAATTTACACAATGTAAATACCGTTTCGATCAAAAGCATGCTTGCCACTCTTATGAGAATCTGTATTTATTTTATTTCAGGTGTATAAAGCGACTGGGGAGGAGTTTCTAAAGATTGCAGGAGGTGAGACATTTACTTGAAGTCTTCATTTGTAATATGAGCAGACACTTTCCATTTGTAGAGTAAATCTCCATCGTCTATTGCCAGGTGTGTGTGTGTGTGTGTGTCCATCTCTCATCCCCCCCCTCTCTGGGAATGAAAGACTCTTTGTGAGTCTCTTTCCCTTGCTGACTCATGCAGGGCAGGTAGAGGGGAAACTCTATTCCCCTTCCCTCCTGTCCCCAGCTCTGGCCCGGCCATAGAGAAAACGAGTCGTTTCCCTCAGGGAGGAAGATGGGTCAGCAACCTCTGAAAAGACTCACACACAGCAGGTGTAAAAGAACAGAGGCCTGCCCAAGATATCATTTCAGTGCGTGTGGATGTGTCTGCTGAACTGTTTCACAGCAGAGTCTAGTCTTTCTGATATTGTTACTGCTCGCCATTTTTAAATGTGAAATTCCTCATGTTTTGACAGGCACGTCCAATGAGGTGGCTCAATTTCTTTCGAAGGAGAACCAAGTAATAATCCGAATGCGTGGGCTTCCATTCACTGCTAGTCCTCAGGATGTTCTGGGCTTCCTGGGACCGGACAGCCCAGTCACGGATGGGACGGAGGGTCTTCTGTTTGTGAAGTACCCAGACGGACGTCCCACAGGCGATGCGTTTGTTCTCTTTGCCTGTGAGGAATATGCCCAGAATGCCCTGAAGAAGCACAAACAGATTCTGGGCAAGAGATATATTGAGCTCTTCCGCAGTACTGCAGCTGAAGTCCAACAGGTACAGATGATTTATGTTTAAACCTCAGAGACCCAAGCACTGCTACTTATGATGTTTTTTGTTAGGTTTTTTTTTTTTTTTCTTCACTCATTTGCTTGTCTTTAGGAAGCTGTATAAACAAAGAAAAAAATCACATTTTATTCTAATTTAAATTAGCAAAAATAATATATTTCAGCCAATAAGAATGCAGTCTTGAAAGGTTGTTAAAATGTACTGTATTTAAAATTTTATATCAAAGCATATACATTAATTATCATGTATTCATTTTCAATAGCTTTTGATGTGTTGTATTGTTGCATATGTATTATTATATTAATGAGACAATGACAAAAGCACAGTTGAAGAAAAAAATGTTGTACCATTCCTTGAAATTCAGGGTCCATTGTGTTAGATGCATAACTCATCTTGGTTGTACTTCAGATTTGTTAGAAAAATTGGCTATTACCTAATTTTTACCTCACTAATTTGCTGCTCATTAATAGTTAGTTAGGAAGGTAGTTATGTTTATGCCTTAGTTCCTTTCAATAGTGCCAACTGGGTTTCTAAATCCTCTGAAGCAAATCATGATAGCCCATCCTTCTTTTGTTCTATTTCCCACATGCATAACAAAGAGTAACACTTTTTACAAATTTAAAGGTGCTCTATGTGATGTTGCAGGATTTTAGCTCGATTTCATTTAATCTCAAACCGTATGCATTAACCCTTGATCGTCTTGCTGTCTGCCCTCTGAATACAATGGGAAAAAACCCGGTCTCGAAGAAAACACAGAGACTGTAATACCAAAAGAAACACTATAGGCACCACAACAAAAACAAAACTTCAGCCAAACAATCGGCAAGAAGAGGTGGTGTTAAGTGCTTGTTAAACCCCACCTCTTTTTGCTGATTGGTTGGTCAAAGTTTGTTTAAACTTATGTGTGTGCTAATGGCCATACTCCCATCGGGCCTTACGCTTCACGTCAATAAACTGTTAAAAATGCAACACTGTCTTGACACTGACTTGAAGGTACCGTATGTAAGAAATGTATTGTAATAATCATAAAATGTCTCTGTTATGTTTGACAGGCATTAAGAAAACATGTTAATTAAAAGTACTCGTATAGCTGACAGCAGTAGTACAGCCTGGATATTCTCGTTTTAAGAGAGCAGTTGCAGCCCTCAATTGATGTTTATGTTGTCATGTTTTGTTTTGGTCTGAAGCGCCACCCTCCATTTATCTCCCAATTACGAAGTCAGTAGTGTTTCGCCATCCAGGTTGCCTGTTTGGCAGAAAATACAGTGCATTTCATTTAATTCCTTGTCATGCGTGTTCGTTCCTGTTGGTGTTGTCAATCATGGCAACCTGAGTGTGCATCAAGTCTGAGAAGGAGGGGCCGGGTGAAAAACCCCTCTCCAGTATTTTGAATTTGGACTGAAATACCTTGTTCAACCACAAGATGTCAATTCTACATACGGTTCTTTTAAAACAGTTTACTTAGCCATGATACGTCGGGCAATCAACTTAAACTTTACTGAGTGTGAATGGTGTGTCGGACTCACTACACTATAATAACATGCAACAGTTATGTGACCATAGTGCTTTGGGTCAATTCATTTTACTTCAGAATTTTATCAGAAGTATCACAACAGCTAACCCTGTTTCAGTGACTTTAGAAACAATAGGTCTAATACAACTCTGCTAGCACACTACATTGGGATGATTGAGTTTCGTTGAAATCTCAAAGAGAATTTGAACAGAATAGGCTTAAATACTGACTAAACAAGATTCTCTTCTGTCCTTAAAATGTTCTTTTGTAGATTTTTTTTAAAAATTTAAAGTGCCCCTATTATGCCATTTTAAGGGTTGCTAATATTGTTTAACAAGTCTCTTAAAACAGGTTTATATGT
>JAUCNO010001819.1:10271873-10283205 GCA_032353835.1 Enteromius viviparus
ACACACACACACACACACACACACACACACACACACACACACACACACACACACACACACACACACACACACACCCCAAACATTAGTGTGAGCTTTCATATCAAGCATTTAAAAAAATTCAGTTCCTGCATCTAGCCATTAAAGGGCAGTGTTGAGCTGTATAAAGTCGAGTTCAGACATCCTCTTTAGTAGCTGATGGAAATAAAAGACAGACTGAAGGGGATGCAAAATAAAAAAAAACACTTTGGTATGTGACCACTTAGGAAAAACACATGCGCGATTGTGCTTACGCATGAAGATGAAAATTCTGACAGCTGCAGTTTTACCAAGATGACCACAACACAGGCTATAAAAATATCCACTGCTTCTTTAACTACGAGGCTTTGGTGCAGGCAGTTGCATCAGTTCATTATGAGTTTAATGGCCTTTGACTACATTTCCTTTAGCCTGCTGGCTTGGGCTTTTAGCGCACTATGAAAGGCCTGTATAAAATTGATCCATTGTTAAAACACATGTTCTACATCCCAGAAGGCAACAGAGCAAGGGTGGTAATTACTTTAGCAGGCTGGGAGACTGATGTTAAGAGAGCAGCCAAACTTTTTTAACAGGTTGTCCCAGCAGAGTTCTGATTAATGCTGTGAATATAGAATTGTTTCTCCACATGCTCTATTGGATAGAGCTTTTTCTTAACTCTACAGCAAGTGTGATTACATTGCCTGCAACGACAAAATCAGTCAACAACTACCATGCTAGAAAGTTCATCCTTTAAAAAAAAAAAAAGAAAAATAAGGCAACAGAACTAGGGCAAAGACAGATCCTTGCTTTGTGGAAAAAAACAACCGTTTCTTAGAGATGGTGGGTTTTGACACATGCACCGTAACATTCAATCACCAGATTTCCAAGCTTGTCATTGAAGTAAAAAAACACATCTATAAAAGGTGATGACAAATCTTAGGATAAAGACGATAAGCAGATAAACAGGTCTGACTGTTGAAGGGGGCCTCAGGTACGGTATTTTTCATACAGGTATCTGTCTCTGCAAGTGAGTTAATAATCCTTGCATTCCTCATCCAGACAACCCATGACTGACTGGGATGGACCACATTTTCCAAAAGAACTTAAAAAAAAGGGAACTCAGTTGAAGTGAACAAATATGTCCCTAAACCAGCATTTGTAGATGTGTTTAATAGCATATACAGTCATTTGTTAACAAGACACCAAAAGCCAGAGAGTTAGACTCGGTGCTAAAAATAGCATTAAAGGTAAATGAACGAATACGTGTTTAAATGTGAAATATGAGTGTGTTACAAAAAAAGCAGCAGAAGACCGTATAAAAGGACGGTGTAATTCAAAAGAACTACAATAGTCACTCGGTAGGGTGAACATTTGAAGCCGTTATGCAATGCTTGAGTCAAAAGTCAATGCTACTGATGTTAATGATGCTTTAAACTTGGTTCGTTCGTGTTTTAAAAAAAAAAGTAAATGTCAGAACTAACTATAGTACTGCTATATTCAATCTACCCAGGTTAAGCGTTTCATGTTTTTGTAGTTCTTGTTTAATGTAGATTATATCTTTTGATTCTTCGTGCGCTAATAATAAACTATCATTTAAGTCTATTAGGGTTTAGTTTTTTCTTGCTTTGTTTACATTTAGTGTTAGCCACAGTATACGTGTCATTGTTACTTTGTGTGTTCGAAGTTTAAAGTTGTTTTGGTACATTTCTTGTGGTTGATGTTATTATTTGTGATGGTTTCGTGTGCAAAAGTTGCATGTTTGTGTGTGTGTGTGTGTGTGTGTGTTATGTTTCAAATGCCCAGCCGCTGTCACAGATCATCCTGTTGGCGTAGGCGGCTCTTCCTCTTGCATGAACACACTTCACACATGCAGACCTGCTCTGGGCTGATTGTGAGTTCTGCTTTAAAACCCACTCAGTGCGCTGTCTGCTTCTCTCGCCGCACAAACAATCTAACAATCTTACACACACACTCTCTCTCTGCACAAACCTGCACTGCACAAACTCACACACATCGTGGAAAACTGATATAACTTACAAAACATTCAAAATAAATGACAGCACATCTTGCACACTTTTTATTTGACTGTCGAAGGTGTTTAAGATGGGATGAACTTTATTTGATGTCGTGAAACAGAATAGATGAATGAAAACTAATTTATAAGTATATTATAGAACATTCAAAACTCCAATAAACAAGCGTCAAAAATCCTTTTGCAGAAATGTCTTTAAAACCAATTAAATAAAATATAATTAGAACAATTTAAGGAATAAAAAGGCTAAAAGCAAAAATGTTTTTTAAGCTACTGGCATGGAGCATCAAAAATGCACAAAAACATCTGCTAAAGACAAAAACAAGCAAACAGCAAAAAAAGTATGCCAGTATTTTTAGCACAGCGCAGTCAGTCAATAAATACAGACAGCTATTTAATCAGCGTCTGTGGTGTGCCTGTGGTATTGGCAAATTTTTAAGGGTGCCAATTTTTTTGAAAAGCCTAATATGTCGTCTGCCACGGTATTTACTCTGCTTTGAAGAGGAATTTATTTTAAAACCTTATTTTCCTGTCTCCTCCTGGATCAAAAGCTTTCTTTTCTGACTTTTTCCATTTTTGCGTGACACAAAGGCACACTGTAGTTTCTCACATTGCTTCAAACACACACACACACACACACACACATGCATGCTGCAGTTTCAATGCATACACTCTTTGCTCAACGTTTGGACCAGTTTAAAAGCAAGTCATCTCAGGACCGCCAAAACTCTGGCTTCAGAGGGTATAAAACTCATAAGCGGTTCAATTCCTTACAAATTACAAAGCACAAATCTCAACAACAAATTAAGGGAGCGAGTGTCTGAAGGGGAGGCTGTCGATATTAGCGATGCACCTGACTCAGTTAAATACGGGAAGTTACTGTGCAATATATCGCAATATAGCAGCAACTAACTTGAGAGGTTTCAACATCATCTTTCCCCACATGTAAGAAAGCATGATTCATCTCGATCTCTTTCGCATAACGCTTGAGAGTCTTAACGTAGAGTCTTTAAATAGGGGATCCTCTTTGGATGAGTGGAAGGGGCCATCCCTCATTAACATATAATATACATGGTCTGAGGCTGAAAGCTCGCAGACAGCAAAACTCTGAGCTGGGGGTAAATGTTATTGTTTGACGGTGCTGCCCCGAGACGGTGAATCACTGGACTAGCCACTGCACTGGTTGACCGTTAAGTGGAGAAGGGCTGCTTACTGGATCAGATATCTTATCTTTTAACTTGCGGGAAGTATTTTTTATACATTTACAAACAACATTTGGTTCCACACTAGCTAGCCTTGCAGTTTAAACAGTGCATGACTTAATTGTCCATTTTAACTGTATTACTAAAAACAAAATCAAGTCAACCATCATTCTAAACTGCATTTAGAAACTGCTTTTTTTTAACAAAATATGATTCCATTGTAAGTGAGATTCCGATGACATTATATTTTCTTCGCTATTTTGAAAGCAGTGAATGTGTTGTGTTTTGATGGAAAGTATTATACTAGGTAAAACTGACCTCATCGGTCAGAGCAACTGATAGCAAACACTCGTTTCCATTTAAGAAAAAAAACAAAAGTCCGATGTTTAAATGAACTGATCTGTAACTTCAAAACTGCAGAGCGTGAAATGTGAAATCTAGTGTGTTTAGGACAAGGGCAAAGAGAGGGTGTTCTCTGTTTACTTTTTTTTTTGCTTTCCCGTCAACCCGTTTAAACTTTGGTAGCTGTGTACAGGAATCTACACAGCAAATCTTACTTTTTAAAACACCTCTAAAAAAACAGAGTGCAAAAGAATGAGACATAAAACGTGGCTGAGAAAGCACAAGAGAGCAGTCAGTTTGATCTGTGAATCATATTGTGCATTCCCCATTTAAAGAGTCAGTATGTGATTCATCCCCATTTTTTTTGACCGGAGGCCTCTGCAACCTCTTTAACAAGTTTAGTCACTGGCTGTAAGAATCAGCACAGCATAGCCATGGGGCAAAAGAGCAATGCAGGTGCCGTAAAAACTAACGCATGTCTGACCCGTAGAGATTTTTTTTTTTAAATTAGAAAAACAAATAAATATTTAGAAGGAGTTCATCAAGTGAAAGAAAACAGTAGATCACCACAGGTGAATAAAACGTTCTAAGTAAAACGTTCACTAAAAAAGTTTTTAGTGAAAGTTAGAAAGAACCACGTTTTAACAGCAAAAATGACAAGATCAAACCACAGCCACGCTATTCAGGTCTCCCGCCTCCACTCAAATGCATCTTTTTGTAATATAATCAGATTTAAAACGGAAGTCTGAATCAATAATTTAGAGATATTAAAGCAGATGTATATAAGAGAATTTTCCCCACAAAATAGATTTATACACTACTCTAATTATGTCATTTAATTATTCCCCAAACAGAATTATTTAGGAAATTTAACCATTTAAGCAGTTTGACCTATTTTTCATTCAGTGGAACAAAAACATATTTTGAAGACCGTTGCCAACAAAACAGTTTTAATAGATAACATTGGAAAAAAGAGCATCTCTGCAAAAAGAGGTAACAAAAATAAATGAATAAATCAGAAAGAGAATAGATTTGTCCCAGCACCCAAAATATACATATAACAAGGTGAAAATGCCATGCAGATAACTAAGAATTTTGAGCTGGAGTTTCCTGGTCAGAGAGTGAACCCATGTCACATTAATTCCCAAGGATCTTTGCACCACGCCACATCTCTGCCGCCAAACACCACAGCAATGCAAACAGGACCGGCCATAACACCGCTGCCTGCCTGTCTGCGCCAAGACCTCAGAATTACACTCCTGACACTGTAATTGTACAGAAAGATGACACAAAACCAGGTTTCCACTGCTTTCAGAAGAGTTCTCTGATTGTGTTTAATGAGCAAGCAATTTTGGGCCTGGAGCAGTGTTTTTTTCCCTTCCACGCTCTCTTTTTCCCTCAGAGATGAGAGAAGTTGTGTTATTAATCTGACACAGTCATTTACCACTGGCTAAAGACTACAGACCTGGAATATGTTACACGTTGGAAGTTTCCGTACCCACAAACGGAAAAAGGGAAACGGACACAAACAGACGGATGAGGGCAGAAAATGATATAAGGACTAGTACAGAAAACAGACTTTGTCACACAACTGACAAATGCAATTGTTACTTTGGTGAATTCCAAAAACCAACTCTCGTCCCTTGATCGAAACAGAGGGACACAAGATATAAGCTCTAGGACACAAAGTGTGTGTGTGTGTGTGTACAGTACGACAGGGATACAAGACCCGAAGACAGCAGGCTTTGCCTATTATTAACCCAGATCAGCGCACTCACGCCGGGGTGGCAGCTGCACACAGACATCCACGAGAACAAAGGAGCACAAGCACACGCCTGCATACACTTCTCAAACACAGACCTCTGAGAGGACATTAATTAAACACAACTGACATGAAAAAGAGCGTAAAGAAGAGATGAGACAAGAGAAAGGAGTCTCCTGTAAGTATTGACACACACTGCTCCTTCTGTTCAGCATGAGGGAACCAGTCCAAACTCATCAGGAAAATATGGCACCCAAACTCCTTATGCTCGTGTAACACACACAACACACACGCATACGGCTCACTCAGCACATAAGCAGTCTGCACCTAATCACCAATATTATGTTGTGAGATAAATGCAATGGTACAAGTAGATTGCTTAAATGACAAGTCTTTTTATCATTTGGTTTGCTCTCATATGTTCTAGTCCTTCTTTGACCTTTCTGTTTGAGAGTGTGTGTGCCTGTGTCAATTCCCTGTTTTTTTGTCTTCCATCTGTCAGTCTGTCTGTAGCCCCTCCCCAGCACCACCTGCAAAGAGTCTTTGACATCACCTGTGCCATCTGTTCACACACACACACACACACACACACACACACACACACACCCGTACGGACACGATTATTGTTTGCCCATGAAAAACTCTAAACAGTACCAGCACTTAAATATTAGCTTTCTATTTAAATAAACTTTAATTCACCCAGTGGCGGCACCAGCTACATGCAGACCTAAAAAAACAGCAACAACAGGACCGGAATATCAAGTGGAATTACCGCTTACAGCAAACTGCTAGTCAGCACTATTAGAACCAGTTTAACCCGAATCAAAACGGCTTTGGAAATGAAAGCCAGTGTGATTTGTAAACAAACACTGCGTTTTACGCTAAACGATCCTCTGCATTCACACAACTTACAGAATGCACTGCCACTGACAACCACTAAATTCTGCTGAAAAGTGATTCATCAAATGGAACTGAAGCATCTGGGGCCATAAAAGTGCCAGGAAAGTGTGATTAAGAACTGCAGAGTCTGACTGATACATCAACTTACATTTAAATCTAGTGAAACTCTCAGCCAGCTGCAGAGCTCTTTCAGTTAACCATGACGAGTGATTCATGGCTCTTTATGAACAGAAGCCAGAGAAAAATGAGTTTAGATTCTAAAAGCAATGAACAATAAGCATAATCGTTTTAGTGTATGGATTTTTGTAAACAATCAAGATCCACGCATGAATGAAAAATATTGATACATTTAAGTGACATTTGATTTTTTTCTAAATTAAGTAAAATCACTAATTAGTAAAATAGACTGCACAGTTTAATCAAATGGAATAAACAATTATAATATTATTACATAATAATCATATGTAATAATAATAATAATGTATAAAAACATAAGTGCGTTTTTCCAAATTGTGTTATAGTAATTTTCCAGTTCATTCATTAAGTAGACCTATCGCAATGCTTCAGAAAACATGCCGCACATTTCACTAGTCGTGATAGCTGTGTGTTGATGTGAAAGGAGGTTTATGTCAGTGACTGGAGCTGTGTTCTGTTCTATTTGCAGTTCATTTCTGACCTCCTTAACAACTCACAGTGCTCAAGAACTTCAGTCAGAATGACACAGACCCTATTTATAGTGTGTGCTTTAGGGAGGATACAGTCCCTGGTGAAATCAGTTCAAAACTTCACTTTTAAAAAAGGCTCCATCCTATCACACTGAATTCAAGAGGACGTCTAATGCAATATGTGAGCAACATGTAGGCAGGGAATACTTGGTGTGGCTGAGCAAGCCTACTCTGAAATATTGAGCGTGTATGTGTCTTTGTTAGTGTGTGATTTGAAACGGTGAATTAGTTTGAGCACATCTGTGAATTAGTATGCAGCTGGCTAATAGTGTGTATTGTGCGTGTGTGTGTGTTCACTATAGTGCGGGCAGTTTTAATTACTCAGACAAATTCTGCATCCTTCTGGACTCACACTTCACTACACACAACACACAGGCACTTGTCTTTGAGTGACTCAAGCTGTTCATTAACTCTGTCTGACTGCACATTTGATATAACAACATATATAACCCAAGAACTGCAGAAAGCAGAAGTGACTCCCCGCGATCACATTCTGGTCCAGGATCTGTATCTTGAAACACGACCACTTTGACGAAATCTGGGCTGATGAAGTATAGCACTAGCCTGAACTCTTTAATCAGTTATCCACGAAAAAAAAATTAAATATCTACTATTATAGATGCACCAGACTCAAAGTGATGCATTCCACAAAGCATTTAAATTTTCAACAATAAATAGCTGAGTTGTAAATAAGGAATCCATTGTGGTCTGTTGTCTGAACTTCTCACATAAACACAGCATCAGCAAAAAAATCCACATAAACACAGAAGTTGAGAAACAAGCTCTCCCGCTCTGACTCTGAACAGAATACTAGTGTACTGCGTACTTTATGCTGCACAGTGCGCACTGAATTCTGTACTGTATATTCACTATAGTGTACAACGACAAAAATAAAAGTAGCATGCTACTGTATGGTTCATGCTGCCACATGACTTCCTTACATGCATGTAATTCTTTAACTGTTGACTACTTTACTAAAATTAAAATGGCTACATACAGTACTATTGAAAAAATTGAGGTTAGTAAGATTCTTTTTTTAAAGAAATTAATACTTTTATTCAGCAAGGATGGGTTAAATTGATAAACACTGATACGAAAGAATGTTAATCCACAACATTTTTTCAAGAAAGGTTCCTTAATGGGGTCATATGATGTTGCTACAAAAAGCTGTATTTTGTGTATTTGGTGTAATGAAATGTGTTTATGTGGTACATTTTTGTTCCTCCTCTAAGCCCCAACCTCCTAAAACGGGTCGATTTGTACAAAGCTCATTGTTAAAAAAAAAGCGAGGTGTGCTCTGATTGGCCAGCTAACCAGTGAGTTGTGATTGGCCGAATACGGTAAGAATGTGGCGGAAATGTTACTTTCTTTACCATAACGTGATGACGTGTCCCGGTGCTATGACGCCAAAACAATAAAACACATTACAAACGAGGCATTTCTTGCATCCAGTGGAGCCATTACTACTGATTATCATGACTTAGTAACATTACTGTCTCGCCTCATTAACATAACACCATGTCTGCATATGTGGTCGGAAAAAACGACAAACAACAGCAATACCCTACACTGCTCAAAACTTATTTTTAAATAGTAAGTAGCATGTTCTTTTAACAAGAAAATGCAACTTAAAAGTGCCAGACTGTCCTTGCAGATGTAGAATTGCTCCACTAACCCAAGCATAGACTACTCTCCAGGTTTTAGGAGTATGTCCTCCGTAAATGCACTGAACACACTCCAATATTTGGGTTGGAAAAGTGTTGTTCATACAACTTAACCACAGATTTTCAGATATGTTGTCTACAGGAAGACTGCAGTAATAGCTGCTGAAAATTCAGCTTTGCCACCACAGGAAAAAATCACATTAAAACATATAGAACATAGTTTTTTAAAACAACAACAATAATAATGCACATTACTGTTTTTGCTGTATTTTCCAAAACATGAATGCAGCATTGGTGAGTAAAAGTATATTAAAGTTTACTGCATATTAAAATTGCAGTTTATGTGACATCTGCTTCATTTATCATACTGAAAATAGAAGGTCATA
This sequence comes from Enteromius viviparus, assembly GCA_032353835.1. NCBI lineage: Eukaryota > Metazoa > Chordata > Actinopteri > Cypriniformes > Cyprinidae > Enteromius > Enteromius viviparus. The sequence continues at coordinate 10,280,902 of JAUCNO010001819.1, forward strand.
CTGAGCTCACTGCGTTATGGAGGCATGTTCTATATACTGAAGTGAATTCTTGCAGTCATCTATCAAATTTAGCAGTTCATTTGAGTATTCTATGCTAATTATGCATACTATGGACAGTATGCATACTACATAACACAAAAACAGTGAGAGGAATAAGGTACAGTAGCATGCCATGCCAAACACAGTCTCTGTTTCCCTCCCCCACACTACTGACGTTAGGTCTCATAGTTCTGCTAAGAAGGATTACTGGTGTAATGTATTCGCCCTGTGTCATGACACTCTTAAGATCTGGGAACTGCCAAACACTGTAATGCCCCAGGCAACTTGTGCATGCAAATTCATTTTAGTAAATGAAGCATTTGCTTGTTTAATTAATACATTCTAATGTTCTTGCTCTAATAGTTCCTCTTATGTTTAAGTAACTACTGAACAATTTACACACACTAATTCAGACACATATTTATTCACCCCTTGATGTATCATTCACACACTAGCAGACGATTAAATTACTCTAATATCCATAAATAAATATATGAATAAAGTGAAAAAAGGGGTAATTATTTCTGTGAGTACTACATAACCAGGGGAAAAACCAAGGACTCATGCAATGTAGGTTTGGTCATCATAGCTAAAGTAAATGCAACCTGGAGTTCCCCAGTCAAAATTCAATGCTATATTATATACTAAGATTTTAGTATGTTATATTAAAACAAAGTTTTAGTAAAAAGTTCCAGAAGCTTTAAATACCTTTAATGTAAAGGCGAATTGTATCAATATTGCTTTGTCCTGTTGAGGGACAATTTCTCAAGATTTAATTTTTTCCAGTACACCGAACTTCAAGTTGCAGTGGTCACTCTCAAGTGTCATAAGACAAAAAAAATATTGTTTAAGAAAGCGCAAAGACTCACCATCGTCAAGCGTAATATCCTGTAGGCCGATGGTACGGAAGGTGGGCTCTCTATCCTCTGGTTCCTGTTTGATGTTCAGCCTATCTCCCTGTTGGCTCAATGGGTGCACCAAGGGACCTGAAGGGGACAACCCAGCCAGGACAGGGCTGCTAGCCTGGGGAGAAGGCTGTCCAGAGAGTGCCATGGGCCCCAGGGGGCTGCTGGATGTAGGAGATGGGGAGGTGGGTGAGTGGTAAGGGAGGGAATGGAGTTGGGGGGACGAGGGCCCAGAGTGGGGAGATGGCACCATATGAGTAGGAGCACTGGAGGGTGTTGGGCAGGAGGCAGACCGCTGCCCGGCCGGATGGTAAACCAGGGGACGCTGAAGCTGTGGGGCCGGCTGTCCCAGCGTGAGGTTGGGAGATGGGACCTGCCCTGGAGTGGGGCAGTGGTAGCCTAGAGAATGAAGGTGAGGGGCAGAGTGGGCCATGACCTGATTGCTACCCGTACAGGCCGCGTGGCTAGGACTGGAGCCAGGCCCCGGGGGCACTCCAGAGGTGGGTGTCGAGGAAACCGGTCCATACACCATCCCCAAACCCAAGGAGTGACACCCAGCTGGGTCGGCCTGGAAGGGCATTCGCTCGTATGCCTGTGGGGAGCCCACAGTCATAGGAAGACTGTGTTGGCCGTTGAAGGGCATGTTGTGCTGTATGGGTGGGTAAGACGGCCTGGCATTGGCAGCAGGGCCTGGGTGGAAGGGCATCTGGCATTCAGGAGGTGCATTCAGCCCTTGAGTCTGAAGGTGGGGCAGGTGGGGAAGAGTTGGGGAGCCCATTGGGGCGCAGGGAGCCTGGAGAGGGTGCAAGCCTGCAGCCAGGCCACGTGGGGAGCTGGACAGAAGGCCGTCTGGTGGGTGGGAGTGCTCTGGGGAGGACAGCGGCTGAGCACAGACCAAACTGGCAGCATGGACCAGAGGCATTGACATGGGCGGCACGGCAGGGGAGTCCAGATCCTCCCTATGCTCCTGCTTGACCCGTACTGCAAGGGTGGAGAGAGAAAGAGAGAAATTCATGGGTTAAAAAAAAGGAAGGAAAAGAAAACTTGACAGGAAAATTTTGACAGGAAAAAGACTAAACATTGATTATCTTGTTTCACATCTTTCAGTACCATCAATACAACATGTATTTGTATTTATACTTTTATTATTATAATACTGAGAGTTGCTGACATCTTATAATGGCATTGCATAAGCATACCAAACTGATTTACTACACTGATTTGGAAATTTCTTTTAAAGTTTAATGGATCCACAGCACTAATGAACTCTTGTCTCATTTTTTTCTCTCTTCTCTTCTCTTCTCTTCTCTTCTCTTCTCTTCTCTTCTCTTCTCTTCTCTTCTCTTCTCTTCTCTTCTCT
>JAUCNO010001819.1:10283305-10339820 GCA_032353835.1 Enteromius viviparus
TCTCTTCTCTTCTCTTCTCTTCTCTTCTCTTCTCTTCTCTTCTCTTCTCTTCTCTTCTCTTCTCTTCTCTTCTCTTCCACAGACAATGAGAGCAATAGCGGCACAGTATTCAGTAACCCATTTCCCGATCTGCCATTTCCCTGGCTTGCATGAGTGGGGGATATTTTTACTTGCCGTGGACTCTAAGAGAGCATATGTTGCCTGCTTGAGTGCCATGTAAACCAGTGCTGAATTTGGGAACTAAAGAATCCTGTTTGCCCTCCAGCACAGCTCCAAATGGGAACCAAAATCCAGTTCACAGCCCATACGCTGATGCAAGGCCATTACTGCGGTAAAACTGCAGTTTCCTGATATGAATAGCAAGAGGCGGCAATGTGTGGGAGAGAGTGTGAATGCGTTTGAGTCTGGTGTTACTCACTGTGTACCTATAACACATCTAAACAAAAAAGAGTTAAGTTTCAGTTGATAAAGTTAATAGCATGCATTTTTAGATGCATTTTGGTCCCAAGCTGATGGATTTATGACCAAAAAAAGCAACCTAATATATTCAGTTAAATTCATTACAAACCACCTCCTCACAGGCCCAACAGCTTTTACACTGTATTTAATCTGAATTTGGATTGAGATCTCTGCTCATCACGCCAGACGGCTTATTCACTATACATGAAGAGTCTGGCTCTAGTCTAACAACACAGCACCTCAGCCCTTCCCCCTGCCATGCCACTTTCTCAGCTCGCCGATGCCATGGCAACCACAGTCGCGTGGCCTGTTCAGAATATTGGCTGCTTGTGCTGTCGTCTGATTGGCTAAGGACCGACGGGTTAGTGTGGAAAACAGGAAACCCTAATTTGAGTGGGTGCTTTGTGGAGCGAAGAGGGTGGGCGGAAGGCTGGGCCTATCTAGCTCGCTTATCTAGCTCTTTTACTTTCCCTCTCTTTTTGTTTTCAATCTCTTCTACAGGTTAACATGCAACAGATAAAAACACCAAAAAAAAAAAAAATAAAAAAAAAAAAGCTGCTCACGTGTGATTTATTTACGCCAACGCTGTTTTTCGGTTTGAGTCACTTTGGGAGATTAATACCAAGCCGGCTTATTGCTATGAGAACCACACTGACTTCACTTTATTAGATTCTCTATAAGCCATAATTAAATGTCGCCTTTTAGAACACCCTGCATTTTGGTGTATTTCATCAGAAGTTCAATGTCAATTTTAAAAGCAGATCCAGTAACGTACTGATGCAATGCATGTCAACACAATGTGTGAGAAATTATAAGAGCAATGTGAATCATCAACCCTCTTCATTCAACACACTTATCATAAGGGAAAATCTTCCAAAATGCAAAGCAATTAATTACTATTAAGACAGATGAAGCCAATGGGAGATGGAAAAATAATGATAGTGTTTGTTTAATGAGAGCGAGAAAAACAAAAAGACAGCCACTGAAGGGGTCGAGTTCTTGAAAACCCAAGATTTTCATGCCTTCGGCCACATGTAAATCATGCTGATTCTTTCTTTAAAGTATTTTACATGAGCGGTTACCAGGTGCTCAACTGTTACTGGAACAACCTCATCCCTAACCACACTGGTGCACGGTGCAGAGGAACGCTGGCATGATCAAACGGGTGACTCTGCTGTAAAAAAACCCACATGTGTGCCATTCTTGATACTGTTATGTCAAGTTAGCAAGAAAACTATTTTACATGAAATTGAGTCACATGACTGCTGTGAGGCTGAACTCAGACACAATTCTTGATTGGTGGACGTTAAGTTGCAGTCGTCACAAATTCCCAAATGCAATAATGTGTATATGTACTGTATATATTTTGTAGCTGTATAAGGATTTAATATATTATTTTATATTAAATTGTTAATAAAGAGCAGATTATTGATTACAATCTTATATATATTTATATAATTTTACATATATATATATATATACACACACACACAGTACAATAAAATTACTTACAAAATCCTTTTATACAGTTTATTTATAATGGAATAAAATTCCTTTTGTTTTTCAACTTTTATTTTATGGCATTATGCACTTAAACTACTTTTCATAGGTTTGGGGTAAGATTTATTTATTCTTTAATGGTAGAAAAAATTTTAGGGTTTCTACAAAAACTAATTCTGCACAACTGTTTTCAACATTGATGATAATAAGAAATGTTCCTTAAAGCTGCAGTCTGTAACTTTTGCCTCTCTAGCAGTTAATTAACAGAACCGTGTGCATCTTGAGGAAGAACATTCTCTCTGTTTACATCTATGATCAAATCATGCAGGTACTGGGCTTCTAAGCAGTACCTACCCAAACAAGTCTAAAACAGTCCAAATATAAGCACATATTATAGGTGTAATGTAGTGACTCTGGACAAGTCATTGTATAGTTCTTTATTATATAAATGTTATACATTTTGAACACACAAAAAGCTATGAACTGCAGCTTTTAAGCATCAAATCAGCATATTAAAAATATCTCTAAAGAATCATGTGATATTCAAGACTGGAGTAATGACTATTAACATTACAGGGATAAAGAAAAAAAAGCAGCAACAATAGTTACTGTCAAATAGATACCTGGCAGATAGGTAAAGCGCTGTGACTGGCTCCTTTTCCGTTTGCCGTTGCATACGTAAAACTGCACCTGCACTGCTGAAGTGACCGTCTTACTGTGATAAGGAGGCACATCCACCACGATGCTAGACTACAGATGGAGACAAGAGACATAACTTCACTAAACAACACATCATTGATGCCTGAGACAAACCTTTCAAAGTTGTCCCACTGCAAATATGTGCTGCAATCGATCAAGTGCTAAACACATTTAAGTTAAGAAGGAAAAGAAAGACTGAAAAGGGTCGGCAGACATATTTGTGTTTTGTGTATCGTCTGTGCTTTTGTCGGCAAATATTTTCATGACATGTAAAAAGGAAAGTATCCACTCACTCCTTGAATCTTCTCTCTGATGATCTTCGCCTCCACCTCCCACTGCGGTCGTCCATCTGAAGAAAGAAAAATGTTAGCTGCATCTGTGGGAACAACATCTTAGTACAGCTAGCATACACAATGACCTGAACTGAACTCTGGGTGCCAATATTTGCCCCCTCAAAACCTGACCCCTTCTCCTCATTATCACCTCCACCACCACTATCACCATCATGACTTCCAAGCCCTGCAGTGAAGCTTTGGAGATTATGGTTACAAATAGCCAATCAGGATTAAGTTTCATCAGGTTAAGAGGGGAGCTCTACAGCTGCATGTTTCTACAGGTGCTCCAGCACCGAATCCAGAGAGACGCTTGATAAATTGTGCCTTGCCTTGAGAATAATAAAGTGATAAATTGAGTTTGCTTGCAAACGATAAGCCTTTTTCCACATAGTAAAAGAGGTTCAATTGCTCGAATAGATCAAAATGTCAGCTGTACGCAGGGACTGCATACAACACTGACCGACTATGAAAAACAAATGACATATTAAATTCTCCCAAGAAAGAGGGCTAGAAACGCCAGAGCTGTATTAGCAGAGTGACTTCTTAACAGCGGGCTACATGAGACATTTTAATGAAAATCAGACCAGTCTCACTCTGTTTGCCCTCGCTGACAGCAACACAGAATTCGCTTGGGCCACTAACAGGTAATGATGTCATTTATAAAGCCATTAGTTTTAGAGAGAAGCGTGAAAGAAAATTATTTATTGTTGAATCATGGCAAGATGAGTGGAATAACTTTATTCATAGCACAATGCTTCCACGTGCTGCCCGTGGAGAGGTGCAGGATCTTTTGGAAACATGCTGTCATCTCGTGTTTTTCCTTTGCCACGAAGCTAATCAACTGCGCAGACGTCTTGCAGACAGAAAATGAAAGCCAAGGGACCAGAGCCAACTGGTTAAGACTGATCCTAGAAGGGAAAATAGTCACTTCATGGATCATAAATTACATAAACTGCACAAACAGCATGACACAGGTCTGATTTACGCTCTTAAACACATTTCCAGCTTTGAAGTGTCCGCCTGACAGGAGTCTAACATGAGTCAAACAGCAGTATAATCCCAAGAATGTCTAAAATGAGTCATTTTGGATGTGTCATGTTTATGAGTTGGTACATTAGCATATATGATACGAAAAACCTTTCAAAAGGGTAATGTAGAGAGCAGTGTTTATCAAAGTAAAGATACCGCTGTGAGTCGTTTCATAATCACCTGGTGCCTTACACTCCAGAGACAGCTGTTTACACGAGGTTACCGTGTCTCAGCTCCCTTCTTTGTCAAAAGGTATTTTGCTAATATGAGAATGACCTTGGACGCCTGTAACTTCAGCAGTAGTAGTACAGCAGTGCATGTTGACATTCACCGGACACCAGAGAGGGCCCCACATGAGGACAGGTTCAAACAGGAACTAGACCGGTGACAAGCATACACGCTGTCCTAATTCTTCAGCCCAGAAACACCGCTGTTCTGTTATTACTACTATGATAAACAAACTCAAGAAAAATAAACTTCTGGCAAAATCCTGCAAAGCTTTTATGTGTCATTATGTGGAATTAAATGTCCTGCTGGTAAGCGTAAACTAGCATCAGCTGAAACAGATGGTTAATGTAACTCTTCACTTACAATTTCCTGAATCATTAATTAGAAAAACAAAAACCTTTTTTGTTTGCTTTCCTGGGTCTGATTTTTTTTCATAGTAAACACTTAATTGTACTTAATATTTCATATCTGCCATTTCTGTTCTCTCTTTGTAACCAAAACAAATGAATTAATCTTTTGTATACACTAAGCACTAACCCTGTAAACCCTAACATATCAAATAACAGTCCAACAAATAACTAAAACTTTAAACAAAATATATAAATATAAAAAATGTTAAAAAGCAAAAAATATTTTTTTAATTTAAATGTTTACATTTTGATGATTAGAGCTTATGGGTCATGAAATATTTTTATTTTTTATTTTTAATGCACTGAATCCAGCTTCAATCCACTCCTTGTGAAGCTCTGTCAGGTGTTTGAATCAGTTTTGCTTGATAGTATTCTTACGCTTGCAGCCATTCCTATTACTTGTGCACCTTTTCAATCAACTTTGTATTTAATATGCTTTGATAAAGCACTCTGTGAATAGCTCTTTCAGTAATTACCTTCTATGTCAGGGGTCATCAAACTTGATCCTGGAGGGCAGATGTCCTGCAGAGTTTAGTTCTTAATTGCCTCAATATACCTGCCTGGAAGTTTCAAGCATACCTAGTTAGACCTAGCAGCCCTCCAGGACCGAATTTGGTGACCCCTGCTCTAATGTAGAGGGTGTCAATGATTGTCTTTATGTTTGTGTTTGTAAAGAACAAGAGATACCTGGAATTTATACTGTAGGGATGGTCATTTAATGAAATTTAAATGTAAATATTCCAATATTTTGAGATAATGGATTCTGACTTAAATAATAAAACTTTTTGAGATGCACCTATATGCTCATATCAGAGAGTAAAATCAACTTTAAAAGTGCCGTCCCTTTTATTTGGTAAAATATGTATGTGTTGCAATAGCTAATTATAAAATGTAAATTTTTCTATTGCTATCCCAATTCTTATGGAGGTCACTGTGTGGGTATATCACAAAATAAAATATAAATTATATAAATAAAAAGATTTTACAGCAAACAATCCTCTTTAGTTTCTGAATATGAGGGCAGTACTTTGCTATTAAGTCCTATGGTTATCCTGATGATTAAAAGCTGCTCTTCTAGCCGGTCTTCCCTCGTGCACAATCAAACCTATACAAATGATTCAGAATGCAGAAGCAGGACTGGTCTTTAACGAGCGCAAAAGGGTCCATGTCACACCTCTCTTCATCTCCCTGCACTGCCTCACAATTGCAGCTTCCTTTCTAGCCTGTACTTATTTGAACAATGCCTGTTATATGGTATTATGAGCACTTCCTAAGTCGTTTTGCCTCTTTAGGACTAATCGCTTGATGTTTTCCCCACCTGTAAGTCGCTTTGGATAAAAGCGTCTGCTAAATGAAGAAATGTAAAGACCTGAATCAATATCAAAATATTGTAATGTGGCATGTTATGATGCATTTAATGTTCTCTATAATACAAAAACAACAAAAAACCCAATCCATTCTATTTTCATACAGAGTACAAAATAGAGATTTGTTTTGACGTCACAGTTAAGGTGACTGATAACGTATTGTTTAGTCACATTTTTTTTCGCTGATGAAAGTAATTCCGAGCAATATCTCCAAGCAACTCCGCAGTGTTTTACTGCTCAATAAATCCACGTTTTTGAACGAATCAAGTGAGTCACTTGCCTTGTTTCTGGAATGAATCATCCATTTGAACAAATCTGCTGAATGAAGTACTAAATGACTCACTCAATCAAACAGACGTTTGACACCACCTACTGGTTTAGTTTCATATTTAAACTCGTCAATGTTGGGGAAAATCATTGCATTTCCCCCAACATTTCTTACTTGCATGTTTAAAATTATTTAAATGATTAATTTTATACAATTTTTTTATACATTTGAAAGTTAGCAGTGAAAATGCATTTGTGAACCACAGCTTCATGACAGTCTGTGTAAAAACATTTAATGCCACTTCAGATGCATCTTCTGTGTTACTTGCAGTGGGAAGATGGAGTTTGTTGATACTCATTTCATATGAACAGTAACAGCTTCTTTTTTTCTAAAAAAATAATATATGAATTTGTTGTGAAAGACAAGGTTAGTAAAAATGTCGGTTTAAGAAACTAATTGAAAATCAAAATCAGCAAAAATCTGTATCAGCAGGTCACACTTACAAAGAAATGGCCAAGAAAATTGTAAAAAAAAATTAACATTGAGCGGGTCACCTTATCGACCCTGACATTGACAAGAAGACATGCTTCTCTATTTTTCTCAGTAACCCAGTCACTGAACATTTTCACTTGCGCAATACATATTTAATGGCTTACTGCAAATAGGGCATCAGTATTTGACATCACTAACCAAGAGTTTATGTGAGACGGCTAGGTCAGTATAAAGTACAAGACTGGTGTCATATTACAGAGTGCACCTTTAACAACCTATTCAATCAAATACATCTGCAGAACACATTCTCACAAATCACACTGACACTTCTTGATAAGCTCCTGCTTAAACCTTCCCCCAGAGCTGCTCAAGGCCAGACATTAGAGCCAAATTTCCACTCAACTTGTTCTAGCATCTCAATACTTTCCATTTTTATGCAGTACAACAAAAAGATGGGCTATCACCATAAAGGTTGCCTTCAGGGGTTGCCACTTTACAGGGAGTCAATTCCAAAGGGTGTTTCCCTGAGTCAGTTTGTTGGGATAGACCAGCCCTGTGTGTTCATGTGTAAACTCCAATCGAGTGAGTCAGTGTGTCATTGTCTCAAACTAGAAACACACCTACAGACACACACTCAAGGCAGGCCAAGACTCGTATTCCCAGAATGCCTTTCATTCATTGCCTTCGTCTGAGACTGGTCCTAACTTGTGTTTCATTAATTACGAACGAGTGATGGAAAAAATGAGCGAGATAAAAAAAGAAAGAGACAGAAAGAGTGAGAAGAGTTGCTTATCGAAGAATTTAAACAAGAGCACACAAGTGATGCTGGAAAGAGTCAAGGAAAGACAGATTTACCATGCCTGACGTTATGAAGAGTAAGAAAGTAAGTGAGAGAGAGAAAAAATAAATTGAAAAAGGCTGTCTGCTGGAGATGACAGACTGTCTCTGAGAGCTCTGTTCATTGTGTAAAAGGTCTATTTCAGCTCACAGTGAGACTCAAAGGATCAACAAAAATCCATACAGACAGGGCACTGTTGGGGATCATGACACAGCCTAACCCCAAAAAGTCAGTCTAACAAAGCCTCTTGAAAGCAAAGTGACTGAAAGCTGAGAGAAAGAGCTACATGCAACGATTGAGCTTCAGTCATCTGCCAGGTAGATGCAACCAGTGACGTTCAAAACTAAATATATGTAAAGTTTGGGCTGACTGAATGATTACACAACTAATCTCAAGGAAGCTCTAAATAAGTAGGCTGGGTTTCAGGTTCAAATAGTACCACACATTTTTTTTTAAATAGCTGCACAGTTTCAGAGAATAATTTGTGGCAAAATTTAATTTAAGCTTGTGTGTTTTAATATATTAAAGGTATTTGTAATGAAACCTTATGTTTTATGTGTAAATAATAATAATAAACTACACTAATAACACTCAATTATTTCTTGCCATATGTAGAAATACAATCATGTCAAATTTAGAAAATATTAAAGAGAAAGCATATTCGTATGATTTTTTTTTGCAATGCAACAAAAAACAAACAAACAAAAAAAAACAATTGCCTAATGCAGCAGAAACAAAACCACCAAAATGCACTGTGTAAAATATGGAAATATTTAGATTATCATGGTTACATCTTTAAAGCATTTCTTTAAATAAAGTTATATAAATGGAGATATAGCATGCATTTACATTTTGCCCAAGGCACTCAATTAATTTAGTTTTTTGGACCTTTGTAGTAAAATGTCTCTTATAGTGCATTTAAACTTTAATGATATGAAAAGCAGATTGATTAATTAATAAAGTAATTGATTAGTAGATGACTGTGGCCTTACAAAAAGGCTGTATTGGTAAATTCTGTTTTGCATTAATCCTTTGCAGATGGGCATTATAACATTTATAATATTATATTATACATTATAATATTTACACGCCACTCTCCTTAAATGTGTAGCAATATATAAATAAGCATTTTAATGCACAGCTTTGATTGTACAAAAAAAATGCATTATAAAGTACATTATTAGGGACATATCATAAACGCAAAACCATGTTTAAAATTAATTATATACACATGCTATAGTGAATCCAGTATTTTTTTTGATAAGGAAAAACTAATTTTATCTGGCGCACACAGTAAGCCATTATTTGCTTTGTGTCTTGGGTCTAGCGAGTGATCAGCAGTGTGCCTGCAGCCAGAGCAACCCTGCTGACCTCTGAGTCATCCTTACAGCAGATGCTAAGGTCTACAGGTGAGCTCTAGAACAACAGTGACATGTCACAATACGGCCAAACATAAATTTAGTGTCTGTGTGCGTGAACAGAGAGAGAAAAGAACATAAGGGGTAGGGAGGGGAGAGACAGAAGCATAAGGAATGAGGGTGTGCATCTGTGTGCACAATGCACTTGCACATGTGTTTATAGTGTGACTGCAGTTTGGATGTAGGTGTGTGCAGATATATATATATGCATTTATGGAGTGAGCACTTGCTTGAGTGCAGTGGTGTTTGTGTGTGTAGGTGTGCAGGTGTGTTCATGCTGAATTGCACTCACACATATGCATGCACACATTCACACACGTACATATACACACACGGTGTCCCAGGAGGAGAAGGGAAACCGTGGGAGGTCAAGATGCTGATAAAGCGAAGATAAATTACTCTGGTTAGATGAGCAACAATCAAATTCCGCTCTCAAATGAGAACTGAGAAAACGACACTCCCTCACATTTTACCCGTCGCTCCAGTTTCCCAAAGCCACACAGAGTTAAACTAAAAACAACATGATATTGCCGTTTTTAAGAAAAAGGCTGGTTTAGCTGGAGATTAGTGCATGTATATCTATGACCCCTGAGGATAAAACAGGTGAGGAGGCAATATTTACTCTCAGCAAAGGATAAAGAGATTCGCAGAGCATACTCAACTGTGCTTGGAGCAACCTACTAAAAGGATTTTGTACTAGCTAAGTAATGATACTAAGTGGAGGGATCTAATATCACCCTAAAAGGGGTTTATTATAATATAATGACCTGCTGACTGTAGCTTAGTGCTAAAGTAATAAATGGATAAGAAATATTGATTGACTTTAAATTATGTATAAAGTAAGAAAAATGTGTGAGAAGAACAGGCCCAAGCAATATTAAACTTACATGTTCTTAAAAAATAAAATAAAATATATTGATGAAAGTGTTCCAGAGAGCCAATATATGGAGAAAAGCATATCCCATTTAAAACAACTTTAGAATCCCATTTATTCTTACCAGGACCTTTCTCCAGAAAAATGACCTTTGACTCAGGGAAGAAGTTGGAGCCAGTGATGACCATTTCCTCTCCTCCACTCACTGGGCAGCTGCTAATACTGGCCTTCTCCACCTGAGGTAACTCCTGTGCTGAGCGCTGGGCTGTTTCAAAATAAATACAGATACGACAGTCATTCACATTAGACAGTACATTATTTATATAGAAATAAAAACTTTATTACATCGTCCTTAATACAAACAAATAAGGTAAAAAAGCTGCTCCCTCCTTTCCATTCATAACTGCGCTCTGTATTTATTTAGCAATTATATTTTTTCCCTCTTTTCTTTTTCTTACATGTATAATATGTCTATGGGTTTATCATAGATTTTATTTATCTGTATGTTTGTATAATATATTTATTGCTTTGACAACATTGTAATGTTACACAGTCATGCCAATCATCTGAATTTAAACTTAACTGAATTTGACAAGAGAGAGAGAAAGATTGTCCTTTCAAAAATAAATAAATAAATAAATATATATATATATATATATTTATATATGTGTGTGTGTGTGTGTGTGTGTGTGTGTATAAAACCTACAGCACTCGACTGGAATTGAAGCAGCCTGCAGTGAGACCACTTTCCCATTGGGTTGTGGGATATGAACCCGGAACACCACTCGAACCCGAGTGTTTTTGCGTCCAATATCAGTCTCTCCTTTCCTCAGTTCAATGTCAGAGTTCCTCAACTTCAGGATTCCAGCACAATCAATACTGGCAAATAGAGCAGGAGAAACACATGAGAAAGGAGTATCCGTAACCGTTCCATCATCCTACACATCAAGCAAAGCTGTTAATGTTATTTCTAATCATTCCATCACTTTCTGGGTTTATACTGTTTTCACACAGGAATCACAATATAAACTGTGCTTATTAAAATCTGATAAATACTGTATATTTCATTATAAATAGCTGCAAATTCATAAGTTTCAAAAAGATTGTGGTCAGCAATAGTTTTTTTTATTTCCTTTTTTCAGCTAGAATGCATTAAATTGATAACAAGGATCGATTACATTTGTGACATTTACAGTTATTATTTCATACTTTTTTTAATTTACATCAATTAAATGCTATTTTTCTATTCATGAAAGAATACTAAAAAATATGCATCATGGTTTTAGCAAAAATCTTAAGCAGCACAACAGCAGTCCATACTGATGATGATAAGAAACCAAATAGCCTATTAAAATGATTTCTGAAAGATCATGTGACACTGAAGAATGAAAATTCAGTTTGACATCACGCAAACAAATCAAAATAGATATAATCATCAAATAAAAGCACAAAAGACTTTCCTACTGATTCCAAACTTCTCAATAGTATTGTAGAGTGTTAATGTGTGTGTAAAGGTTACATTCTACTTGTAATTGACAATTTGACAAAAAAAGTCTTGCAGAGATTCAGGACAAATGAAAAATTAACTTTTGATGACACATGAAGAGTTAAAAGACTTAATAAAGAACGTTGAACATTTTCCGTTATGGTTAGGTTTTAGCGGTAGGCCATAGTATATACTGTATCATTACCTTAGAATGAAAATGTAGATCTTTGAAAATATGGCTTCAAATAGAAAGTCCTAACCATGATTAAAAAACAAATGTATATTTATGTGTGTGCGTGTATGTGTGTGTGTGTGCGTATGACTGAGAGAGAGAGAGAGAGAGAGAGAGAGAGAGAGAATCTAGACTGATGATGAAGTGAAGAGCTGTTGGCAGGTACCTGGCAGACATATTGTTTTCAGGAAGCAGAGGAATCTCGAGAACCTTCGTGCTGGCGATGATAATTTCCTGGCTTGCCGTAGCGACAGTTTTTCCTGTTATGCGGTGAACCTGGTAGAATGCGTGCGGCCTCAAATAACGGTCATCCGCTGTCCCGATGAACATCTGCAGGTTCACTGGCTTCTCATTGTAGCCAGCAAGCTGTTAAAAAAAAGTGTAGAGATGAGATCATTTTCGATTTCCATGAAACAGTTCACTGTGCTTGAGCAGGATGAGGTGAGATTTTTAGTAGTCCAAGACATTCTGCTACATAAACGGCTACGAAAAGCTGAAACTATAAAAAGACACCAAAAGGGTGCTGTAGGAATAAGCCTTAATTATTTTATTTTTGCAAAAATGTCTGAATTAAGGTCAATGTTTAACAAGCTCAAGATATTGTTCCACTGAATTTACAGAAACACAAAAACTTAGCAGTAATACCCTATGGATTAATTTTCATAATTTGTTGTTTGTCACAGAGCTTTATTTCCACTGTAATCTAACGGCAGTGGAAACATCCTTTGTGCTTTTTTAAAGAAACCAGGGTGAAGGTAAGTTCCAGGTTGGCCTACAAAAATGGTCATCCCCACATCGCTCAATTTTTTTGACAGAATATATTGATCTGAAAGCCCTGGACATCCACCACGTCAAACGGCAATTTGCATCACAATTATTTCCCCCAATGCGTTTCCATTTGAAGAACCCTGCATATGTGCAATTACTTCCCAAATCCTCATCCATGCACATTAATATCAGACGTTAGCCCACTTTTTCCAAGACGAATTCAAAACACACTCTAGCTAGTAATTAAAATCCAGACAGAAACATAAAGACACGTTTTTGAGCCACGAGTAAGGGGAAAAAACACAGAAACCGAACTGAAGGAAAAAGTAAATGAGTGGGTAGAAAGGTGAGAAAAGAAAAACCAAACCATGAAAAGCCATTCTACTTCTGCTGCTAAAATAGTATAAACAAGACTTCTGAAAATGGAAATAGGGAAGAAAAAACCCCATTAAAATGTGAATAATGAGATGTAACACATCATTCTCTGAGGTCGCTGAAGTCTTTTCCAGAACAAAAAGCTTTCCTTTCTGCACACCAAAGTGTCCAATGCAAACCTCGGTCAGACACTGGGAGCGATGCAATGCCCCAACCGGCAGTATACACACACACATACACATTTGACCTCCCCAAACGCTTCCCAAACAGGTGAGGAGTTCACAAATGGAGGGGAGCTATTCTGCTGACATGTGTGTGTAGGAGGGTGTTACTTAGGTTGAGCACACAGGCTCCTAACAATCTCTCTACTGTTGAAATGTTACGCTTGGCAAACACTGACCAAATGCAGCAAAAGAGAGAAGAGAGAAACTGGGAACGAGAGCAACAAAAAAAGCGAGAGAGAGAGATGACCAACTCACAGGTAACGGAAGGACCAAGCCAACCACAGCAACAGAATAATGAGAAAAACATGCTTCACATATAAATTGACAGGTCTTGAGAATAGAGCCAGATATTTGTGGAAAGGGGAAAAATAAATAGACGGTGGGGAAAAAAGAATCAGGGAACAACGGAAGACTTGGATGGTGGTGGGATTTGGTTCATGTAGTTCCCAGGACAGCATGGTTTTATTACACTTGGAGACATGCGTCACTGAGCAAAGTGTTAAACCAAAAGGGTATGCTTAGTTCCAAAATATTTATGGTAACATTTTACAATAAGCTAATAATAGTTAATATATATATATATAAAAAACACGTTAGCAATTATTGAATTAGTTAATTTCTGCATTTTTAACAATTGTATTATTTAATTATAATGAATGCATTCTTAATGATTTTTATTAATTGTAGTTTTTTCTCTTTTAATTATTTTAATAATAATAATAACAATAATAAAACATTAACGTAGATTTTAAAACTCTGTAAAACAATTGTTATTCATTGCTAAATTATGATGCATTTATTAATGGTAATCAGTTGAACATATTGTATAATGTGTTCTATCCAGTGCTTTTGTTTCTGTGGAAGCTGAGGTGAACAGTCAGACAGAGAGAAGGGTCAGGACTGAATATACTGTACTCTATATTTTTATAGGCTTGCTCTGGGTCAGTGCTTTGAGATGAGGGAGGATTCAGAAGCGGAGGTCCTGTTGATGCTTCAAGACCTAAAAAAGGGGTGAAGGGATCAACTGAAATGAACCATGACCCTGCCAACACCAAGTACATGTAAGATTTATTTCAGTGGTAAGAGTCCACCACCCCTGGTGACAGCTACAAACCCTACTGGACAAATCAGTTCTCATTGTGTGTGAATGTGTGTAATGGGTTGCCAGGTTTACACAAAAACTAGCTCAACTTGCACTACCATTAAAAACCTGGGGTTGTTAACATTTTTAATGTTTCTGAAAAGTCTTTATTATCAAGATTATTACTAAAACTAAAAAAAGTTGTGCTGGTTACAGTATTAAAGTTTCACTTTACTTTTAATCAATTTAATACATATGTGCTAAATAAAATATAGATTAAATAAAAAAGCTACTGATTTCAGAGTTTTGAATAGCTTTTTGATTGGCTGCTCTCTCCTTTTGCACAGTGTGCAAGACATCTTAAATAGTGCTTATTCATCCCAATCAGTCTAACTTGCAAACTCTGGTCAATGTCCGAAGGTGAATTTTCCTCTACCGTTTTAATGATGTTATGATATGATTTAAATCAACATGAAACCACACTCACAATCCATTTTCCTTCCAAATTATGATACATTTCTGACAGAGGAAAACAAAATATTCAATACTCTACTGGGAACTGACTGGATCCTGAAGAGTGGTCGTTTCATAGCATAATGGGGCCAGTAATTACATTTTGATGAAAGATTTTGAAGACAAACATTTCTGTTTAGAATAAAATACACTGATGAATCATGCACAATGGAACCAGGAACATGTATTATTAAAGTAAACAGTGTCAGTTTGATTTCATGTTCACTTTAAGGTCACTAGTTACATTCAACTCAATCTGGAATGTTGTAAAATGAAGTATTCTAAACCCCTAACGGTCAGTATGATGCACTATAATGTAAAATCACTTTACAAGACGATACATCAGCCATGAACATTTATGACTTTTGGAAATTCCATGAACATTCTGCAACCTCAGCAAAGTTTCAGAGCGTTGCCACGGCTTCAGTTTCAAGTGCAGCAACAAGACGCCACATCCTCGAGGAGTTTGTGTAGGCCTGTAGCTCAGCACGACCACTGCACTCTTTCTTTCCCTTCTTTCTCACTCATGTATTGCCATTCAGAACTTTTTTTTTTTTTTTAATATTTAAAAATGCCATTTATTTCCAATTTTCAGCAGCCATTATTTTTTTCTCAGTCACTTTTAATCAATTTAATGCACCCTTGCTGAACAAAAGTATTAATTCCTTTCTAAAAAATTAAAGCTACTGTGCATGTGCTAAAACCATTTCCCCCCTGCTGCTTTCAAAATGGCAATTAGTCATAAAGAGATTTTGGGGATTTAGTGATTCATCCTTCAAGGAAAGGGACATCATTTGTGTTTTGCATTATGATGTTTTGTGAAGTGACTATACCTCTGCTCTACTCCTGCTTATTTTAGTTTTTTTTCATTCCAAAGAAAGACTAAGAGAGGTGGATGGACAACCAAGACTCTTGAATGAGTGATGTGGCATCTTTTTAAACACACGCAGCTACAGAAAACCTCCTTTGATCATATCTGCAGGGCTTCAAGTGTGAAATTTTACCAGACGACTGTCCCTGCACTCCTGTAACCTCCCTTCCCTGACACTGGTTATATTAAACTGCTGACATTAAGAACAGTCACATGTCCCATAGCTGCAATAAACCTAGCGGGGCAAAAATAGCCACCCTGGGTTGCCTTTCATATTGAGGACTAAATAAAGACATCTCATTCCGACTTTTTTGATTGCAGTGTGGGCTAAAAGTAACAGAATCAGATCTAAAAACAGCATAAAGGCATAGCCCCGAGTACAACAAAGCATATGCATGTTTTGGTGTAAAGCAGCACGTTTTGCACTGTCATACCTGAGGATGCATGTTTCATCATGCTTTGACTCCCTACACACACCCTCTAAACCTTGAATTTCCCTTCAAGTTTCATGACTCCTTCCCCTATTGTCTTTTATCTCTTTCTCCACTCCTTCTTTCTCCATCTCTCTATCTCTCTCCTTCCAACCCGCTGCTGGCAAGTTGTTTCCCTATGTTGCTCTGTGGTTGCTATGGTGAGGGCTAACCAGTGCTTGTGTGTACATGCATGAGTATGAATGTGTGTGTGTGTGTGTGGGTAAACCCGAGCCTGAGGGGGTGGGGAGGAGACTCAAGGTCACACAAAAACAGTCGCACACTCACACACACACACTATGGCCTCTGGCCCCGAAACGTGGACTCGTGCTGACATGCTCTGTGTGCTTACTGGACACAACAAGAGGTCTGTTCACCAATGCCGTGTTTACACAACATATGCCTGTGTGTGTGCCTATGTGTGTGTCTGTGTGTGAGAGAGAGAGAGTGAGTAAAAAAGAGAGAGTAAAGGGGGGAAATAGAGGTATACACATGGCGAGCACTCAGGCCCAGGAGGCTGGGCAACCAGTTGTTTAAATAAGGTCAGTACACATACTTTCTCTCTTTCTCTCTCGCTCTCTCACACACACACACACACACACATTCACACAAACAGAGCATGTGTGAAAGAACTGCTACAACTCTCACACAAACACATCCAGATACTGTATAAACACCTGTACACAGTGAGTACAACATTTCCCGTGATGTCTACCTCCCTCACCCAACTCCGCTTCTCACTGTGCTGTATCCCACTCTTCACTCTTCAGTCCACATCAGATACTGCCTCAGGCTGCTGTACAACAACAAAGGCCATACACAGAGCCGTTCACTCATGAAGGTATACAGACAACAGCGTTGCTCCCCAGACAAGCAAAACTTTAACATCGTTAAACAAACATCTCTGATCAGCACTGAAAATCACCCACCGTGAGGTCTGAGGGTCACCAAGGTCAGCCATCTTGTTTTTCACAATGATGTTATCTGAAACTAAGCCATGTTGCTCAAAACAATAAATGTAATGTTTTTTTGTAAAAGAAATCATTGGAGGAATATTCCAGATAGCCTATACCATATAGCCTATAATATGTTGACTCATTTCTCAGTTGATTAAACAAAGTAAAAAATGCAATGCCTTTATAATGGAAGATGGCTAGAAATAATGTGCATATATTCTTACATGAAATGTATTCCTGTTACTTAAATGGAAGAGCATGAAATGCATAAACTTAGAGGTGGGTAATATGACCAAAATTCTATTTTATAATATGATACGTTTTATTTCCCGATAACAATGTTATTAAAAATAAGACAAAAAAAGACAAACAAAATAGAAAGGAAATAAATTTCTACATTTTGTAGCTACAGTAGGTCTATATAAAAAAAAATTTTGTATTGGGGTTGGGCGATGTTGACCAATTTGGCATCGTACGTTGTCTAATGTGAAACATCGCGATGGACGATTATATCATCGTCGTAGGTGGCGGTTGGGGGGGGGTGTTTAGTGAGATTGAGGTCTCTGCAGAGCAAATATGGGCGTTTCTCAATTTCAGGGCATTTTCAAACCGCTGGGTGTTTCTCAACTATGCAATCAAAATGATCCCCCTGACTTAACCCTACCCCTAAACCTACCCTCACTATGACGTCGGCCAAAAATAACAGTGTTCGCACGAGCAGGTGCGAGAAGATCGAGCGCAGGAATGATCGCGCGCGACTCGAGTGCTTGAATTGCGCACGGATGGCATATCGAGCGCGTGCGAGGGTTTGAAATGACCCCTTTCTTCGCATGTGCATCTGTTTTCCTCTCGCGGAAATGATTTACCGTGCTCGCCAGAATTGCCAGTGGTGCGCTCGCTTATGAATGGCATAGATTTGGCCCCATAGATTAAGTGTATTTTTCGTGAGCTTGGTGCTGCTGCTGCGGCGGGGCGGAGGATCGCGATGCCGGCTCAGCATCGTGATGTCTATCGTCTTCAATGTATCAAACATGAACTGATTAAAGATCCCTAAGTGCACAGTATTAATGACAGATAGCAGGTAAATTTGGCCAACTGTACGAATCCAACATATTGGTACAAATCCAGTTTTCCCCCATGTGTTTACATTTATTCAATACATATCCAACTGTGGTTACATAAATAATCTACACAGTCCTTTTGACATAACTGTGTGCATATTTGATCATTCAAGAACAACAAAACATGAAAGAGATCTGTTTATTCTACATGAGAGGGGAGCTTTCACCTTTGTGTCAGTCAATGCAAGCTGTTGATTTCTCTTTCGCTGCTTATTGCATCTGAAAAAGGCGCTATCTGAGTATACATTTTGCACAAGAAAACCATAAACAACTCATTTCTCCAGACCACAATTTCAACCTCAGGAATTACATTAGTAACCAGTAACCAGAATGGAAGGCTGATCATCCCTAAATGCTTGTAAGGGCAAGGTGAGAGCCTCTTCAGCAGTGGTCATTTTCTAGAATTAAGGAAAGTGCTTAAAAATACAGGCTTTTATACAGTCGTTTTTGCTTTTAACCCCTCCGGTACAGCTGCCATTAGACTTTTCTTCTCTGTGATAATTGACAGTCCACAACAGATGCTGTCAGTAGAGTTTACCTACAATATTCCTTTACCATTTTTCTTGTAAAAACACAGGGTAATTCATTTTTCATAAAGCTGGTTTCCACCATGTGCGTTGATTCCACTGAGCCTTTTTATCCACATAAAAGCCCTGGGTGAAAGGTGCAAGTGACTTTCTCTGAGAATAAAACATACGAACAGTTCCTACGGCTAATGTAAACTCTGCTGCCCTTTGTGTGTGTCTTTGTGTTTAACCAGCTCAATTGTGATCTCTAGCACACACACTTTCATTTAGGAAAGCCTATGCCAGATGGGTTAAAGAGTTCAATGTCTCCTAGCAACAGGTGTGCTGATTTTGGTTAAGAGTGAACCCAGAGAGTGTGAGACGCAAGTGAGGTTTGTAGGGCATTACACGGCATTCCTCGTAGATCTCTGAACTGTGAATTAGCCCAGTCCAAACACTAGCAGTAAACACTGTCACTTTGTTTTGCTGGTGTTTGTCTGGCTACTGTATGCTGCAATCCGCAGCCTTCTGTTATGGCAGCTTGACTTACACACCACTGATAGATACACTCGCAGGCGTTTCTCGATTTCACCACAAATCGCGTCTCTGATTTCTCACACAATAACTGGAGTGGTAAAGTGCTGGAGGACGTGCATGTGCATTTCTGGTTGTAACATTAGCCCATTCATGCACCTGTAATGCAAATTTCACAACCTTCCTGTAACCTCATGACCTATATAGGATCCACTATCCACATAATTGGCCTAGTCGTTACTCTGCACATAAGCTATTGCACCTCTAAGACAAATGTGCAAAGGACGGGGTAGATAAGACAGATCTGCTTCAGGATGAAAGCTATAGAAAAAAGGGGGACTGTAGCTGAAGTATTTACTAACACCTATGTTATTTTATTAATAGGTATAACTTGGTTATAATTTTACTTTTTAAAACAATACATATCAATTTTGATTTATAATTAACAATTTAAAATATAGATAATTATTAATTATTATTATAATTATATATCATTTAAAATTTGAGTGATTTTAGTAAAATTAAACATTATTTCACTTAGATCCTAAGGCAACATTTCTTCCTTTATATAGGTTTTTCACCTAACCTTAAAATTTGACTTAACTTTCACTTTATTTCAATTAATGTAAAAAATAAATAAATAAATATATATATTATATTAAATAATTATGTAAATAACAACACTTACCAAATTACCTTTTAGGTTATAACACTCACTTACAACACTGTCTGTTAGCCAACCCAGTATTTTTTTTTAATAGGTAAAATTTAAATAAAAGAAAATTGATGTTTTGATGACCAATTTCATTTGCTAACTACAGTATTAGAATAACCAGCATATTGTGTAGCTCTTATTGGCTATTATTGCCTGTTTGTTCGCCTGTTATTAATAGTAACCTTGTTTTGGTCCATTAGTCAACAAATGCTAGGTAAACACAGCAAGTGTAATGAAGGTCAGGAGCGCCTTTAATTTTAACAGTTCACTGAGAGATCAACATTTTCATTTTATTTGTTTAAACTAGTTTTGGTTTGATGACTGCTGTCTCATCATTTTTTTTTTTTTTTGAGGCACTATCCTCCTATCAGTTCTCTGCCAAAAGCCCGGTGTATACAAAACAACACACAGCGTCTGTGCTAGTTTACACCTGGCATACAGGTGTATGGGTCTGTCCTCCTGGCTAATTGGCAGCGCAAGTGCTGCTGAAGGCAATATGGCTCAGTGAGTCTGTTCACTGTCTCTAAGATCCAGTCACCGCAGAGAGGCTCACTCCCAGGACAGATGGAGTCTGTGGTGTCACCTGCTGACGTCACAACAACAGATACTCCACAGTAGCAGCCTAAGACTCCAGCAGCGCATGCCCCAGAAAGCATCATGGGAAACATTATCATAAACAGCTGCTCGCTGAAAGGTCTAAAGGTATGGAAGATTTTTCATGTGCATTTTTCCATTTCAAAACCATAATAATAATTTAAAAAGGTAAAAAAACAAAGAAAAATAAAAAAATTACAATAGTAGCACTATTTAATTTAATATTCATTTATACAGTTGCTCAGTTTAAATCAATATCTTTTACAAACAAACTAAACACGTGTTAGTACTTAAAGTTAACCTTTATACATGCTGTAATAGTCTTAATGCATTTTTACTATTTACTATTTAATCACTAAGATTTACCTAAACTGCTCAGAGGCTACACTACTGAAAAATACAAGTATACATCACTGTTATGCTAAACCACCATTAAAACAAGCATGATCATAACTGGGAGCAAAACATAATTTGATTCTGATTGATGGTAACATAGTAAACCCATGACTCATAAATGGGTTAAAAAAGTCAAATAATAACACAGCACTATTTAGGGAGCACAAATAAACATGAATTTTCCCTATTCATTTAATTCTCCTCTTGTAAAAATATGACCAAAAAATAAAAAAAAGTTTAGCCAGGTTTTCGAGCACTGTATTTAGCTTTGGCTGCACCAGTGTGTGTCTACCACGGAACAGACTTCATTAATGTGAGGTAATTATGCATCGTCAGTTGTAGAGTGAGGGGAAGCGGGGCTACGATGTGAAAGAGTTAGTCATTAATCCTCTGAAATAGTAAGAAAGGCACGCTCACTCGCACAACACTGATTCTCATGTGTAAACGGGTGGTTGATGTTTAAGCATGAGAGTTTGAGAGACAAATCTCAGAAAATACAACACACAGCGCAATGGGAATAGGATAGCGGTTTTGCAAAGGACAAATTAATTGTTTACACTTTTTACTCACTTTTGTTACAGTTTTCCAGGCTCAATAATGAAATCACCTTTCTTCTCTAGAAATCCAGAAGGAACAAATTGTTTCTGAAGGAGAGATCTGCATACTAATTGCCAGTCATTAGTCTACTGAAATCAAGCCTCTGATTAAGTGTATCAATTAAGAAATGTTTTTCATATGTTGAAACACCTGTCTCTTGAACACTTTTTCAAATAATTTTGACAAACTGTAACTAACTAGATGAATTTACAACTTAAAAGGTGTTTATATTTAAACCCAAAAATAACTTCTATATGATGATTATTTTGAACATCACTACCTCAAATTAATAATAAACACAATAATAATAAATTCAGGAAAGGAAAATGTGTCAACTGGCAAGCATCAAGCACATACAGAAGCATTCAATTTCACGGCACAAAAATAAAAAAAGACATATGAACACGTCACACATTATGACCTTCACTACAATAATACCATCTTATGGAAAAAGTGACGTGACAAAACTTCAGATGTCCTTTTAAGATGTTATCTGATCTTTTTGACATCTTTGACTTCTTCTCCAGGGATTTGTCCAAGTAATTGCTCAAACAGACTTTCAAATAAAAACATATCCTTAATCATCATAAAGGCTTTAGATGTTCAGCCTTTAACAAATGTTTGAGCACTGATTTAACTGAATTAAGTATACTCCATTAATGCATCAATAACGTCATTATGAAAAAAGGCAGATCACTACTTCAGAGTGCTTTGATTTATAATTTACTCATTTATTACCCTTTTCTATCTTCAGTATGATACCTTGCCACACATAAACCTATGCCATATCAACCACCTATGCACACAAACTCATTCCAGTGAGATATACTGCCCAAATATTGTGTGCTTTTGTATTTGAGGTTGTTATATTTAATGCATCATTGTTCATAAAAAGTGCAAAGAAACATAAAAATGGCTCCAACTGGAACAAAGGGCATTGTAGAGGCAGTCCTGCAAAGTATAGAAGAGATGATATTTCCGATAATGAAAGATGATCATGCAGGTAACCTAACAAAGGTCATAAACATGGAATGACTGCCAATTAATGGCACACAAGACTGAGGTGTGATGTGGCAGAAATGCAGGCCTGTAATTGTGGTTGTTTAATGGACCGTTCAGAGTCAGAGGTTATGATTCAGGGGAAAGGCCTTCTTCTCTTCCTTCAATGATCTCTGTTCCCTGAGTTGTGTGTGTGCTTCATTACGGCTGCCACAAAAGAGGCCACTGCCTCCAAGACCATAAAATATTTACCAACAAGCTCTCTCTCTCTTAGTCTCTCTAGGAGAGCTAGCCCCAAGAGAGTGCCAGGTAAGTTTACCTATCCGATCATGATACAGCAGGATACTAATTGGGCTTCATTTTACATAAATTATGCCATCACCTCTGTTGAAGCACGCTCCCACGATCCCTCCGGTGTGCCGCTAGCACAAGTATCACAGAGCAGGGGTAGGTAGGAAATGAAGTCCCTAATCAGACTGCTACACGGTTTGCTTAGATCTAGCTGACACCAAAACACTCGCTCGCTAGCTGTTACCCAGTAAAAGGAATTTTATGACCAGTAATGAGGTTACTAGGCCACACAGCAGACGCTTTCTGTGTGGTCTTGCTTCTCAAGTTCTGCTTCCTGTGAGAGAACGGATGGCATCATACTCTGTTCCCACTTTTGTGGCCACTGTAATGAGTACCTACAAATCAAGGCCACAAGGCTTTGTATGATGATCCAAAACAAAGTTTAACCTCTGGTAGAATCAGCCAAATCAGTGGTGGGAAGAAAAAGTATTGGGGCAGGAAATATATCATCGGTAAGCATCCTATTGTGGAGACTCACCTTGACGATAGGATGTCCCCCAGATGTGGCTTTGACGGCCCCTCGGCTGCCTTCGGTCTCATAATGAGCTCTATGATGAGCTTTGGGGTGAACCTCGATCTTTAGATCGTACTGCCCGTACTGATTCGGCAACGGCCAGTCCAGTGGAGGCAGGGATGATGCTCTACACACAGATCAAGAGCAACATGAACAGAGCAGTTAGACAATCCATAGCGCTGATTAAATATTAAAATTAACACATACAGCATGAAAAAAGATGATCATGTCAGTAAGCAGCTATATCATCGGTTCAGGAAGCATAGATTTTATGTTAGAATCTGAAACAGCTTTTATTCCCCTGTGCTGCTGCCAGAGATTGTCCCCACTTACCATAAAACAAGACAACTAGCATATGCACCTAATGAAATTTGAAGTCATGCAGCTGTGGTGTGAGGAGAAAGCCAACACATATCTTGGGATATGGTTGTTCACTGACAAAAAAAATAAATAAATGAAAAATGATGTATATGAACTATATTACTCTGGATATTAAAACATGGTCTTAAAATGAGAAATGTAGACTGTAGAAATGTAGAAATCAAGTCTTCTGAACAAAGACCATGATGTGAGGGCAGGTTAAATACTAACATAGCCAGTAACTTAGTATGTGTCACTTTTTAAAGGGATAGTTCACCCCCCAAAAATTTATAATTCTGCCTTTATTTACTCACCTTCACATTTTTTCAAAATACTTTTATGACTCTTAAAGAACTTCTGCTGAATGCAAAGCAGCAGATATTTTGATTATGGTGGTTACCAAACCACTTTGGTTACCAATGACTTCTGTTGCATGTGCAAAAAAAAAGCATCAAGACATTTCTTAAAATATTATCATTAATGTTCCACAGAAAATATGTCGCACAGAGTTGAATTAACATGAGAGTAAGCAAATGATGACTGAACTATGCCTTTAAAGACAACTAGTGAAACTATTTCAGTATTACATAATGGTAAATCAGGGATTTTTTTTTTAGTCCCGCTCTCTACCACATCATCTTTATTTCCCAATCTCCCCTCACTCCTCACGCTGTCATGGTAACGTGAGATGGTTCATCAGGGGAAACACGAGAAGGCTGAATGTGTGTGACGGCAGTGGCCTAACGATAGTGGACTAGTGGCCTATGGACATCAAACAGCTTTACTTAGTGACAAGGAACACTTGTTTTATCCATAACACTTGTACACATAAATGAAGACCAATCTAAGGTTTAAATTAACACAACTCAACATTTAAGAATGTCTTTACACTATACACAAGCATTTATAATTTTGTTGGATTTGTTTAGAATTAATAATTTTATTCGGCAAGGTTGCATTAGATTGATCAAAAACTGTATTTATATTTTAATGAAATGCTACGGTTTCAAACTGTCTATTAATCAAAGAACCTTAAAAAAAGGATCACTGTTTTCAACACTGATAATAATAATAAATGTTTCTCCTAAATCAGCATTTTAGAATGATAAAAATAAACTACCCACATCATATAAAGGACTATGATATCCATGTGAGCCATGTTTACTTCATGTCAAAATGTAGTTTATTTCCAAAATGTTAACATGTTCTGGCAGCTTTGACAGGATGGACCAGCTGTCAATCTGGGCCGGCCAGTGGCAGCCTGACTCTTGCAAGAAAGGCATATAAATATTTTTGTGAAACATAACAGCCAAAGAAATTTTAATAAAAACATCATGTACATTTGATATGACACCCAGTCCTAAGAGCAAGCAGGTGCGTGTCTTCATCCGAAAGTGTGTTATGTTTAGCCGGCTGTCCTAAACTAGATCTGCTATAGACTTAATATACTGTGCCAACTTCACCCACCCCACCACAGCAAACCCATCTGTTAAACCAGACCAGCTTCTAGATCTTTCTATAGCTGTTGATTGATGGAGCAGCACACACACACACATTCACGCTCACTCACTCACAAACAGGTCCGATGGCAGACAGCAGAGCTGTGGGCTCATATAACAGGGATCAGGTATCATGTCTCTGTTGTATGAAGGTACGGCCATAAAGATGTTAGTCAACACTGCTTCTACTGTACGTGTTGCTTTAGCTGGAAGTTTCTTGCCATGTTTGTGAGGAGGAGAGCAAGTCGTTTGACTATGTGTTTAGTTCTTACGCATCACTGGAATCAAGGGTGTTTACTATATATTGTGGATTATTAATGAAGGGGCCTGACTGAGTTAAAATGGTGTTGTGTTGGTGTGGTCGATAAAAGAATCATTGTGGGTAGGAAAACGTTTGTGACCCATAGCCACATGCTCTCTTTACTGATTTATGGTGACAGAGGCCAGGGTACGCACAGGCAGTCTTCTTCTGACTAGCATGCGCGCACACACACACACACACACACACACACACACACACACACACACACACGGAGCCATTATCCGATGCTCTGATATGGATAGCGGACACACATTTAACTCTTTCTGTTCTTCAGTTCACTCAACTGCCACATCATGCTACTCTTATTGTATACTGGATCTGTTCTATAAAATAGTGAGGTAACTACCAGTAAAGTAGGGAATCACTGAATTATAGCGTTGCCATTATTTAATAAAATATTCTTCCCATTTAAAGGAATAATTCTGTCATGATTTATTCATTCTTTTGTGAGTGAAGTCTTGTTATGACCATGCAATCAAAGACAATGCCAGTCATCAAAATGGTTAGAAATTTCAATTCTTTAACACGTCTTCATCATTCCACAGTTGAAGTCAAGTCATAATGAGATGGTAAATAAACAACCACAGAATTGTAATTTTTTGGTGAGCTATAATTTAAGACAACATTAGAATACTTAAGCTAAAAAAAATCCAAAATTGATAAAAAAATCAGACTACAGACAGACTTTTGTTTCTGAACTATACAGCTCTATTTCCATAGTGAAATATTTTATGTGTCCTACGTATTTGTTGTGCTTTTAGTATTGCATTGTTATCTAAGCAACATTTAACCACAAGGACGCATAATAAATTGGTCCTATTTGAATGAAGTGATAGATTAAATAACTTTTAATATTTGCTGTTTATTGTTAAAAATAATTAATTATTTTTACTTCCTGGAGATATTTCTTTATATTGTTTCTATATACACACTTTCTTTAGTGTTTCCACATTATTTCAAGAGATTCAATGTGAAAATCTATACAAAATGTATTGTTAGGTGTGACTTATCACGACAGAATATAGAGAAGAATTAAGTAGTTAATTTATTGGCACAAATTGATATTGTTTGATTTATTGTGCAGGCTGCTTTTCAATATTTTTGCTTCCTAATCACAAAAAATAGTTTGAATTTAATAACAATTAATAACAAACATCAAATTGATTCCATATTTCAGATTGTACACTACTTGTTGATTTTAGTTTTTAGTGTTTCATTTATATTAATAAATATAGGACTTTAACATCTCCCATTTATTGCTTATTGGCCATAAAATAAAATACTTTGAAAGTTGAGTACTAAGAAGTACTATTTGTGTGCTGCATGTGAGAGACCATCTAAAAAAGTTGTGCTAAATCAGTCACAAGGTTGTTTGTCAGTTAAGATGCTGCCTTAGAAGACTGCAGACATTGTGGTAGTCAATTTACTTTTGGTAAAGTTATTGTCCCTACACATTAAGCACAGTAGGGCTATACTCGCATGAACTCAATTATGGTTACTCTGATGTCACTTCAAAGCAGAGGAGGGAGTTTACCTGAAAATAGGTGTGTGTCCTGGTTTGGGTTTGTTCCACGTGAAGTGAGACGGGACAGAAAGAAACTGCTCTCCAGATCCATCCTTCTTTAACCCGTGCATGCCATCCTCAGCAGGTGAGTCAAGCAAAGGAGACACACTCCCCGAGTCTTCCATCCCCAGGTCGCCCTTTCCTGACTGCATTGCTGCTGTACAATCCTGCGAGGTCTTCCTCGTCTTGGAGGGGATGTCAGCTTCAGACGGACAACACTGGAAAGGGGAAACACCCATAGATGGGCTTCCTATCCAGGTATCTTCAGTCACGCTCCCCCTCGGTGAGGGGCCTGGTGTGGCAGTCGGAGAGTGATGGGGTGATAAAGAGCCCAGGTAGCATATATCAGCACTGGAGTGGCGTCTCTTCCCACAGGGCGACGTCGGACGTGAAGAGGGCCGTGAGGGTGAGCGAGGGCTCAGCCAGTTCTCATCTGTGACGCTGGTACGGGGTGAGTGGCAAGGCGACTGGCGGGGCGAGAGAGAATGGCCATGCGAATGAGAGAGGGAGTGAGTAAAGGTCGGGTGATGATGGTTATGCTGCTGTTGCCATACTTCCTCCTGCGGTCCGGTCTGGGGAGAGCAGCCGGGCGAGGTGAGCGGAGAGCCCAGGGTGAAACGAGCAGCTGCTTCATTTAGCTCTGAATCCACATCATCGTACACGTGCGAGATGGATTCGCAAGATGATGCGTCGGAGAACCAGCTACGGGAGGAAAGGCTGCTACACGGACTCGGGCTCAGGGATGAGTCTCGATACGAGTGATCTAGGGGCAGGTACAGGTGGTCACGAGACAGAGGTCTGTCGTGGTAGTCTCCATCCGGACCCTTCGCTCTCATCTCATCCTCACTGACCTCCATCTCCTGCTGACAGCTCGGGGAGATGGAGGTGATCTGGATGCTGGGACATTCAAAGGCCTTTGGTGGGCCTCCTCCGCCCACCCCTGTGTGTGTGTATTTAGAGTCCTGGGGCTCATAGCTGGGCTCATAGGCCTTGTGGTGGGCCTGCAGAGTTGGGGAGGAGGCAATGAGTTGGGCTGGGTGTGGGCCTCCATGCCGCTGGAAACCATGTGATTGGTTCACCAGTGAAGGGGGCTGCCCCACATTAAGGATGTAAAATGATGTGTTTTCATCCGTTTCTAGATCTAGAAAAAAAAGAACAAGACAAAACATGGAGATGGTGAAACAGACAGAACAATACGGGACAAAATAAGCATTTTCTGTACCATATACTCAAGTAACTGTTGTTTACAAATAAAACATGATATGGTAAGTGATCCATGCAAAATAGAATACAAATTAAAAGTGCATATTTACATAAGGTGTATGTTAATAGTTCGAACAAGTTCTAAAGTGTTACCAACATTTTAAACGTTGTTTCTATCATTGTTAAGACAGTGATTTTCTAACTAGATACACGACCGAAATCAACTTTTCAATTAATCCAGCCAATTTGGCTACTAAATGTTTTAAGTTACTGGATATTCATAACTTCTACTAGCCAAGAAAACAAACAAACATGGAAATAAACCATTATAAATAATATATTTAAAGTGAAATTAAAACTGCCAGTAGGTGGCACAGTTCACAGGTGAGTCACTGCGACTGAACCAAATCATTTAAACAGTTGATTCACTCAGGAACTTAACACTGTCATGTTGCTCAGAGATGCACAACAGTGCTGTGGCACTTGATTGATATATCTTTTGATATTGACTTATTTCTATGCAAAAAATGGCACACTTTATGAGATATTGACTAGCTCTATGAACTGATAAATATAAATATATACATATGTGTGCACCCTGTACGTCTTTTGTTTAGTTTTTGCTATAATATAATGTCAAATATAATACCATGATGACTCACGAGTTCAGTATTTGTGCAAAACCTGTGCAGACTTGGCTTGCATAAACTTCTCCAAGAAATGAATGAGTAAATAACTTATGAGTAACCCGCCAAATTGGCTCGTGATTAGACAGAGTTATCCGCCACAGCTGATTTCTAACCACATTTGGCGGGTTGGCAGGTGTTAATTTCAAACCCTGTATATAAATATGTATAAAAACACACATTTATATACACATGCATATAAAGCATTCGACAGTTATAGGCATATACAGAGTTATAAAAAAACAGGCAGGTGTATAAAATAAGTCACTTATAGAAACTGTATAAGATTTACCGAAGTTCACAGTGTAATTGCTCGTATAACGAACACATAAATAATTGCTGTCTATTGAGGCACTTCAAGGTCTCTGTCTGCTGATAAGAGGGATGAAAGAGAACAGGCTATTTTCTCTCCCCTCTCTCTCTCCTTTATTGGACTGCTGTTCTGATAGCCTTGAAAAGGAAAGACTCGGGCTAGCTGCAAACAAGCCACTGGGGAATCTGCAGACGCTACACTAGCAACAGGTTAACAATAAGAGCATAATAGCACAAACAGTACTGATATCTCAGTATCAGCGCAAGGGGACGGTAGGGGTGAGAGAGAGAAATAGAGAGTTAGATTGAGAGAGCAAGATCCATAGAGTCAGATCCATTCAAAAGCGGATATAATGAGACAGAGAGCCGGTGGGTTAGTCAATGGTGAGAATTTCGGGTGGGGCGACAGATGGGCTCAAATCCAGAGAGGAATAACCCGTGCACATGTCATCTATCTCAGGACGTGCGCAAAAGACACACGGGAAACAAATTTGCACACAGGCGCGTGCTTTAGCCTGTCACCACATAGAGACCGACCCTATTAATAACGGCAGCTCGCACACACACACAGATGGCTATTATGCACTAATACTGTACAGACATACACCCACAGAGCATATTGTGCCTGTGGTCTATTAAAGGTTATTGATGAGCTTCCAGTGACTGGGCAGAGGGAGCCTGACAGGGCCAGACAGCAGTGAGCAGCAAGTGAGATGTGTTTCTACAAGCTGCATCCAGAAAACCAGCATTGCGATTTCACAAGTCTTGTTGAATAGCATCTTGATTCCCCTCTGGTGTGCTGCTTTGGATGAAAGCAGCAGCTAAATAAATGCATGTAAATGAAGTCATGGCCTTTCTCTTTTGTATAAACACTGGGTGTCATTTTTTTCCCCATTTAAAATTTTCGTTCATTTATGTTTCTCTACCCCATTTCTCATCTCTCTATTTTTACTCTTCTCCTTCCCCCTCCATCTGATTGACTTATTTATAGTTGCTCTACACACTCCCTGTCATAAGACATGCTAATTGTGACGACAGTGTCTGACAGACAGGAAGGAGGACAAACTTACAGTACGTGTCTCACAAGACTCAACATGTCAATCCAACTGTGAACTCTGACCCCAAGGGAAACAGACCTCTGGGAGTTAACTCTATCAATCTGACACACACAATGCAGTGATATACTACAAAGATGCTGCAGTATACTTATTTGATTCTCCATAGAAAAGATTTGAGATCTTTGAACCCTAGAGTTAATCGGCAAAGGAAAACCCTACGTTTTTTTATCCACAATTTCATGCTGAACTTCATTCATGAAGAAGCAGAGGCTTTGATTAATCCACCAAATGCAGACTGCGAGGTCATTTGCATAGCGCCATGAATAAATACAATGATGGGGGATAAAATAAAGGAGAAAAAAAAAAATTGAAAGAGAGAGTGCTGTGAGCATTGGGAGCAGAGAAAAAACTGATTTTTTACTTTTAAGTCTGGTTTAAGGTTGGGCATCTAAAGAGATGCTTGAAACACATTATCATCTTTATATATAGAAGTTAATTTTTATTTGGTTTTAAGAAATTCAGTCACTGAATGCACCAATTTGGTTTTCATTGGTTCCTGTTTGAACCAAAACTTGTTTCACAAATCAAATTTTTTCCTTAAAAAACAAACAAAAAAAACCCCCAAAAAAATCGAATACCATGATGAACGCAAATGCTCTGACACCGCGGTGCCCGTGACAGCTGTGCAAATTCCAATCCAGCTTTGTATAAATTTCTTGTCCTTGGTTTCACTGTCCTTATAAATAAAAATTGGCACAAAGAACGTTTCAATTAGCTCCAAAACCGATATTACTGTTCAAGTGCCAAACACATGTTTACTCAAACACACAAAAATCCTGTAAAATAATGCATTTTTAAAAACGGTTTCCTATTTTATTGCATTCTTAATTTATTCCTTTTATGGTAAAGCTGAATTTTAAGCTTTTGTAATATACTGTTCCTTTTCAGTAATTTATTTATCTGATTAAAAAGATTTAATTAAACAATAAAAATAATGGTACTGAATGGTACTGTTGTGTGCAGTACAAACATGTGGCACACACACGCACAATTAGTTTCTGCTACCTTATGTCTGCGAGAAAAAACCTGACCCAGATCAAACCAGAACATCTGCTGGAAGGAAATGAGGGAAACTGCTAAAGTATAGTATTGTGACTAATATGGCATGCAGTTTAGTTAAGACAGCAACTCTAATTCACCACTTGAACGATGTGACAGTTGCTTGAGGTTCATAGAAACCTTTCATCCAGCTCCAAACCCCCTCAGAGCGGTCTCACAGAACCTGGGTCAGCAATAAACTATGGCAAGGAGAGTACAACTGATCTTATGCAGTATGAGGAGACGAGTCCCAGCGTCTGCCTGCTTCTATCAGACGCTGTTCAGTTCCACATCAGACTGACTATCTGGTTAAATAAAGAGCCCTAAGAGGCTTTGCTGTTCCTAAGCTAATAATAGTGGGAAATCGCTGTAGTGCACTGAGAAGCACTCAATGCCTTGCGCACACTACTAATACACGGGCTTTCACCAGTAAAGTCACCCAGAGGTGAGACCAACCAGCCCTACCTGGTGCAGTGTGTCTGTGTGTTTGTGAGCATGTAATATCAGATGAGGATTGCGATGGAAGTGGTGTCAGTACGCAAACACACAAACAGTTTAATTGCTATGATTCCCTGAATGCATACAGGATGGGAACTGCCAACAGGAAGTAAAATTTATGAAAAAGCCCTTTGCTCCACTAGTAATGACGTCCACATAATTCAATTAGGCACAGATGAAGCATGGACCTCTCTAAACATCTATGCTTGCTGTGAAGGTAGAACGGTACTTATTCTAACGCACCTGTCACGATGCAACTGTTTAAATTTGTTCACCACTAATAAAAGATGGAGGCAAATGATCTAATGAACATTAAGAGATACCTGGTCCATGCGATAGATGAATCAACATCAAACTGTAATCATCCATGCTGTCACTTCAATGTACAATTGGTTGAGAATTGCACTTATCTACAAAAGCTTATGCACATACTCTCTTCAGGTGTGTATACAGTTTAGATTAGTTAGAATCTAGCATAGGAAAACATTAAAACATCCTGCTTTCTTCGATTTTCCATTTTGGCTCCATTTTTAAGTCTTGCGTCACATCATTTTCCTACTTGCACATGTTGTTTTGCTTTCCCCAGGTTCTCTCCTGAGTCATTTGCTTTGCTGATGCTTCGTGAAAAGCATTTAAAAACTCAAGAACTGAGCTTTAGGTCTTCATGAAAATGTCAAAAGTGCATTGTGACCCCTGGCTCTCACATGAAATTGTTAACTCGGATTTTACCTGCTGTTCCAACAACCTTTGTGAATTCCAGGCTATAAGATGTCTACGTACATGCCTCAAAGAGGGTCAATTCCCGAATTGCTTACACAACATCTTGACCTGGGTTCTTGTGTGTGCGGATCATCTGTAGCGATGGGTGTAACCGAACCTGGAGTGCCCTACGTAGAAAGGTTTTTCTTACAGATCAAACACGTAACTGTCTTTCTTATACAAAAAATAATTCAATATATAAACGGCTTGTTTTAAATCAGAAATTGAATGATGAAGACTTGAAATAAGTGCTTTCTCTTGATCAAGCGAGCTGCCTCCTAACACTGCCTGCCTGTTTCTAAGAACTGCTGGCAGAGTGCCGTCACTTCTAAACACTGAGGCTCTGACGCAAGCCGCACAGAGCAGCCCACACCTGTAGAACCAACATCTCTGTAGCACACAACTGTATCCAATTAAGAACACAAAGAGGGCACACACACACACACACTCGTGCTGGGCATACAGCATGAGTGTGAGTGTGTGTTTGTTTTTGCCTTTGTCTAAGCTGGCATATGAGTGTGAGGGCATATGTGTGTCTCATTAGTCGATGATGGATGCTCTCAGTCGATCAGACCGAGTTTAAAAGAGGTCAGCTGGGATTTTGCATTGACACACACAATGAGTTTTTATTAAATATTTCCTATTAATTATATTTCCAGTAGCATAGCTTTGCTACTTTTAAAATAATTCAGCTTTTCCAGCAACAAGCAATTTTTTCCTACAAGCAGCAGCATAGCAGGACAAAACATTAGCCTAGATTGTCAGAGAGACAAATCAAAGACACTGCACTAGACTGTCACTCCAGACAGTTTTTGTGAACTGGTTTGTTTGTGGCCCTTTTTTTATCTGTTTATTTATCTTACATATATTTATTTTATTTATTTTTTTAGCTGAAGCCCTACACTCGATTTTTGTAGAATGAGTATGCTCTATAAATAGGTCCCATATTATTGTAAACTTTCTAGAGTAGCGAATAGTTTTTGCACAAACTATACCGTTGCTTTAGGAAGTGAAAAAAGATGACAACTCATTCTTTCAAGAAGCAAGCGCACGCTGTACTGTAGCAGTCATGGGACTGATGAATCACTTTATATGTTTCAAAAAATATGATATCAGGTAAGATTTAAACGCAATAGGGCAAATTCTGTTTTATTTATTTCTGTTATATTGTCTCTAGAAACAATATAGGGACATCATTTAATGCATGAAATTTTATACTCAAAAGCATTTAGGTTCTCTTATAATACAACTAGGCTAAACCATTGACCACCTTGACAAAATCTCTCTGTAGAGATGAAATTTCATTGCACACTGCACATATAGCATGAATGCAAAAGCTTTTTATTGAGATTGTATCTATGTTATGGTTTCAAAAAGATCATCTGAGAAGATCGATAATAATAAATGTCATGTACTTATATTATTAAGCAATTTCTTCATTTAACCTGAAACCTGTCAACCTTTATTAATGGTTGGTCTTCAAAAATGAATTGCATATTGATAGCCGATAGAAACTGAACAGAATGAAAGCCATATCATTTTTTAGACGTTACACTAAAGAAAAATCAGTTTTAGCAACATGCACTATGTCTCGGTCTTAATTTGCAGCTTTTATCATATTTTCTCCCATGCAGGCGAGTCACTGCTGTGGCCCCAGTACCGCAGCCAGTTACATCACCAACAAGCTGCGGATGTCCGCTGTGCTAGGTGATGGCAGCCTAAGCCAACATTAACGTATGTTTGCTTTCTAAATAAAGCTCCCTAATTAAACCATCTCATGCTGTGATAACATTACAGGATAAACAAAGCTCAGTCGGCAGAGGGAACGCCTCAGGTTCATTTAGTCCCAACCTTCTCAATCACTGCTGAAAAAGCCAAAGCAACAGAGTTAGTTTCAGATCTTATGCTTGGTCAGTTGCAGCTTACGATTCCCAAAAGTGCAAAAAATGCGTCATGCCTCTCCCTATGAATCCCAATCACAGCTTTTTACCTGTTCAAACTGTAATTCAACTGAGATCAAAGCAGTCAACAGAGCAAAAGAAATCAAAGGACTTTGATTTAGCTTACAGACACTACAGGACAACCTTAGCATCATTACCTCAACCCGGAATATTTAGATCATTATGTTTGGTTTCACTACAGCCCAAAAAAAAAAAAAAAAAAGAGAAAGAGAAACTGAGAAATAGCGCTGCAAAGCAGGGTGCCAATTAGATTTTACTTTCCGCATTACTAAGCTCAAGTTACATTTTCTGACCTAAACAATATCTTTTAAGTAAAGGAAGAAATTTACATGAATGAAAGCACAATTTCTGTGCTGAATCAAAATACTGTCATCATCTAAGCCGGCGAAAGTCTCAGAGCCTCATCTGCGATATGCCACAACCAAGCGCACACGCGACTATCCAGCTGTCAGACACACTTTTAATTACACAACGGCCCGAGGGTAAATTGTATAACTGTACCTTAGGGACCAAAAGAAGGGGAAGGAAGTAAAGCAGTGACTCGGAGGAGTAATAGGGACCTTAGGTACAAGGCAACAAACAAGTATAAAGAAAGACTGAAGATCAAACAATCTAAACCCAGGTTTCCCCGTGTGTGGACACAGATCATTGAGTATAAATTTGAATACTCCAAAGATAAACAACACTCGAGTACTCTTTCAAAATACTTCTTTTGGAAAACAAAAACACTATTAAAATGTGTCCTGTGCGAATGCTTCCTAATCATATCCAGAGTGTTGAGAGCTGCCTCGGACTGAAAATTATGTTGATGCAATTTGCTATAAAAATGGTTGTGTAACCAACTGCAAAAGTAAAATGAGGCCTGTGTTTTTGTAAATTGTTAATACCAAATGAAATGCAAAAAAAAAGCAAAAAAGTTATTGTAAATTGTTCTGTCTGAACGTCATTTTTTAAAGAGCTGTTAAAGTCATTTATTACTACATGAAATTCAGCAACTATAAATGGCAACCAGACTTCTTTATACAGCAGATATTGAAATTTTCACTTTCAAGTTAACTTTTTAAAAAATTTTATGATTAGACAGAAGCTATTCCTAAATGGATATAATATTAATTGATAAAAACATTACTAAAATTGACTAATTAACAACATCTGTAGTTTTTCATAATTTCATGTTTCAAAATTTTCTTACATGTGTGCATTTTAAAGTATTTTATTTGTGACCCTGGACCATAAAAGTAGTCATAAGTAGCACAGAAGATACCTGTAGCGAAATTTATTATTATTTTTTTGTATTAGAGCTGCACGATTCTGGATAAAATGAGAATCACGATTTTTTTGCTAAGAATAAAGATCACGATTCTCTTACAATTTCGTTTTTTTATTTTTTTTTCATTTTAAATATTTACCCCTGAAAATAGGTTATCAAACAGCAGTAAAATAGCAGTTAAATAAGACAAGAAATTCAATGTAAAATAATGTAATAATGTATATATATACACACACACACACAAACAAATATACATACATACATATATATGAAAACGCGGCTAGAAGTCGCTGCTAGTGTGAACGGGGCTTAAATGCTGGATTAAGACCGTGTGGGGGGTCGAATCGAGATCGCGATCTTTTAACGATCAATTGTGCAGCTCTATTTTGTATGCCCAAAATCTTTAGGATATTAATTAAAGATCATGTTCATTTAAGATATTATGTAAATTCCCAACCCCAAATAAACTAAAAAGTAATTGCTAAAACCTTTATTTGGATAACTTTAAAAGCAAAATTTTTCAATATTTAGATTTTTTTTTTTTGCACTTCAGATTCAAGATTTCCAAAATAGTTGCATTTCAGCCAAATATTATCCTATCGTAACAAACCATACATAAATGGAAAGCTTTTTTTATTCAGCTTTAATAGTGATGTAAATCTCTGATGAGAGGATATTTTTGTGTAACAATATTTGTGTTCAGAATTTTTTTTGATGATTAGAAAGTTCACAAAACCACATTTTTTTAAAACACAAATCTTTTGTAACAGTCTTTACTGTTACTTTTAAATCAAATAATGCATCCAAGCTAAATAAAAGTAGTAATTTCTTTCTAAAACAATTAATAAAGAAAAAAACAATTTGACCTTAAAGACAGTTGTATACTTTAACAGTAAGAAGTCACCTTATCTACGGTTAAAAAAAACCCCTCTAAAGGACATCG
This sequence comes from Enteromius viviparus, assembly GCA_032353835.1. Classification (NCBI taxonomy): domain Eukaryota; kingdom Metazoa; phylum Chordata; class Actinopteri; order Cypriniformes; family Cyprinidae; genus Enteromius; species Enteromius viviparus. The sequence goes on from JAUCNO010001819.1 coordinate 10,320,059, forward strand.
CCAAAGGTGCACCAACGACACATCCCATTTGAAATGTAAAATCAGCTAGCACCTGTGTCTGCTCCAACTCCCTCCCATCTCTCTATCGCTTACTAATGCCAAACTCTGAGACTTCAGAAACCTTCCCTTGCATTAGCATCCTATGAATGTTGCTGGTTTCAGTTACACTAAATTTAAACTAGACAAATGCCACACATATCTGCTCATGCCTCACCCCAGGAAACAAGCCCCTCCCACCCACCGCATTACAGACCCTCTCTCACACAGTGTGCCTGTAACAAGAAAACACACCTCTGCAGCTCAGTGAGTCCCGGTGCTTCACCGGTACATGATCATCTTGCTGGAGCTAAGCTAACAGTTAAATGGCACCAAACAAAGCTCCAGAAACAACTTGTGGGACACAAGCTTGTAATGTTGATGTCCCTGACCATTAGTGTCAAGTGCCATGAATGCATGTAAACCTGATTCACCCTCATGTATTACAACACCGCGTCTGGCAGCAAATCAACATGAAGCTCGCCAAAATAAGAACAGTAACGCCACATGAATGTAACCACCACAGACAACGATCAGTACCCTGCAGTCAGCCTTTGCTTTTACAGAGGAAAAAATTCAGAAGAGAAAGCATTTTTGCGTATAAAAAAAAAGAATTAAAGATGAGAAGCTCATTGGCCTTTAGATATCATCTTACCTATTGCCAATTACATAACTTTATCTCAGCCATTAAATCTGAAGGTTCACCCAAAAATTTCAATTCTGTCAGCTTTTACTCACTCTGATGTTGTTTCAAACCTGTAGGACTTATTTCTACAATGGAAGTCAATGGTAACCAAAACCATTTTTAAATGAACTTAACTTTACATTTAACCCAGCAGATTCAAGCGGACATGGCTGTTGAAGTTCACCTGCTGACAAATATAGCCACACACACAACCTCCTTGAACAACTGAAGATCCAAATTTGTTTTAAAACTAAAACTGCTAGATTAAGACACTTCCATAGACACTTTCTACAACATCCAGAATATCTCCATGGTTCATCTGCGATGGATCGCCTGGAAGCAGATCATTCACACCTTTATGTTGCATGTTAAACTCAAGCAAAAATAAGTCAGCACCTGATTCACCCTGGGCAGAATCTCATATGAATATATAGATTAAAAAAATGAAGAAATCACTTCATTAACACAAATAATGCCCAGCATGCTTGAGCAGATAACATTCACACTAATGAAAGATTTTACAGAATACTTAACTTGTTCACACCAAGAAGCATGACTATGGTGATAACTATCATGATAACGGTATTAGCGCCCACACCAGTGTTGACAATAACATTCTCTAAATGCGCAGCAGTTGCTGGACGCCCCTTTCAATGCTCTAGCTTGTTAAAATAGGCTGAATGCTGATTGGCAGTCATTGTTTTATTTATTTATTTATTTATATCGCTGCTGGACAGCAGGAAAAATACATTGGAAAGTGAATTTAATGAGTTTACAAAGTTGTTGTACAGTATACCTATACTTACAGAATATAGAAACTTTATAGTTATACTCAGCACATGCAGTATTATGCCCTTGGTGTGAATGGCTCTCAGAATAAGCCTGCATATGGCACAGCTCCCTCAGTTAATACAAGTCTACAGCATTTCTTCTTTCTTTTATATTATTTGACAAAACATTTTAACCCAATAGTACAGAAAAGTATTGGCAAACCTCTTCTTAACCACTGAAGCCACTGAAGTCTGTAGCACAAATGGTGCGAGAGGAGTTATGCACTGATGATTAACACTTTAGGTTTAGACACAAAACCCTAAACCTTAGTATCTAGTCAATGCTCAGCAACAACAATTTATGAATTCATTTTTTTCCACTCAAGGTATAAAGCCATTTTAATGTGGCGAGAGCAGTCCTGGTAACATCCCACCACACTAGCGGCTTACAGTTATGCAGTTGTGATCTAAATAAAGCTGCCTGGGCTAAACTACCCCCTATTGCTTGTCCCCTGACCAAGAAGCGTCAAGACTACACCTGAGTCTGCGTCTGCGGCCTCACCTGGGGACGTAGCGCACAGCATTTGAACACTTCTCTGCTGTTCGGCACACACAGCGTGAGGCGGTGCGGGGCTCAAAGGTGCAGCGATTTGTCCGGTGGCACTTGCTGGCCTAACGGGGAGTTCTCCTCTGACGGGACTAGCGAACCTGCAGTCTGCCCTCTGCCACTTTTGCTGTGGCTTAAAATAACCCACCCTGAGAGCGATGTAATTTCAGTCTTTCCCACGACCGAGACAGCCAGCCAGCCAGCCAGATGAGCAGATGCATGCTAGCACAGACGCTAAACACTGCACGCCTTGATTTTTTTTTTTTTTTTTCACAGACATTTTGCTACCCACTCATAAACTACCTCCAGACTGGTGTTTGTGCACTGATGACCTGGTTTTTCAGAGCCTGAAGACTGTAGAAAGATGGATGCAAAGGTTTGCCATAAAAACAACAAACACTACACTTCCACATGGCATTTAAAGCCAACTGCTGATGGAAAAGATGAAGAGCCAGAGAAAGTAAAGAGAAATACTGAAGCCTCTTTCCTGTTTCTGTCTAGGCAGGAGGGTCTTGTGCCCCTCCCCTTGAATTCCACTGCCATCTGAAGACCACATGCTGTGCCTGGGCACGACGCCAGACAGTTCCGCACTATCTGACTTTACCCAGCCCTGAGAGAGCACCTTCTGCCCCTACTACTGCCACCTCTACATTGGAAGAGGCCACTTTCATGGCACACTCAACCATAGCCTTACAAACAAGGGGCATGAAATATTAGTACTAGTATTACATTTTAGTGTATTGCAATATTATCTACATATTTCAGATGAATTATTTGAGAAAGAATAACACAATTAGCAACAAGCAACTCTCATGTTTTTATGTGTGTTCTAAAACTTTATGATTATCTCCAATCAGAGATTTACCAATAATCAACCGATAAATCAATAGACTGATAATCACATCAATAGATGGTTTGTATAGGGTACAACAACTTGTAAAAATATGCCATTTAGTCATCAACAATAAAAACTTAATGTAGTCTTGCTTTTCTTTTTTTAACCAGGAAAAAAATGCTAAAAACAACCATAAATGACTTAATTATGAGAGTGCACTTATTTAAATTAAATAAATATTAATTACATATTGGTTTCTTCTTTTTTATATGTTTCTTTACAGAAAAACAGTCACATTGAAAGTTGACTCACATGTACTTAAAGTTCATCTGGGGTGGGTCATTCAAGGTGATTATAGTCACTATGCAAATATTCACAGATTAACCAAACGAGCTCACAGTCCTCCTGTGTGATTTCACTGCGGACTAAAAACCATAGAGAGCTATGGTTCTCAATATACAGCAAACTAAAAAACTCGGTTAAAAATATAACTTTATTTATATATAACAATTTCAAAAACTTTCAATTATAAAATTGCATACTGATGAAAGTTGTTGCAACTTTCCACAGACAGTGATAAAATTGGATCTCAAATTCTGTATTTAAAAAATCTCTGAGTTCTGAATTTGGAAAATGTTAGACAACTGTCATTTTAGCTACAAAACTTACAAAATATTAAATAAAAATAACATAAATAAATGGTACTTTATAAATTAAGTTAGTTTCGGACTAAGGATTAGATTATCCTCTTAAGGCCCAAACTGTTTTCTTACATGCATTTTTTATTTCTCTTTGCTATTTGGGATTATTGGCTAATTGGAATAAAACCAAAGTATCATCTTTTGATTACTGAATATTTAGCGTATGATCAGTTTTCTGATAGTAACTTGAGTAACAGGGTTGAATGATTGGGCCTGATAAATGTGTTGATGGTGTAATAATTGCAATAACAGCAATATAAGCAACGACAAATCATTTTTTTTACAGACTAGTGCTAAAAAGTGACTGACAGAGTGAAAACGTGCATGTGCACTAAAACTGTGTCTAAGGCTAAACGCACCTCCTGTTTGTCAGAACTCCCGTAATAATCACGTATACTCAGAACCGTATTCTCATCTTTGTTGTTTTATTCATTTTTACATCCGTTTGTAGTTTCTTTTTCCTCTCTGTCTCTAACTGCATTTTGGGAGAATTACCGTAATTACTCTACAAAATGGGCATGTAAGGTCATAAACCCTCAATATTTTTTTTTAATATCAAATCTGCATAAATATATGAATTACTGCTTGCCCCATAAAGATGCGAATGCCTACACTGATCAGCATTTTAGTGGCCATAATATCATGCCTGGAGTTCTGAGAAAGTTCTCATGTAGTTTTAGGAAGTTTCTGGTCATTAAAATTAGATAGTTAAAAAAAAAACAGAGCAACCTAAACTAAAAAACTCCTAATCTAATTCGAACGGTCCCAGCTTTATTATTAAATACAGGACAAAAACCGATGGGTTATCTTTTTTCTAACAACAGCCAGAGGCAGAGAAAACATTAATAAGTGTGTATAGTAAAAACAGCCCTGCCCTTTAGCTGCATTAAAATCCTGATGACTTCTTGACATACATGAACGGATACCTACATCAATTGGAACAAAACCTGTTCCAACAACTAAAAACTAATAAATTTCTATTTACCTTTATAAATATTTTTTTTTATTAGTATGCAAAACTGACAAAAAAATGTACATTTTCTATTACATTTAACTATAATATTTTTTCTAGTCAATAGCTGTTAACTATGCAAAACAACGGATATATAACGGCTGGATATATTTACGTTACTGAAAAACTTTTTATTTAACAAGTTAACATTTTTTAACTGAACTGAATACGGTAGCTTAAAAAAAAACATACATACACACTACCAATTGTAAATCATAATTATGTTACTCATAACACCTGCGTATGTGTTTACAAATCCTACATAAGGTCCAAATTATACAGTGTAATAGACTGAAAATCACTTGCACACAGAGGTTCTTTCATTTCCAACATTTAGTCCAAATACATCCTCCAAACGTCTGTCTCAAATTAAAGGTTTTCCCCTTTTCTCTGCGTATGAACACAGACCATCAGGCGGTCGTGTCTGACGTAAAATATCTGATTTCTGTAGCAAAGCCTCCTTAATTACACTAAAAACACAATGGTACAGTATTTTACATAATATGCAAAATAGGGTGGTCATTCTTTAAAAATATGACACAAAATGCTTAGTCCTCGTTTGCCTAGGCAATGTATGCAATCTCCATATGCAATTTACTGATCATGCAATACTTTGAAAAAACCATGCAAAACTTAAACAAAAACACACTGGGGTCCACCCACACACAGGCATTCTGCTTTCACTATACCCAAATCTCTTAACTTCAGGACACACTCGAGCACACCGAAAGGGGCTGATAGTGTCGTGTTTTTTCATAAGGCAATTACCCAAACACACACACATAGACCATGTATGGTATGGTGGTCGCAAACTGGACAATCTCCACTGCTGGTTATACATCTGACATGACAAACTTGTATCAAAAAGCTGAGGGCTTCAACAAAAGAAGTGATTAGAAAATAACCATCACAGCATTTATTACACGTAAAGTGAAGACACTTAAGGTACTGAGATTTAAAACCTCTGTGTGGTACAATAAGGGCATATTTAGTAAAAGTACCACTCTAGTACCACTCAGCAGCACTTAGGTCTGATCTTGTAACGAGACTGGCATGCTAATTGAAACCTATCTAAATGATGTTAATGACATAAGCAAGAATATGCATTTTCTGACATTAGGAAAATGTCTGACGAACTACACACCAAGCATGTTTATATTTTGGATTTTGAATCTTATCCAAACTAAAAAGTTAAAATGTGCTCCAAAATATGTAAGCACTGTTAAGGGAAAAAAAAAAGACACCTCTCTCTAAACTATGGTAATGACTTATTTATATATTCGTGCGTGTAAAACAATTGTATCACCTGCAAACTCGGTGACAGAACTAGCTACTGTTGATGTAACTTACTGATGTAAATAAGCGTAAAATGAAGAAATGAAACAGCGCAAGTTCAGCATTAGTGGAAACTTAAGGGTTGAAACTTTTTCCATGTGCTGTGTAGCTGAAGGCAGAGGCGAGTGATAACAGAAACTTTTATAGCATTTCACTGTGCAGCAGCTGTCAGATTCATGGTGGCTCGGTCTCAAACCACTTAAATTAAACGCCTCTATGTTGTCCAAAACGCATTCGGCTAAAAAGGTTTTGAGACTCTGTGACCGGCTTAAAGTCTTCAGCAAAGTGCCCAGGTCCTCTTTGGTTATATTTTATTTCACTCATCGCCTAAACTTACCGCTTCTCATTTTCATTGGCTGGATTTACAACCGCTCAAGAAACTAAACAAAAACGTAAAGCGAAAAGCCGGTGAGTGCTGTCGTTTTAACGGTGCGGCGCTGGCCCTTTTGATACCGTGTTTTGCATTTGCTATCGACCTCCTCACTTTTTCGATGCATGATTTATGAGTTCATCTATACCGAAGCCGTGTACGAGAGTATCCCGAAGCAGAGGCACTGACCTGAGGGGCCTAGCGGCGGCTGCTGCCCGTCTTCCCCAAAGATCAATCTGAAGTCCAGCTCTTCATTCCCGGGGCAGTTTGCAGTAGTCATCGGGTTTGACAGCTCGGGCTCACCCGTATAAGTACGCCGGCTCTTTAATAAACTCACTACATTGACTACTAATAAAGGCAAAACTTTTAAACTTTTCCTCCGCGCTGCACTTCTCTAAAGCCGGGGAGAAATATTACTGATTCTCCCTCAGAATAATCCAAACTCTTCGACCTTCTGCGGAGCTTCAGCGATCTCGCGGCCGCTTGAACTTTTTGCCCACGGGGTGGAGGGGGTGAGCGTTGTGCGTCAGCGCGACCGTTGATCGAGTTCGTCCGTAATTTCGCTGCTGCTCTCCGTCTCGAGCTCCTATCCCAACTTTTACTAACAGCGCGTGACAGGGCAGTTCCAGCGATGACGTCAGGCGAGTCGGCAGACAACACAAGCGCGCGCGCGCACTCAATCACTCACGCACGCACGTTTACACACATACACAACCTAGCCCTTAGTGGGCTTATGGGTCTTGTAGTTCCTGTCAGCTGTAGTTAGCTGGAGTTGAACCAGCTGTTCTCGTATTTCAGGGCATTTTATTTTGAATGCGATAAACTATATTACATTAATATAAACTGTGAGATATATGATTTAACTAGGTTAAGTATAAGGAACAATTAATATTGTGATTTAAATACATTTTTAGGTTATGCCATAAAAAAATGTTTATTACGTAAAACATAGATTTAAATGGCATATCTTTGTTTATTTCCAGGATTAAATTACATTTTGAATACCAGATTTTTGTTGTCTCAGACCATTGGATGTGTTGAACTATATAAACCATACTTTTGCTCCATAGTCTAGTTATAGTGGTAAACATTATTCTGGTTTGCAAATTTCTAATTTAGCTACTACAATTTGTTTCTTTATAAATTACAATATTGGTATTAAAAAATTATTCCAAATTAGATAATTCAAGTGTCAACTAGCAGTGTCAAATTAGTTTGATCGTTTTTCTAAATATTGATGACATTTTTTTTTTACACCATGACCACTTGGTTTTACATTTCTTAAAATCATTTAAAACCATTGTTTATTTCCACATTTACATTTTGTTATTTAAAACCAACTAGGCTAAGTTTGGGTTTTGTTAATGAAAATTAATTTCAGTACTCATGTACACTATATTTAACACAATTTGTGAACTTTCCAAAATCTTTATATATGAGTGAAGTGAACCAAATACATTGATATTAATGTCCATACACACAAAAAAATTTCAATGTGTTTTCACCCTCTTCTAACATATATTTATGTGCGCGAACTTAGCCTGCTAAGAAACTGATATGGGTGCAAAATTCAATCCTCTTTGTAGCTACCTTATTTAATGTCTAACAGTTGCAGGGGGGGGGTTATGCTATAGCAAGTTATCAGAAAAAACTCTTAACCCGATTACTTAAGGTTATGCAGTGTTTGTTTTCCTAATTGACCTATCCTTTGATGACACCTTTTTTGAGTCACTGAAGTGATCCATTTATGTAGAGCACTGTGTCATAAACAAAAAAAGATGAACACGCTTCAAACTTAAAACTTACTGTAATCTTTTAACATATCCTCAGTTTCCCTGTTGGAGGTATATGATGTTAAATCACACAGTACATCTCTATTAATTCACTTTATTCTACTTTGCATTGTAGCTGTCACTGTTTCATCTATAACAAAAGACACAATATCAGACAATAACTGACAAAACGGCAAAAAAAAAAACATAAAAGTGTGGACCAAGCAGCTTTATATCAGTGACGGAATTCACACCGCCAAACAAGAATGTTTTCTTTGACGCATGTGGGCGTAAAAAAGCCATGTTCACATTTCACGTTTCCTGTGGTCTTTATTTACTTAGATGTCATTAAACACTGAACTTTCATTGAATGCTCAAAAGGCAGATAGAGTTTAATAGCAGCTTTTAGAAGGCTGAGTTGCAAAATCCTTTGCAGAGGCTGGTTCCAGTGGCACATACTGCGTTTACTAAAGTTGTGATGCTTACTTTGTGTTTTTCTTATGATGTTCTCATGAACTTTAAGCCAAACTAAATCAGAACTGCAGAACTGTCTATCGTGCTGCACAAACAAACATATTCTCACACATATTAACAAACTGCATGAGAAAATAAGAAATAAGAACAATTAAAAGACCCAAATAGTTGTTTAATAATTGCGTAAGTGCTGATGGGAATGAACAATGCTGCATAATATTCATCTATTGTGATTCATCTGACTAATTCATTTCATTGTGAAAATTTAGAGATGAACACCATTGTAAATGATCACGAAGGGCATTTGCACACAACCTCACAATGTTTGAAATGATCCTGCCAAACTGATTGTTTACTATTCAGAATACCTTTCTCTTCGTCTCTGATGACCTTTGTGGGAGGAAGATAGAGAACACGGTATCCGTGGATTGTGTAGGAGGGGGACGATGTGGTTTTTGATACTGTGTTCTCGTAAAGACAGTTAAGAAGAAAGAAAGAACTTTCTACTCTCACACAAATCCGGTTCAAAACTAGTTTTCTTTTCAAGGATTGGTGTTTTGGTAATGTGTTTTGTGCTTGTCATGTGAAAATACGCATTGTTTCAGAGAAATCACTGAAAAAAAAAAGTGTGCATTCGCTTTGAATAACCTACTGAAAAAAGATTTATTAGACAAATATTGATTTGTTTCATTACTCCACACATTGTTTTATTCTGATATGGAGAATATAATTACTAAATAATATTAACAATGGTGATTTTAACAATGAAAATTTTAACAATGGAGATTTCAAAGGTTTTTACAAATCAAAACCAGCTGTAGTGTAACGTACAGTATTGCTTTAAAAGATTGCACTGTTTAGGATTATTTTAGGAAAATATTTCACAATTATGCACATAGAGTATTCTTTCTCTTTAAATAAGGTACATTTGCAATCAGCATAAGTGTATTAAAATATCTTATTAAAGAGCTTATATTTCATGAACATACTATTCAGTTTTGTTTTTTTGTTTTTTTAATCCCAGATGATTTTTAAAAACCAAAACATAAAAAAACAAAACAATCTGGATGATGTCTCCTGTTGAAAGCACATTGATGAAACACGCTTTCCAAAAAGAAGGAGAAGAAAAAACCCTCCTTGCAACATTTAGAAGCAGTATCTTCAACTGATGCTTGCTGCCCTCTGCTGGACCATTCTCTGTATAGAGCAGGAGGGCTGGTGTCCTGCAGAGTTTAGCACCAACCCTAGTCAAACACACCTGAAGCAGCTAATGTTACTAATGTTGGTAACTTCCATGAGGCAAGTTGGAGCTAAACTCTGCAGGATACCGGCTCTACAGGACTGAGTTTGGACAGCCCTTGTATAAAGCAATGTAGACATAACATGAAACATATGCAATTTTTCTGTCCTGGAAAATTTAAATGATTAATAAGGCAGGTATTCAGAATATTACACAATGGTTTGATTATATAACACAGTGAGCGCAATGTATTGTTCTCTTGTTGAATAATATTAACAGCAGTGTGTTCTACGTTGAGTTTTGTCTATGTTCAATATTTTTAGAGACCCAAATATAGTGATCAAATCTAGCACAACAATATCCACATCGTTTTCACAAATGCTAAAGGATTCTTGGATTATTTGTGTTACTCTTAAGACCTAGCTTTAGCAATACTTGTAAGCTATTCTTGTAACAATATGTCCTAAATGTGCATTTCTCAAAGTCAGTAACTTAAGAAAGAATCTTCTAAACTGTAAATGTAAATGTACTTTTGAGGACACCATGCTGTCCTGAACAACTGGCTTTGTTCCAACATGAACAGTAGTGTCATCCCTGAACCTGCTTCAGAACAAGGCTGTCTTTGCAATATGTCTTAGGCTGAAATGTATAGGGGGGAAAAAGCACAACTAATTAAGAATCCCATGGGAAACTATGATATTGAGCTGATAATTGTCTTTGGCTTTGACCCCGAACTTTGTGAGAAGACCTGAAAAGACACATCATGGTTTGATTACTAATTTACTTGAAGTAGCCTACTAGTATCACACACACATTGGTTTTTGTGATTTATGGGGACTCTCCATAGGCGTTATGGTTTTTATACTGTACAAACTGTATGTGGTATTGTCCTACACTGATCCTACATCTAAACCTACCTTTACAGGAAACTGTGTGTTTTTAGATTTTTCTAAAAAAGTACAATTTAGTATGTTTTATTAAGCCTTTTAAATTAAGGGGACACTGAAAATGTCCACATAAGTCATCTTCATACAAAAACACAGTGTTTTGCTTCACATTAGTTGATTACACACATATTTTGTCATAATTATTATAATGTAATGCTACATTTCTTTAGACTTGTTCTAATGAAGAAGCACAGTGGATGGACTGAGGATATGAAAAAGTTAACCAAGCTTAATTTGAAGGGATTTTTTTTATTTATGTGTTGTTTAATGATTGTATTCCATCTGTAGTACATATATATAAAAAAAAAAAAGATTTTCCAGAGGAACACAATGTCGCAACGTAAGAAAAAATAAATATTTGTAACTATTCACACTGAGAGACATGCAGCTTGGATCCTGTCAATGTAATCTAATAGAATAATAATACATTGCATGTTTGATCTGTGTAAATGTGTGTGTTGGTTAGCAACATGTGACTAATGTGTCATTAGTGTGTGGGCTGCACTGCATGGACAGAACATCAATCTGATGGCTGATCGATGCAACATTTGGGAGTGATGTCAGAGGATCAATACTAATCCTCCCCACACAGACACACACACACATCCTTGTGGGAACTCTCCATAAGCGTAATGGTTTTATATTGTACAGATGGTACAGAAGTCCCATGCATGAGTCTGTGTGTATGCCGGTTTAAGTGCCCACCAGAATAACAGGTACGAATACACACAAATACTCACAGGACCACTTACCAATGTTCTGCAGGCTCACTGTGTCACAAGCTTGCAGAGACACTCACTTTAAGTTTGCTTCATCTAATCCGGCTTCACAAGCAGCGGTACAGTTCTCCGTACCAGTTATAGTAACAGCAGAAGAATAGCTCTCACCAGAAGGTTTTTTTAGGCAAAAGAAAACAATACATAAGGAAAATGACATGAGCTAGGAACAGAAAAAAAAACATGCACTTACTCATGGTGCATATTATTTTTATTCGCAAAATGTTCTGTAAAAATGATTCACATAGATGTAATATGCATTGTTTAAAATGACATTGTAGTTTTAAAGCTAAAACTGTTCTGTAAATATGTGTGTTCTACCAGAAAGTGTGTGTTTTGTGAATCTAAGCAATGCTTTAGAGAGATCTGTTGTAAAAACCACAACCATGTAAACATCAGATGTAGCCATCTGAATATTCATGATAAGCTGCATGCAAAGTCTGTTTTAAAATATTATATTTTTCAGTGCTTTTAGTGCACCTTGCAGAGTATTATTCATTATTCTTTTTCTAAATTAGAGATCTGACATTTTAAGGAGCTTAAACATTATGTAGACCCGTCAATCACTTCAATAAACTGCGTACATCTGTGAATTCCCCATCAGTCCCCTGTGGTTCCTCTCTATGAGCTACTTACTCACTAATAATTCTGTACATAATGTACAATTTGATTTGTTCAGACCCTTTCCTGTAAAAATCATTCAGTGATAGAAAAATAGCTCCAACCCTGTTGCCCAACACAGGTTGTATTGAACCATTTAAGAGCCAAGACAAGTAAACAGATTTATTACGAGACTACAACCCTTTACTAAGGATATTAGGAAGAGAGAGGAAGAGAGATAATGATTCAGTAACCAATGTATGCCTAAAAGCCCTCCCCTAGTTTACTTCATAAAGACAAAGAATCAGGAGGGAATTAAAGAGCAGGAGCGACAAAGTACAGAGAGAGAGAGAGAGAGAGAGATGTAAATATCGACTCAGAGAAACATGCAATGCAGCCATTATGTGTTTTAAAATCCTTTCTCTTTGACCAGAACGATTACAAGTAATATTTATAGTGCACAGAACTCAAACAAGCACACATAAAACCAATGAAGTACAGTTAGTTTATGTGCAAAAATAATAAAGAAAGCTTGCAAAGAGGGGTTTTCACAGTGATGCAAAACCAATTTGGGTTCTAAAAAGAACTTTAAAAAATAGTATGAAGAACATTTTAAAAGTTTGAAGAACATTTGTCCACCACAAAGAACATTTTATGAAATGGAAAGATTCCATGAATGTTGGAAGGTTCTTCATGGACCCATATAGATGGCAATAAAGTAACTTTATTTGTATGTGTCTCTGTTTCTGTGAGACAAAGCTTTTCAGAGTTATAACTGAAAAAACCTTGCTGTATTAAATGCCACATGGGTTAAGGTATATTATAAAAGACATTTCCATCAGGATGTTCACACCAGCTATAACTTATCCCAAGGATTAACATTTTAATGAGCAAAACTATGCTCAATGAAAGATTTAAATGCCAGTCATGTAGAGGAGATTAAAAGAGTCGTGTTGTGACGTATGATATAAAATGCACTTTTGAGCAGAGACTTTTGTGCTGTTTAAAACTCTTCGCTTTTTTAACGGAATTTCATAGAACGGAAAGATCAATTTACTCTGAAAGGAAAGAAGACAGGCGAGTCTTTTTTTGGATGAGTGTTAAATTGCATGTACTGTCATCAAGGTTGAGCAAAACGTATATCTGCAGGACCTTTAATTGAACCAGTATAAAGTCTGCCACATTGCTGAAAGGCTGAGACTAACTCAGATTACTAATGGCACTAATATAGCATTTAAATATACATGCTGAACAGATTTAGAGGCGTTGCTTCAAAACATGTAATCCTCTTAGGGTCTAATCCGAAGACTGTGCATTGAATATTTCTGCAAAAGTTGAATCAATCTGAATCCATAGACAAACTGAACATAAACCCTTTCACCTTGTTCACAATAATAAACTCATGCATCTTTTGGAAATTACTTGGATGATGGTGTCATAGAGCTTACATAAGAAGCTAATGAAAAATGCATCACTCCTATTATAATTCATCGATTTTCTCTGTCTCTTTCTAATGAGTCTTGAAACATGGCATGTCAATGAACAGTACAAAAGACTTTTTATGGAAAATGGAAATTAGTAAGACCTCTTTTGCTGATATATACTTGCAGTAAGAAAAAGTTCAGGGGAAAGCTCTCTTTATGAAACAGACTTACAACTGGGCCAGATGTATGTTGAGTTGATGTGGAGGAAGCACACAAATGGACGCAGCATAAACAAACTCATGCATACTAGATAAGGGATTTATTACAGACTATTTGCAAGAAACTATGAATGAAAAATAGCTATATCTCATATCTATATTGAATCAGCCATATCCTCTGTGATGCACAAATAAAAAACAAATAAATAATTAATCACGACCATGATGAATGCTCATTTTACTGAAACTAGCAAATTCAAATAAACTCAAGAAAAAAATATCTCATCAGCTGACTACTTTGTAAATCATTTTCTAAAGTTATTAAGTAGCAATTAAAAGACATACTGAAACATCACCCTCTGTACTGTAGTTATGAATTTCTTCTGTTCTGTTACCTGGGTTCTGTCACACACACACACACACACACACACACACATGTTGCCCTGGAGACAGAATGTCATGAATCCACCCACAACAAATTTTACAAAGCAATCGCAAAAATCTGGCAAGCATGCAGTGCGAACACAAACAATAAAGGAAATTAACGTTTCAGTGAGGAAAAAAACATCAATTCAGGCAGTTGAAAACGAAAATCAAAGTTAGAGGCAGGCCAGTCAGATCTGACAAAAACCAAAAGAGAAGATAGAGAAAATATAGAGAAGTGAATGCCTTACAGTACTGGGATGTCCCCAGAACCTTTGCTCTCCCTCTTTTTAATTCCTGCAAGTCATCAACACATTTGCTATGCAAACACTTACAGTACGATCAAAGAAATATCATAACTCTGAAAATGAATCTTGAAGCAGTATTACTTTTCCTAACCAATGATAACCCTCCAGCATAACGCCCTGATGAAGTTGTATTGTTGTATCTCTGCGTCATTCTTTGGTTGATTCTCCTCTGACCCTCCCAATAACAACTAAGTGTGTCAGAATAAAAAGCAGTGATCTGTAAATGAAGAGTTGATGCCACTGCAGAAGAGTTCATTACCTTGTCTGGCATAAACTATTTAAGTGTGAGTTATAAAAACAGCAGCATAAAGCCCATCCTTCACACTTCTGCCACAGAATAGAGCAGTTCTCAAAAAATAATAACTTTAACCACTTCTGGTCGAGTAGCTTTTTGAGAAAGACCATGCACGTTGCCAAAACCACAACTAACAGGCATAAAGAGACTTGGAACAGCTTGGAAATTCATTCTGGTCTACCAGTCAGCTTTTGTTTTTCCATTCCAAAAAAATAGGCTTCTTGGACAGTCATTAGTCAGACTGGTCTTCTGAAGCATTTTGTGGAAATCCACTTTGTTGTTTCAGGGCATGCTGGCACATGGTGCGAACACCAGATTGCAATGCCTTTTCCTCTTGAATTTGGGGGCTGGGGTGAGCGACTGACAACTAAACATACAGCATGTATAAACCAGAAATAAATGACATTTGGTTCCGCTAATGGTCCTGTGCATGATGAATACCCAACTTAAATTAAGTTCCTTAGCCAGTTGTGAATAACAGGTGTTTTATATATCTGATGAGGACATGACTGCAGATTGCAATGTGGCCCAAACCAACACATTTAGTGTAAGAAGACTTTGACTACTTAATTTTATTTAACAGTATTTTATTTATCCATAATACTGAAGAGAGCTTCTTGAAAGAATTTTTTGCTTGTTTCGTTTTTAAGGTGTTGAGGTGGTTTTATATTGATTTGAGAAATTAAGCATGATTGCTCTCTTCATGCAGCTCTTTCTTGTTTTTGTTGTGTTTTCTGGACCTTGTCGTGGATTTTTTATGTAACTTCCTGTCTCCCATGGTGTATCAGTTTGAATGCTATCTTGCTATCATGCTAACTTGTTAGCCACCTGTATATATATATATACAGCCCCAGTGTTTCTTTAGTTCTCTTGTGTAGTTGAATGTAATGGATGTCTCTTTGCCTGTAATTTTTTTCTGTCTTTTGGCTTCTTGTTTGTCCTAGCTTTTCGATGAAATATTTGCACATAGATCCTTACCTCCGCCTGCTTTCCCCAGCTTCTCCTCAACATTACAGTTTTTTCACAGGCATGTCTTTTTGACTAGTGCATCTTGAGCCTATACTTAGTATAAGTAAAACACGTAATTACTGATCAAATAAGATACTCATACTTTTGCTCAAGTTGTAGATGTTTTAGAATTAGTCACTTATCTGTAATTTTACTCAAGTATGGCTTTTAGGTTCTCTTCACACTTCCGTTAAAACGTCTGTAAAACATTTAAAAACTTTTTTTGCAATAACGGCTTCTAATTGTAATTATTATTTAGTTTAAATTTTATTATTATAACTTTTTTTCTAGAAAAAATCTAATCTATAAATATAAAATTTAACTAATACATTTTTTAAGTACTGCGCATAAATATTTTGTTGTTTATTTATTTATTTTTTTGTGCTAATATTTTGTAATTACGCTAATTGACAATGCTTATGTTGACATTTGTCTGAAGAGAAATCAATAATCTATATACTGATGGGAAAAAACTAAAATAAATATGCATGATCCATACATGATATTCAAGTCAACGTTTGTGGGCTTTTCCAACAAAGAATGTTCCCATTAAAATCCCACCAGCTATTTTTCCACTTTCTAAATCCCTAAAGCCCTTTATTGATTCCTTGTCTTTATGACAAATTACTAGAGCCTTTTACTAAACACTCTCATACAAGAAATACAGCAGCAAGCAATACTCTCCAGACAACAATGCAAATCCCTTTTAATATCAAGGAAGCCATCGTCTCTAAGCTCTGGGCTGAACAAGCTGTATTATATCTGACATCACAAGTGGCGCGTATTTGGCTGCAGCATCGAATGAAGGCTAGAAAGGGGTCGAGGAGCTTACAACAAGAGCCACAACCACGCAGAGCTAGTTTATTCTCAACATAAAACCTTTTTTGAGAGAAAGAATGGTAAGAGCTGTTTTGAGAGATGCTGGAGGATTGTTAGTGTGAGGGGGCAGCATAAGCTGTGGTTCTTAGTGAGCACACAATTTATCCCGTGTAACACAACAGCCATCATGTTGATGTGGCAGACTTCATTACTGCGAGGCAGTCATTAAAGCTCAGCATCTCATGGGGATGCTGTGTTTAAGCTGTAATTGCTATCAGCCTCAACACAAACAAACCTTTCAGTGTTAATCTGAGCAGTTTTTGCTCTTGTCTTATTGCCCTTCAGCAATAAAAAAGATTTATAGCAAGCAGTAGAAAAACACCTTTAGACAAATCAGCCTTAGCGGCTTCACTACATTTGTATTAGAGAGTGACTCAGCACAGAGGCAAGATGGTATATGGAAAATGAATGTGTTTATAGGCTTAAGAAAACAATACTATAATTTTGTCTTTTAAATATCATATCATAACTGTTTTCTCTAATACACCCCTTTAAATCATTCAACATTTGCAAAACACATTTTGTTCAGTGTAATTTCCTTGACCTGAAATCCAATGCCATTATTTTGGCAACTGCCCCGTAATCAACAAGCAATTTATATCATTATTTATAATCCCAAAGTAATCTAAATATTGTTTCTCTGTTTATTTGTATACAGGAATGGATTTTCATTTTATGCAGAGAAAATAATTAATGCGGGTGGTGGTATGGGTTCCTACACTCCTCATTGAGACCATGTCCGTGTAATTAGCTTGAGTGTTGATAAAAACCCACCTGGGAAAGCAGATGGAAAGCAGAATGAGTCAGAGGAGAAAGAAGGGGAAGTTCTCAAGACAAACCACAGACAGGACTTAAGGACTCTAGAGACACAGTTCATTTTAATCAGTGACTGATGGAAAAACAAGCCACTTGAATGAAAAGCAGCACAACATAATAACTGCATGAAGAATACTGAGAAAACTGTGTCTAAAAGCCTAAAAAATATATTCTATATCCTTATATAAAAAGTCATATAAAAATGTTTTACACTGGGATAAAGTTAGTTTCGCAATTTAAAAATATACATCTATATCAAACACCTTTTGTGTTTACCCACATACAGCAATGTGGCAAACAACAGCAGCCTGATATCTGGAACAAGACAGCCCTGCAATGCAATAAATGTTCAATATGATTACAGACCTGACAAACAACACTGTCGTCATTACTGAGCTTGATTCAGTAGATCAGAAGAATCTGATGTCTGGACCATATATATAAGAAATAAATACATTAGACAGGAAATTTGAAAATTTCCTTTTTAAAGAGACTGAGGCAAAAGGAGAATGTTTTGAAATAACTGCATTGTAATACCATGTCTGTGCTGTTTGTGCTTCTTCCTGTGAATTACTACTAATTGAAAAATCTCAAGTGAAACAAATTTATTGCAGGACTCGTGGCTAATAAAAAGTTTTTTGTTTGTGCAGAAGCCAAAAAAAAGAAAGAAGAGAAAAAAAGCTGACACTGCTCTTATGATAATGTTCTTGAAACTTTATTCTGAATGAATGAAGCAACAAACAAGCAGCTCAATTCATTTAACCTTTGCTGAATTTTGAATAATGTAATCATTTGAGACTGCCATATCCAAGCATTAAAAAAAAACAGTGATAGGTTTGACTAAGCAGAATAGCCCATACTGTAACTTGCTCAAAAGCTTGATAGGAAAAACCAAAAACAAAATAGGCTATGACATAACTATTGATTAAAATGACAATCTCTTTTTCTTTCTTTCTCTCTCTCTCTGTCTCACTCTTTCTCACATACACATACACAGGCAATGAGAAACTCAACACACTTGGCTTTCTAATACTCCACTTATCTCCTTTTGCAGACACAGCTGAATGTCTGTGATTATCTGAATGCAGATCAGTGGCTGCACACATCTGTGGTTTCAGGCTGAAGTGGAGATTAATGAAGCTTCCAGGGGCACAAAACTAATTTTCAGGTAAACTGTTGATTACATATTCCTTAAAAATAAATATGAACCCTGAGAATAAAGGTACAAAGCTGTCACTGGGGTAGTACTCTAATACTAATAGTAGTACTAATGCATACCATTTAGATGAAATTGTTAAAACATAATATGTAGGCCTATGTTAAAAATCTTTTAGGATTAATTACCGTACAAACAGTGTTGTGCAACTTACTTCCAAACTACATTATATATTCAGCAAAAGTAGTCCGAGGAAAATAAGAGGAAGATATTTAAATTATTTATTGTTTTCTGAGTCCGTGTCACTACATTTCCTTACTCGCCTTCTTCTCTGATGCACCTTAGTCATCTTTATGGATTAAAATTATAATGAAAGAGGTTTTGTCTTCGATTTCTTTTTATTTCGTTAAGTGGTCATTTAAAGCTTTTTTTAATGTATGTCTTTTTTCGCTGAGTGTTTTTTTTTTTTTTTTTTTGCTTGGACAAATAAATGTAGACCCGTAAAAGTTCTGAATGAGGTATTACTCTTACCTTTAGCCTATCAGAAAAAAGGACGGCGTCTGCCTTTTTGTTTCCACTGGAAAAAATGCAAGTGGTTGCACTGGTTCCTCCGTGTAAATTAACTTAATAAAAAAACCTGAACAACATTTTTTTTGCCATTATACAAAAATCTGAACTACTTTAATAGCTGAAACAGTATGAGCTGTTTTGGTAGAAGAACCACTGTCCAGTGCGAGCCGGGCGGAGCTATTAGCCTCGGACCTGTGACACAGAGGCAGAAATAATTTCCACTGCTGGGCCAGTAGCCTTGCTATATTCCTGTAAAACCTGCCCTAAATACGCTTCACTTGACCACGTCACACATACAAGGTTACCCCAGCGGGAGCGAGATGAATTAAATAAATCGCTCTGCACATATATATTCAACCTGACCTGGCAATTCGTACATATTTTACGAGGTGGCTAATTCGTACGAATTTGTACTATTGACCCAAACACAACCCCGCCCCTAAACCTACCCATCACGTGGTTTTAGACAAATCGTACGAAATCGTACGAGTGAGGTCGTACGAAT
>JAUCNO010001819.1:10339920-10377427 GCA_032353835.1 Enteromius viviparus
AAAGGAAAAAAGTATTTGATGAGCAGAATGTTCTTTCCAAAATAAGAGATGACTGTCAGAAAAACCTGAAAGATCTGGGAGACCCTAAAGTTTTCTTGATATCGTCTTGGAATTTGGAGGAATATGATTTTGAGTCACTTCAAAACACTCTCTTAGAAGATCTTCCAGAACACAAGAAGTATGCTCTTCTACAAGCCTGGCCGGTGTGTTCTGCTGCAACTCTCGAGAAGAAGATCAAGATGTTTGAACGGATGATCTGGGCTGTATCTCTTGCCTCTGCTGGTATAGCAGTTATACCTGCGCCTGGCCTATCAGTAGCATGTGATGCAGCCATGGTCGTGGGTTTTCTCACAACATGCTACCATGCATTTGGTTTGGATGATAGCTCACTGACAAGGCTTTCAGAGAAAGTTAACAAGCCCCACCTGAAAGATTTGGCCAAATCTAAATTTGTTACTGCCATCCGAGAAAAAGCACTGACCAGATTGCAAGCATCTGCTGCCCTCGCTACCATTAATACTGTTGAATCTTTGCTGAGTCTCCTTCCAGGTGTAGGCAGTGTTGCTGCTGCGGGAATATCATTTGGTACCACTCTGTATCTCTTGAGAGAAGGAGTAAATGATCTGGCAAAAACAGCTCGAGTTATCAGAAAAGAAGCTGGTCTGGATTCTGTTCATTGAGCGACGTGATAAAGAGCATGTAAAATATACAAGAAAAGCAATCCACAACAAACAAAATGCCAAGTTCAAGATCCTTTGAATAAAATTTATAAATCAGTGAAGATTTACATAGAAGTAGCAACAAAAACAAAAATGCAGTAACAAAAATGTGACTGTTAACAAATAAAAAGAAAAAGGCAAACTCTACAGTCCATGCATAAGTATCATTAGTGCTAATGATTACAACATTGGTTGACAAACATTTGAGAAGGTTAAAGCACAAATCAGAGACATCTGCTGATTTTAGCCTGAGACACTGCATGATTTTTTTCTGTCCCAGATGAAAATTTGGTTGTGAAAAAACATGGCAAATCAGAAATCGTAGAACCAAAACCTATGGAGAGTGTCTTGGTGTTTCCAACAACAGATACGGGTGACGATCTTGAAATATTGTACCAGGGTTGGGTCCAATTCAGAAATGAACTTAACAATTCCAATTCAAAGAAGGAAATGGAATTGGAATTAAACAACAATTAAAGGAAACAGAATTATAATTGAATTGGAATTACAGGAAGTGGAATTCAATTCAGGAAGAATTCCACTGATTTCTGTTTATTTCTGAGCATTTATTTGTCATTGCATTTAAAGATTTGTTTATGTTTATTTACAAATATCAAGCAATGTAAGAAATAGAGTTGATCAAATGCAAGTAAATAAAGTTCAAATGTATGTCTTTAAATGCAATGACAAATAAATGCTCAGCAATAAACAGAATTTAATGGAATTCTACCTGAACTGAATTCCACTTCCTGTAATTCCGATTCAATTCCAATTCTGTTTCCTGTCAGCTGCGTGCAGTTCCAATTCCAATTCCATTCCAGGAAGTGAATTGGAATTTACCATTCATTCTCAATTCAATTCATGAATGGCCCCAACCCTGGTGAATATGCTTAAGGCGTACGTGGAAAGAGAGACAAAAATTGCTCCATCTACAGGCGATCCTTTAGTCTCTCCTGGGGTCACTATTACTACTGCTTGTGCTGTAAACGATGATACAACCTCTTCTGAACAATTTAACATTTTGGGTTATTTATGCTGTTATCCTGTGCATTTATCTGTAAACATCTGAGGATGTGTGTAATTTGATCCAGTCTTTCCTAGCCTTTTCCCCCCGATGTTTCCAATAGAGCATCTGCACTCTGAAGTTTATTTGGGGGGTAGAAGTGCGTCCTTTATAGTATTTACTGACCATAACCACCAACCGACATTACTTTCCCGTATATGTGTAACCCCAACCAACAATTGATGTGATGTGCATTAAATGTACAACAGTACAATCTGAATATTAGGCATCAGAAAGGCATTGATAATGTAGTCGCAGATGCACTATCCAGTGTAGTTTGTAAAAAACAACAACAAAAAAAGCAAAAATGCATTAGTGGGGGAGTTACATCTAATGATGGGTCATATGATGTGATCTCAAGTTTTATTTTCTTTTTGGGGTGTTACAAGCTACTAGTGCATAGATTAAATCCCTAAGGTTGCAAAGGCTTAAAAGGCCCCCATATCTCTACGTCAAGATGTGGGAATATTTGCATAATGCAGCCCCACTGGTCACACAAAGAAAGAAGGCATGGTTTCAGTAATGCAGCTTTGTTGATGCGGTCATGTCAGAAAGATGCTGTGTGTACTGCAAATACATATGAGCACTGTGTCTGTCACACCACTCTGTTCCTCTTTCGGGTTTCAACTAACGGTAAAACTACTAATGGCATTAATAACTGTCTTTGTATTTATTTTGTAAGCTGAACTCGTGATTATCTTTAGGGGCATCAGCTGGCCAATCAGAGCAGACTGTGCTTGTCGGAAGGATGGTTTGTAAAAAAATGACATGTTTGAAAAAGGCGGGGTATAGAGGAGTGACAATAATGTACAGTATTTAAAATGGTACATGTGTTTTTTGAACATTAAACCATTTCAACATATACTGTTACACCAAATACACTAAATAATGATCTTTAAAATAGCATCATAGGACCCCTGTAACTGTAGTTTTTATTATTTATTGTTTAGTTTTTATTTGTTATTGGCGTTTGTATTTTTTCTCTCTCTCTCATTCTCTTTTTCTTCCTCCTCCTCTCTTTATGTGTATCTGTGCCTGACAGGCTAATGGTAATCATTTGCACTCATCCACCTGTGTGTGCTGTCCACTCCCCCATTTGGTGCATGTTTGCTGGCTTTTAAAAATGGCAGAGAGAGCATGATTGAGAAAAAGACATTATTGCTAGTTTTTAGAAAATGTACATACATTCTTTTGCATTTTTAAGGTTTTTTTATTTATTTTTTGCAGCCTACTTTTCCCGCAAATGATGTGCAGGCCTTATCAAGTGATAGCTTTGCAGATGGAAATGGTCAAGCACACAGAAAAACACAATATTCTCCATTCATTTTCTATGCGGTTTCTATGGCATTTTTTTAATGACGAATGGCCAGAATGCATTATTGTAATGAGAAATCTCTTCTCTCGCAAGTGGATTCTCTTCAATTTCACACAAAACAGATGTGCTTTCTCTAGCTTACATATGCACGCTCAGATACATAAATAAGCCCATATGAAATCAGTATTTACATAGTATAACAGCAGTAAATGTATCTGTCTCACATGTGTCCCACATTGTCTTGCAAAATCACATCTACCTTCCCACAACAGATATATTTCTAAAAACCGACAGTTAGGGAGTGAGGGAAGTTAATTTTCTTTTATGTATATGTAAGTTAATGTATTTCCCTTTTAGGTAGGTATAGGTATTCACTGGATTTTCATTTGGTTCAGGCCCTCCTCCAGAGGTAACATTTCTTTGTTTATATTTTCTGTTTTCTTATTGTTTTTTACCCTTTGAACACCTGATTGAGTTAAAAAAAGTTTATTCATTTTGAGATTTACCCCTTGATTGAAAGGGGGCGACGTAACGGCATGAATGACTTCTTTCTAAACCGCAGAATTAAGCTTTTGTCAATTATAAAGTGAACTGGAAAGTGCTGGAGTGAACAGACTGGTAACATTTTTGGTAGTTTGTCATAAGTATGACAAAAGATTAAAAGAGGATTCTTGTTCTGCTAGTCAGGTTAGTTTTATTGAATTCGTTAAAAATACTAAAATAAGGAAATCTTTAGGACAAAGTCAGAGATTTTACTGTATATATTATAATAATTTAAAAATATATATTTTCATGTGCAAGAAGATACATATACTTTAGAGTAGACTGTATATTCTACTCATTACTAACTGACAAATTGAGATTTCACCAAATGCTCGAACTTAAACACTAAAATAATTAAGGTAGAGTGACTGTACATTAACATATGTAATGAAATATACTTAAAATCACCTTTTTGTAGTGCTATGACCTTGAAGCCACTATACCCTTTCAGCTTTATTCAGCTAAGTAAAGGGCTGTTCATAAAAAGTGCATTCTTGCATTAAGCTAGACGGAGCGGAACAGAACAAACCGCAGGTGTCTCAAAATGTGTCTCTGTAAAACAATTTTTTACAGAACAGTCTTGTCACGTTTATGCATCTTTAAACCTTACTTAAAAATAATCCCAACAACGATACCAATCATATTTTCTGTGACTTGTATTTCTTCCTACCATATGCTGTTTACCTATTATTTATAGTCACCTTCAATTTCAGACCATTAGTCATTAAATTCCCTGCGAACACCGCAGGTATCATGAAGGTTACAGGCTCTGAGGTGTATACCTTTAATTTAACGGAGCTGAGTGCTCACAAAGAACCAGCTCATGCACAGACCCTTTCAGGTTCGAGTTAGTGTTGATTTAGATGTGTCTGAAAGTAATACGTCTGGGTGAGCGAGTTGTCCAGTGTTATCTGTCCATCCATTTCCACCAGTCTGACCTTTTTTGGAGACAGATAGGTGGGTATTATCAGCCAATCACAGCAACGTGGACAGCAATTCACAGAAAACTCAAGGAGAATAAGAAATGATGTCTCCCCCTGAACTTATGCCCACTGGTAATCTTGTGCTGCATGAGCCATTGGATAGTGGTCATTAAAAATGTAAAAGCTTAAAGTCTCTGCTGACTAAGTTTTTAAAAGTAACCCTTGAAGTTAGTTTTGATACTTTGTTTATCCTCTCAAGGCACGGAACATCTCTATACTTCAATTACAAGTAACCCTTCCTTACAACATGCTGACTCCTTATCTGAAGCAAAATGAGAAGAGTTAGTTTTGGCAGCAGCATCAATCCATTGATCTCAAAGGAAATGGAATCCTTGCTGTGGTGTGCAACACCCTTGTAATGGGTCTCCCTTTGATCAGACTCTCCTCTATTGAGGAGCAAGCGTCCCTTGTTTCTGCTTCTACATGTAACACATCTTTAATTTTCTCAATCTTTTGTCACTGTCAAAACAATTTAATTTAAAGATGTTTATCTCTTGGTACAACTGTGTGACATTAATGATGTGAACAGTAAGTTTAGATTAGATTCCATAGTCCATAATCAATACAATGTTCATTTAATCATGTTTCTGCCCAGACAAAAAGCAGTCAAGATGAGATGCTGACAGCAGCGTGAACCAGGAACAGTGTCTTGAATTGTAAATTCCAGCTGAAAGTGAAGATGCAAGTAAAGCAGCCCTTATGCTTTACTGCAGGGATGGTCCTCAGTAATGTGTTTTGATTTAAATTTGAAGGCTAAATTTGAATCCTGCAGAATGATTTAATGATTTAACAATATAACATAGCCAAGCCCTTACACAGTAATCTAGAAAATTTACGAGCTCATATTTTCATAATCCCTTAAAGGCGATAAAGTTAAACATGTTTGGAATGCTATCTATGCAAGGACCAAGCATGACTCTTGACTTGGGATCTAAATTCTCCCCTTGGAGCACTTAATACAGATTACACAAGTTTAATATATAAAAAGACAGAACAGAAATAGAGGAGGAGGTGGGAGGGAGGAATGCTGAAGAATTGTCAGAGGCTGAGGTAAGCATCTTATTTTTATACTCCTGTTTTATGATTAATAGGATATGATAAAAAGTATATGAATAGTCCATATCTAGCCATTTATAAAATGAATAGCTCAGAATCCTGGTACAATACGAAATAACCTCTATCAACAGCATTTCTGACAGGCTGTAAATTATCATAGAAAATCATTTTGACAGATCTCACTTTGTTAAAACCATACAAAACTCACATTTACAGTAATGCACTTACAATGGTAGCAAAGGGCAAAGCATTTCAGAGGGTTTAAAAGCAGAAACATGAAGCGGATATTTCTGTTGAAGCACTTGTATTAATGCTTCTGTACAAACATGTGTCATTTGAACTGTAAAGCTGCTAAATCATGCTTTTAGCGTTGGACTATTTAAGTTATGGCAAATTTGAAGGATTATTATTTTATACATAAAAAAATGCACACTGGAAAATGATTTCATTATGATGTACAAAATGTGTTATTTGTTTATTGAATATTAAACACATTTTTAGTTTTTACAAATTGAAGGAAAATAAAATTATTTTCTATGGCCTAGCCATTTACAAATTACAAATTATTTGACTATACACTTTTTCAGCAAATGTGTTCATTTAATAATTGAAATTTTTTTTAATTTTATTCCAGCCTTTAAAATACATCAGTCTAAATATGACTAATAATTTTATTAGTTGATTATTGTATGATATTAGCATGCCCTTTCTATTCAGTTCTATAAATATTGATTGTTCATTTGTACTTATAAAGCACATATGACTATATAAAATGCATTACAACCTCGCATCCTACCAAATACCTCAACCTAAAAGCTACTTTACTAACTAATAAGAATCATTTTATGAGTTCAGGCAAAAGTCGTAATTAATGGTTTGTTAATAGCGAGAACTATAAAAGTGTCACAGAACAGCTAAATTCCAAGAAGTATATTTGGCACCAACTACTCAGATGAATGAAAAGAGAAAAGAGACATGACAACAGGTTGCAAACTACAAGGAAGCTCAGCTCCTCTTAACAAGACATAGGCTCCTCTGAAAACGTGAACATTTTGGGGAATCTCAAAAAATACAATGTGTTATTTTTACATGTTTTGTGTATTATTATGTGTAAAATTATCATTTATTCATGCATGATAGTGATTTAAACCTAATTCAATTCAAGATAACTACATGCTTTTCTTGTCATAAGCATCAAGGTGTAAGCAGCTGCGATGCAAAATCCACCCATGTTTAGTAAGTTAACTCAACGATTTGTAGGAAAAATATAAACATTGGAGGAGTTCCAGTTCTCCCTCGTCCCCTCTTATTACAAAAAAAGGTTCCCCCAAAGTTCAGGGTATAGTTTGAACACTGCATGAGACATGACATTGACATGACACAAAGAGAGGTCATAATCTGTCATGCTAATCTGAAAACTAATCTGACTTCAGTAATAACTAAAGTTTGGAAACTATTCTGATGCTTCTAATAGGATTGACGGAAATTTACTTACCTATCCTACAACATAATCTCTTAGTACAATAGTGACTGCAGAACCATAAAGAATTGAAAACTCTTGAGCATTAAAAGCTGAAAAGTTGTGACGTGACGCAATAGTCAAACATATATTAACGACAATTTACCAGTAAAGTTAATGTATACTCTATGAAAGGATAGCTTTACATCGATCAGATTAATTGTCACACAGACCAGACTATAATAGAAGACGACTGAAATTAAAAACTAAACAGAAAAATTAGCTTTAAAAAAAGAAACTTTACACCTTTATAAAGTGAACAGTGAAAATGTCCTGCTTGGAATTTTTGGAGGATTGTATGCAAAGCAGAAATTAAACCATATGCAAATCTTAAATCCTTCAAGTATTAAAAATGATTTCTAAAATGTCATAAAATTAGGCTACTTAAAAGTGTCCTTTCTGTCTTAAGCTGGTTCCCATAATCAGCTTTAGACAATGAAACATGCAATCAAGAATAGACAAAACCCTCTAATGACAGTAAGCTTTTTAAAGTACCCTTATTAGGGGTTTTTGAAAATTCCCTTTCATGCAGGGTGTAACACAGCTCTAAGCTAATGAAAACATCCTGCAAAGTTTTAAATCTGAAAGTGCACTGTATCTCTGAAAAGAAGGAGTTGACTCTGAATCACTGAAACAAGTTGTTTTTAAAACGAATCCCAAGCCATTTTATGTTGATGGCATATTAACCTGGCCACTTATAGCACGTGCAGACCTGGGAAAACTCGAAACTTGAAGCAGATTTGTGTCATGCAAAGAAGAGGTTGGGAAAACTTAATTGTTAAAATAAATGCATGTTAAAAAACAATAAAAGTGTTTTTTGAACATACATGGTGACCCTTTTGTTGGGGGCTTACAAAACCAAATACGATCCTTTCATAACCCATGATAGGGGCACTTTAAGTAAAAATGTTTCACAGTAGTTGTAAGTACCTGTAGCTGTAAAGCACTTGAAGTGTCAGTGGAAAAAGAGCAGGGCCAGGATTAGATACGAGTGGATATGCCTATTGAACATCTTTTCAGCTTTGAGCGTTTCAGAGTGGTTTGCCCATCAGAGATTTTGTTATCTTTAACAAATGAGCAGATGTGTTTATACTGAAGCTTTTTTCCTCAATTACTCTTTCGCTTTAACATGCATACACTCTCTCTCTTGCTTGGTAGCTCTGAAGTATTTAAACTTTATCTGTTCTTCCTCAGCGTCTCATCCAGCTTTATCAGTTTCACTGAGCCAGCACCAGTAATCATATACAAAGCTTTGTTCACAATGTGCATTGCAGTCTAATATAGTTTAGATTTATTTTAGACTGGGTGATGTATGATGCTGCTCTACTGTTTGTTAGATATTGTAACTCTGTTAACATTATTGTATTTTGTAACATTTACTCTGACAAGGGCAAGAAACGTTTGTTATTATATGAGCTCTTGTGTCAGACTGTTTGTGAGGGCAGAATAATGACCAGAGCCATCACCTGGGAGGGAAACAACTGGCAACATTATCTCAAGCATGACCGGGGGTCCAAAAGTCATCTTTTTGGATGCTTTTGAATGTTAAAAATGTTTAAACATGTAAAAAAAAAATCATATTTTCAGTCAACACAGGAGACAATGTATTAACAGAAAAATAATTCTTTATGAATTTTTGAATTTCTTTTAGAAAACAGAAGGCTTGCCATCTTTCTGGATTCTTGTGGAGATTTTAGTTTTTAAAGGGTCTGGTTTTGAAAAATGAGGTTTGGACTCCTTTAGTGTTACTATCCTTTAACAAACTCTCCTCTCCTATCTTTCTGGGCTTTAATCTTCTATGTTGTTTTCATTAAAACTAAACAATCCACCTAAATCGACTTAAAACTATTAAAATCGACCAAAATTTAATTTCAGATAATCTTCTTTCACATAGCAATTATGAACGTATATGGCATATTATGAAATTACATAGTAATTATGAATTAACGAGTAAATTACTGTATGTTGAAGAAAAGGGAATGAAGAAAAGCAGTCACTCCATCTTCAGCAGAAACACTGACAAAAGAACCACTTAGCCAAACACCTTGAACCAGACTTTAAAATATGACTTGATTCTATACAGATAATGGATTAAAGCAATCACATTGTACAATATTCTTCATAATGACATTTTCTCCAAACCTCTTTTGACACGCATGACATTTGGCTCTGTCACCCAAATCATAATTAAAATCATACCTTCCAGCACTTTATTACAGATACAGGCAAAGAAATGATTAAACATTTAATTTGACAGACACCTGTCATCAGTTTATTCTGCTGTGCTGGTTGCCAGATCTATTCTTTTTGTAATTAAAGTAAAATAGTTACATTGAATGGTTTTGAAAATGTTCTCAGAAAATAAAGAAAACAGTTAGAATCTGGCAACTCGTTTTTTTTTTTTTTCTCAAGCCAATTCTGTACAACTTTACAGGGGTCAGCCAATATCTGTGCAGAATCTTCCCCTGATTAATATAACAGATATCATCCATAGTAACAAAATAATACAAAGACATACTGTAGATCATAGATAATTGATTATTCTACGATTGATTATTTAAGTGATTATTATCATTTGTATTTTATCTTAAACTAACATTTGAAGATATTACCAGACGTTTCTTCTCAAAAGACGTGGACAAAAGAAATGGTGTGAATTTCACAACTGATCCAGTATACAGCTTTTTTCAACAGAGAGTTTAGAATTGTGCCAAAGAGAAGCTTAGTGCTTTTGCTATCATGAAATTGCATCCAATTTTGTCCTGGATAGAGACATAATGGGACTGCATGCATTGACCTGCTCTCCAGCCAGTGTGAATGAACTTCATTTGAACAAAATGCACAGGTTAGATCCCTCTCTATTGTAACCCAAAAGAAACCCATGTCATTTGCACAACGATGCTGAGAAAGTTTAGCCACTTGAAAAGTTAAATTGTCTCACAGTCTCACGCAAAGGGATTAAGAAGAATGGTGAAAAGGAAAAGAGGGGCAGCCACATCATTGCATAACATGGTGATATGATACTGAAATCTCATCTTGCAACAGATCATTGTTCCACCAATCCTTATGCGTATTTTCTGTATGCAAATTAATTTTCAGTTCCACAGCAGCATAGTGAGGCAGGGCACTCGGCCTGAAGCACCAGCCCAAACATAATAATTCACAGGAGACTTTGTAAAAATCTATACAGGAATATGATTTATGATAGTGGGAATAGAAGAAAGGTTGAAGGGACTATGTCAGCATTCTTATGATGATTGATGATATACTCATAAGCTACCAAGGCTGTCAAAATACCAAGAATATGGATAATTTTCTGTCAATTATTTTGTGCTTTTAATTAATTGTTAATAACCGTCAATCGTTTTAATTTGAGTAGTTCAGGGTTTATTTGCAGGGCTAGAGACAACCCCCTAAACAGTTACATGTTGCAATCATATGGGAGGGAAAGAATCCCTATTTCCATTACAAATTTGTACCTGGTGCAATGAATACCTATGAATTCATTAAAAACACCAAGCTCCTTATCAATTAATGACGGCATTTTCTACACATATATTAGTTTCAGTCATGAATAGTGAAAACTATGTTTTGCGCTTTCAGGACAAAAAGTAAGTGCACCCTAGCTGGAACCCTAACTTAATCCTTAAATATAGTCACAAAAATGGACAAGCACAGCTGGCATAATCAAATAAGTATTTAATGAATGACCCGGACATCAATCAGAGAGAATTTTGCACCACCGTTCAAAATAAACTAGTTTCAGTTAAGGAATATTATTGGGGCATCTGGTGTAAATCATTATCTCAAGGCCATGCCAAAACATCTCGTTAAGACTTAAAACCAGGACTGGGCCACTCTAAAAAGTGTACTTTTTTGTTTATGTTATTCTGTTGTTGGCAGTTACAGTACTGCTGCTTTAGGATATTGTTCTGCTAAATCACCTTTAAACTTCTGTTGAGTTTTAACCAGTAAACAGATGGCTTCACATTCTCCTGAAAAATGTCCTGATAAGCCTAGGAATTCATTTTTTCCACTGATGAAACAGCAAACTGTCCAGACCTTGAGGCACAGTGTTGTGTGTGTTTATGTGTGTGTGTGTTTTTTCTAAATAACTCAACCTGGTTTCATCTGTCAATAGGATATTTTTATGCAGTAGCACCGTGGAACAACAAGGCATGATTTTATATAAACTTCAGATGTGTAAAACTGTACCTACCTCTGTAGTGTCCCATAAACACCATTATTGTTTAGCAATTTAAACTGCAGAACTCCTTTTCCTCATGAGTATTCTATACTGTAGTCCTAAAGTCAAAGTGTAGGACACACGCTATTAGGGAGACTAGCAAAAGCACTTAACCTCCATTTTTAGATAAGGCTTTTTTGTGACACTTCTTTTTTCCAGCTTTTTGAAAGACAACAATTCTTAAAGGGATAGTTCACTCACAATAAATTTTCTTACTTTCATGACTTTCGAGGCCTGTGGTTTAATTTAATCATTAAACACACACACACACACACTTTGGTATTTCAAGTGTTTACGCTTCCTCATAAATGATGATTAAGCAATGAATCATATTTCAGGAGGATCACACACGAACGATCGCAGCTGCCACCAATCTCCTTATTACTGATAACCCCGCAAATCTCTCCTTCTCCTCCTTAAATACCGCTCTCTCCCTATCCTCGGCTTCTGCGTTTTTTGTCTTCCTCCATCTCCCCTTCCGCCACCCGAGCCGAAGCTGACCCTCGCGAAGGGTCCCTTGTTTGCCAAGTTCTCCACTTCCTCCGGGGGGCACGCGGGGACCAGGCTGGGCTCCGAGGATCTGTTAACCCTAGCCTCCTAGAGGGTTAAACCTCCTAGGGCTCGGAGGCCGCCGGGCTCCATGCCTGTCCCCCGGACAGTTCGCCAAACAAGCTATTTTATCGCGCGGGTAGTGGGAACTAGTGAAAATTTGATAAGTGGGTTTGGTGTGCTGTCCAGGGAGTGCGCCGGGAGAAAGGCGGGCTCGAAACCTAGTGATTGGAACCCTAGCAAGAGTAAGGGCTCGGTGTCCGGCTCGAACTCCGGCTGCCCCCCGGAGTGGGAAGTTGTGTTTAAAGGGAGGCAGAAGGGGAGGAGGAGGGTTTGCAAAAGCGAGATGAGGATGAATGGGAAGCTGTGGTTTTATGCTTTGGAAAGGGTTTGATTGGGTGAACGTAACAAGGGTATTGATTAGCTGATTGCTAACAGCTGCGGGCAATTCGTCCATACTTCAAAGTATACTAAAGGGCAGGTATACCTACAAGTATCTCAGTATACCTACAATAGTATAAACTATCAGTATATCTACAATTTAGTTTTGAAATAGTAAACTTTCGCAGATACAACTAGTACACTGCTATTTGTATACTCACTACATAAAGTATGATAAAAATATACTTGAACTTTACTTAAGTATACTACTTTTGAGTAAGGGCACACATACCGCCCCTCGGTTGAGTGAATAGTTTCTTCGAATATTCTGAGATCTCTTATATTTCAGGAATGGTTTGCTCTGGTCTGCGTGTGTTCATGATTTTAGAAGGAGACATTTTGCAGGGTAGGTCGGATCTTGCTTTCAAAGATAGCTTGTTTTTGCTTGCCTTTTACGAAATCGCCAAATTACCTCTCTATTGTTTTACCATCCAAATTTGTCCTGCTTTGCCCCATTAGCATAAATACAGCCCTGAGTGAGAAGCAGCAGTCCGCCATTACTGTTTTCATGCTGTAGCTGCTGGAGATATACAATTTCAGCACCAAAGAGGAATTACAAGTGTTGTGTTTTGGGATGCACCAACGAACATAGAAGTCACATTTTGTTTTCCAAATTGCTTTTCTGAAAGAGCTTCTTGGCACTCTGTAAGGCTGATGTTGCTAAAGCCACCATTGTCTCTGCCAGTTTTCACTGATGCTGCCTTCATGCGTGACCAGAACAATCGTAAAAAAAATAAATGTGTTAGTTAATACTGCATATGAAAGCAATGTGAAGTCTATTTAAATTTGTTGATTTCACTGAATTGTAAACCTCATATCTAGCCTCCGTCCAGATAAAACTAAAGAACACGAACAGTCTGTTACAAAGACATAGACAAAGTTTTTCAAAATGAAAAAAGTTCAGTCAAGTAAGTTCACATAACTGTTGAAGCAGTTCAAAACACCCTCAGGTCAAAGGTTCAGCTGATACAGACAGATGTATGGCAGGAGCAGGTGATGCCACAGCTGGCTTAAAGGAACTACAGTCAATATAACTGCCAATTTCCTCCATAAACAATTCCTGGTAAACTCCTACTCAACGTTTCACTCTGATATAATAGATGCAGCAATAAGCAAAAAAAAAAAAAAAATCATTGTATGCTGAATAATAGAACTCAACTGTTGTATGGTCATAGGTATGCTCATGTAATCAGATTTTAAAACCAGAATTGCTTTTGATTTAGAAGTTAACAGAATTAACAGATATTCATTTTTGTGACTTTCATTGTGGAGACCCAGTTACCAAAAAAAAAGGAAATTGAAATAATGTTTCAAGAGACAAATCTCTTTGCTGTTTTTGGAATAGAAATCCACATAATTATTTAACTAACAGTATATGCCATTTTTCTCTACCTACATATTATAATGTCTAAGACCTTTTGCACCAGCGTTAGGTAGCCAATGACTGCACTTTACAGCTGTGTCTGAAACCGCCCACTATACCCTCATTCACTATTCCCTACATCAGAGGTTCCCAACCCATGTTCTTGGAGGCCCCCTAACACTGACTGATGCTTTTGCATATTTTGTTTGCTGCTTCAAAATCATTTAAAATATGTAGCTACAGTAATAAGATTAAAGGAGTTATCTTGAATTCTGTCATATAAACCAGTTAATTTAATAATCGTTTTACAATGAGTTTGTACATGTTTCATGTAGAGGATTCAGCCAGAGGCACCATCTTCTGGCAAAACGCTTCATTCAGCGTGCACGACATTCACACTGCATTATGGGGAGTCTCTAGCCTTTGTAGATGCATTTAGTTTCTGAGGCTTCATCCTTCGGAAGTCGCATTTAATGGCTACAGGCGCCATTAAGGATGTCTTATTTCAGAAAGATAACCACACTAAAAATCACTGTTATTCTTTCTGCGGTGTAAAATACTGATATATAATATTTATCTAATTATATAATATAATATTTTTTTTTTTTTTACTTTGCAATTTAATGGTTACTTTTCTTAAATGAGACTTCTCTGGTGACGTATTCGGACTTCAAAAGCAACCTCCAGAGGACGCAGCCTTCCAAATGAGATGCAGCTTTAAGTATACATCGGTTGTTCACTCGTTTTTGCGATGCACTGTGGGATTAAACGAGTGAACTCGAGAAAGTCCACTATGACACCACTTTAAATGGCTCTCTTTTGAAATAGTGCCCTAGGGTATCATTTCAATTTTGGTGAGCAAAATCAATAAGATTTTCATTGATAATTCCAGTTAATTCTATTCATTTATCAGTAGGACAATGCAAATAATGATTACACTTCCATACTCCATCATTCAACAGAGACTACATCTGATTAGTCCTGACAAGCACCATTTTTCATAAAGACAGTGTCATATATTTATTCCTGACAGTGAAGAAGGACAAATTAGTGTGCAGCATAATGTAAGAAACATATCTTCACATTTTGTTTTCTCAGTTTAACTTTCCCACAAAATTTCTACTGATATAGCACATAGCACTCCAAAAATAGTGTAACCATTAACATCAGTAATGAAATGTCAATCAAGTGCATTTTGTACAATATGTGCACCCTCACATCTAAGATAGAACTGTACACTTAGATTACAGGTTTCGAAATGCGGCAACAGCCCCTGATGTTTGCCGGTCCTTTGAAATTGGGATTGAGAAAAGAGCCCCTGCTGAGTTCTCAGTATGCTTTTTCTGTCAGATATGACTAGCTCCAAGGTAAATGTGAAGAGCTCTTGTCTTCCTGTTCTGTCAGAGAGCCCTAACATATTCTCCACAACTCATATTGGAATAAGCCGGGTCCACTTACCACCTCAAAACAGCTCAACTGTGACAGCGTATGTCACACCTAGTGAGTGCTTTCTGTGGAACTGTGGAAATTACACTTAACCTAGTGCCCACTGTTACATTTGTTTTCAATGATTAAGACAATCAATTGACAAGCAAGGCAACATGATGCAGATAATGTGCAGATAGTAGACTTCATCAGCACCACCAGCTCTGTTCCCTATGGAGTTAACAACCAATATTTTCAGGGTTTGTCAATGACATGTGGTGACACATGGATCTCCGCAAACCTAAAATGTTGTTCTAGGGTCAACAAAATATCTTCACCTAGGGACATATCGGCAAAATCAGTAAGTGCCAGGATCTCATGGGCTCACGAGTGACCAATGAGCTTCTCACCACCAATTAACCCTGGAGAACCACAGGCACTATTTCCAACAAATCATTTCTAATGCCTTTCGGTTCTTTCTCATCTGTTTTTCCTCTGCAGATGCAAAAGCACATACATTAGCAAAACAGAGACCGTTGCCCATGGTGACCATTTACATTCACATGGTCACAGACACGGTCATGCACCAGTCCTTGTTTTTCAAATTATTTAAATTAGGTGATACTAAACCCTTGAAAAATCTCTAGCTTTGAGCAAGGTGGTTTTCTAGACATGCTCAGAAATTCTTGCTTTCTATCTGTAATGTGACCTTGAACAGCTTGAATATTGCTTATATAGCTTGAATAACAGCAGTACTTGAATATTGCTTTTCTCAATGATTTACATTGTTTCATTCACACACCTACAGTAACAGTTAGTGAATGGTTAATTCTGATTATGAGAGACAAAAGGAGAAATAGACAAAAGAAATAGACAAAAAAAAAGGCATGGATCATTGAAAAAGTATTGCATCGGTCTGTCTAATTTAGCTTTTTATTGTAGCACTGTGACAGCGCTGACCCTCAATTAGGGCTACAGATAACAATGAAGGACTCAAGTAACTCAGGGTAATGGGATTGTGGTTTGCTTTCTTAGTGCTAATTTTGTCCGCTACTAAGGGGCCTGTAAATTGAAAGAGCAGAACCCTTTATTGAGTTACTAAAGCTGTTTTGTTCATAGACTTCTTCTATTAAGACACATTACCTTGAACTTACAGTTCCAGTCTTTGCAATATGTTCAGATTGTTATCATTTGGATTGGTAAAAAAAGCATCTGGCTAATAAAAATTGGTCACACTGCACCTAGTGTTTTTTACGTCCAGGTGAACTGAAAGCTTTTGACCAATTTTACTTTTGTGACATACTTCCTAAAGAAACAGAATATTGATTGAGGAAACTAGAGGGCGTTGATTGTTTTTGCTACATTGAATTGACTGAATGTAGTAAAGTAGGCATTTATTCGGAAAGAACACTGAGAGTTTGAGGGGCATGGTTGAGGCTGTCACACTCATACCCAAGCCATCAAACCGATGTTATAAAAAAAGGCCTGTCATTTTAGAGAGGAGGAGCATTAAAGATTACGAAGGCAAACTTTAAATTTACAGTGCAATGCACTCTAGAAATGTTTAATATAACATCTGCTTTTATTTATATCTTCTATATAATTTTAACATTTACTGTTCTAATGCAGTTACATGCAGAGCATGCTGGTAACTAGAAATCTACTGCCAGTTTAAGTTGTCAGTGTAAATTGAACAAGCAACTAAATTTTTTTGTAAATACAGTTTTTGTATATTATATATTGTAATATGGACAAATTTAAAGTTTAGAAAAAAAAAACAATTTCAGCATTTAGGTTGGATTTTATGATTTTGGCTAGAACATGTTTTCTGTCTCATTACTACTATAAAGCAATCAAGCTTGGAAATTCCAATTTATAACTTTTGCATTAATGCATGAAATAGTTTCAGTCCAATAAATACAATATTAAAACTTTATCTATGGTAGTTTTTCTTTACAATAATATCTTGGACTCTGTTACTGCATTTTATATGAACGAACATGGCCTTGTTTTTGATGTAGTTTCAGACGTTTCTTCAGACTGAATATTTGTCCTTACACAATGGATGATGTGAGATACAGATCAGTCCTTTTCATCTTCTGAGATCTGTATAATTGAGTGACATGAAAGCCCACAAATCCGTGTTCCGAAACAACATTTTCCCCATAATACCATGAATTACTACATCAACACTATGAAAGGAACCAAGGTTAGTGATCTGTTGCTATAGTCACAGATTATAGATAGATGTGCTCTAACACCAATTTTTCTCACATTAAAAGGTCAAATTCACTTCAGCATAAAAATGATAGTTTCAGGTCTAGTGCATTTTCTGTGTGAGATCCTGAGGTCCCAACATGGGTTAGGATTATATGACTTTCAACGACATGTGAAAGCATTATTTAATTCCCTTCTTACTCCAGCCACCCCATAATATAACCCTCCTACTGCTCCAAGTCCAGAACAAAAAAGATGCCTTTGGTTGCCATTGGTTACAAGAGACCACTCTGGAGAGTATTGGCTATTATGTACCATTAACTTTAGTGAAGCACTAAAACCACAGATGCAATGGTTTCTGACATACACTGCTTTATTAAAAGTGACAATTTTATGCACTTAAAATATCTGATTTGAAAGTCAATATGTCTGAAATGTTCAAGCTGTGAACTATTAAGGCTCTTGAAGCATGTGAAATGTTTCTTCTGATACACATGAAAACTAACTGTAAATTTAAATATTTTCAGGAAGAAACTCTCATTTAAGGCTTAATACATTATTATATTTACCCCCAGTTTCACAGACAAGGCTTAATCTAGTCCCAGACTAAATTGCATGTTTGAGCTGTCTCAGATAAAAATATCTTCCTCTGACATATCTTAAAACATATCAGTGTCATTGTTCTGTGTTAAGATGCTCACCTGTAATATTTTCTTATAAAGCATTTTTGTAAAAATTGCTTAAATATCCTAATTAAACTAATGCCTAGTCCTGGCTTAAGCTAAGCCCTGTTTGTGAAACCGGCCCATTAAGTATAAAATTAAGTTGTTATTTACATATTCTTCACTTCCACTGCAGTTCTCACGTCTCATTCACACTTTCTCATTCAAAATTGCTGCACTGTGATTGGCCACCTGGCAACCAACTACAACACTGCACTCATGTCGCGATGCCAACCCTGACATGTTGCATACATAAGTAGTCATATTTAAATACATACAGACAGCAGAATGCATTTCTGCCGTAAAAATACAGTGATTTCATTTCAGGGTTGAACTGTAACTTTAAATGTTTGAGAATGTTAGAAAGAGGCAGAAACAACATAACAAGATGATGAATTGACACATAAATATAGTTTCTTTAACAATCCAACGCGAAACTAGTTTTGGACCCAAAACAGCAAAGCTTTGTCCCATAAAGTTAACATCTTGCATAACTATTCTAAAGATGTTTTAGACACAACGACAGTGACAAAAGAACCAATCCTGCTGCCAAACACCAAGAGAATATGCACAAAACCCAAAGTTAAGGCTAAGCAATGTAGATATGGGTATTTTAGGTCACCTTGATGGAAGGGAGTCCTAGCTGCCTATGTGGATCTCGGGCCCGGGGACAGTTGCGCTAATGGAGACAGATCCAGGACACAAGGCAGAAGAGAAGGAGCTTTTTTTAGACAAGGCAGAAAGGAAATAGAACAGGTAGCTCACCCTTGGAATCCTGCAACTTTTCACTTTCCCTCAAGAGTCTGAGGAGAATGGCGTCTTTTGTGCTTCTTAGAAAAACTAAAAGTTTGCAACGGAATGACGGCGAGTAAATAATACCCGAATTTTCATTCTGAGAAACTATTTAAGACAAAGTTATTTTTATAATTACTGCAGCCTCTAATACAATGAGAGAGAAACATAGTGTGCCATTGCGTGGATCCAAAAACAGAAGCAGAAATAGCATAATCTCATTCAGGCAGCAGCATCCATGTTAAACCACAATGGCTGCGATACTGGAAAGAATCAGAGTGCCACAGGCTCAGGCTTGATAAGCAAACAACATCCACGCTGGTGGCTTATAAGCCATCAACCCAGCACTGTAAGTCTGTTTACAAGTACAGTAATCTCACTAGCATTATAAAACACTGTGACCGGGCCTACCAGTGATATTGGAAGTTGTTTGCAAGCTGATAACGGTTCGCAAGGGTGACAACTATTAATTTCCCACTTTGTGCAG
This sequence comes from Enteromius viviparus, assembly GCA_032353835.1. Taxonomy (NCBI): domain Eukaryota; kingdom Metazoa; phylum Chordata; class Actinopteri; order Cypriniformes; family Cyprinidae; genus Enteromius; species Enteromius viviparus. The sequence goes on from JAUCNO010001819.1 coordinate 10,359,361, forward strand.
TATTCATGAAATTCAAAAGAAAAACAAGTTCCTAAACACCCCAGTAAAAACTAATTAAATGGTAAGCTGATTGCAATGACTTTCTTGTGCCGAGTTAATGGACCATGTGCTCTGGCGGTGAATTGAGAGATTCCATGAGCCCTCTGTGCAAGCACAGGCTGGAGATAATGGAAAGCAGTAAAGTTTTAAAATGCTTCAGCTGGAAAACATCCAACAGGCAGCAGCACCTCCCACCATTTGTATAATTGCAGTCTGAAAAAACAACTTAAAGATAACCTCAAACGTGCTCCAAATTATTTTCTTATGTAGAAAGTGCATTTTAAGGTCAACATGAAATCAAAATTTACCTTAAATTCTAGTTGCTAGATATAATAATAATATAATAGAACTTTCATCAAAGACATATTGCATTTTGAGCTAAAAATGTGTTCTTTACAATTCATTATTTTCTCCCTAGCTGCCAAAATTATATATCTGACCTTACATCACTCTCATTTATTATTAAACTTGAGCCTGTGCAAGGATCTATGTTACTTCATAAGATAATGCAATTAAGTGTTTGCCATTTCAGCTTGTTATGATGTTGTAAGTTATCTAATGCTGCTCTGCTACTATAATATTTTGATGTTTTGTCTCGTATTGATGCCAATAAAATATTACAGTTTGAGATTGTCTCTTAATGATAAAACAAATGCTTTTTTTTTTTCATTAAATGCGCCTATTTTCATTCAAATATATATGTATGTTTGAGTAGTTTGTCTATTCCCCTTAAAGGGATAGTTTATCATTAAGAATCATTATATAACTCACCCTCATGTCGCTCCAAACCTATATTTTGATTAAATCTACTACCAGAATGATTTTTGTGCACAAAGATTTTATTCAACAATTCCTTCTTAACCTTTTCAGTGTTCTATCTAAACTATCTCTTAAAGGTGATCTCTTCAATTCTGCATTTTTCTGCATTCGCTTAATGTTTTTTTTTTTTTTACATCTATAGCCTACAAACTATGGGTTGTACTTATATAGTCACGTGACAAAGATTCTAAAATAAATGTAGAATCTAAAATGTATGCCTTAGTTATAATGTTTTGTTTTTTTTTTCACTTCTGAAATACTTCCTCCATAACACAAAACAAAATGTACGAGTTACTGGCCAGCAATCAAACACAGTCTAATTAGGATCCCACGTGTGACACAGTGAGCCATAAGACTACAACCCAAGTAACGGATTAAAGAACGATGCACTGCATGTGAAATCTCCATTTGTAGGGTCTTATACAAGAAAGAGTAATCCCTTTTGACTCTCCGCATTAAACTGACTTACAGACAGTACAGAATCATGTGGTCACAGGCCTACACAAATGGAAATGTCTTGTTCTTTATTGTGCTGAGGCTGATACAAGAGGGCAATGCCAAAGGAGAACCTCTGATCTTAAGGTAGCAAAAAAAGGAAATAAAAGCTTCCGTGTAAATACAGCTGAATATACTGTACACAGCCAGAAACACCCTGACTTAGTTTTGTATGAGGAGAAATGTGTATGATATAATATAAGACATTTTCCACTAATTCATTTTCAACCATTTGTCAGTAAAACGTTCTTTAAAGAATAGTTCACCCCAAATTTTAATTGTGTCATCATTTACTCACCCTCAAGTAATTTCAAACCTGTATTAATTTTTTCCTTGTTCTGCCACAAAGGAAAAAATAAATAAATCATGACAGTAAAAATGAAATAAAATTAAAATTAAATTAAATTTGGTTGGTTTGTAAACATAAAGTAATGCTCATAAAAATGATATACAAATTGTACAGATTATTTCAGCATGAGTATGTACATACAGTATGTGTCCGCAGGAATTTAACTAGCTAGCACAGACAGATATGCTCTTAAACGTAACCACATCCTGCCACACGGAGACTGGGTACTTCATCTGGAAAGTTGAAATTGTTGAATTAAAAGGTGTTTAAATTAAGTGTTTTATATCATTAAAGTCCACAGGCGGCAGCAGCCCATGCATGGATTTATCACATCATATATTATTTCTTAGGCACATTTAACACTGACCTACTTATTTCTGATTGCTTCAGTATTAGAGAAGAGAAAAAGTACAAGGCTACTTCAAGTGGAGCTTCATTTAACAAGCTTCACACTCACCTGCAAAGAGATGAAATGTTTTACAACGCTACTGAAGCAACATCTAACTTTAATGCTTGCAGTAAAGAATGAAGATGAAAACACTAAGCAGGAATGGACATTTTCACAGCAGGCTTATTAAACAAAGGATCCATGAGCAGAACAGCATGCAAAAAAAGTGCTTTCTTGACCAAAACACCGAATTTATGTATAAAATCTGTTCACATAATGTTCAAGTACAACGGCAAACTTGCAGTGCACTGCAATGCATTCATTTGCAGCTGCTGAAATTGTGACATGGAGACAACGCAAATGTATTTTAAAGCAAAGCTGTTTGTGATTATTAGTAAAAAAGAACCTATTTAATTTAAGCTGATCTACAGAAGTCATAATGGAATGAGCAAAAATGAATAAAAAGAGAGTGCTCACAGCTAAATCCACAGAAATTGAATAAAAGCCCTCAGGTGCAGCCCGAATTGAGCACAGAGATAGCTCAGCACCATCCATTCATGCTTAAAAAGTAACAGAAACCATATCTGAATGCTTCTTTTATAAGATAGTGCTCTGTCAAGTCGCCAAGAGCTAATGCACTGATCAAAGCAGAGGCAATCAATCATCTTTATACAAGTCAAATTTGATTATTACAAAAGAGTGATAACATCCTGCCAGTCCAAAGAGGTTTCAGGAAAAAGTAATACATTCTTTATAAATATCTTTTTGCGCTTAAATAATGCTTTTGTATGTCTATCGCCAGACTGTTTACTCCGTACCTAACATGACATTATGATTCTGATGAGGCCCTATGGGCTTTCTTTTCTGCATGAGAGACTGCTGGGTTCCTTTGATCTCAGAGAATGTTACGCTGTAAGAATACTAAATATGTCTTTTTTTTCTTTTCTTAATAGAACTGCAAAATCAGCACATGCCTCATGGCAAAGTTTTCATAACTAAACTATATTGCGGCTCTTAAAGGTGCAGTGTGTCATTTTGTAGCGGCATCTAGCCGGTTAGGATTCGAATTTCAAGTCCCCCGCTCACCCCGCCCTTTCAAAACGCATACAAAAGCTACGGAAGCTGACACAGGGCAAAAATGCCGTCGTCTGTTGCACCTGACAGTAGCCAATAAAGCGATGAGGTTTCTATACAAAGTTAAGTCAAAAAATTATATTTACTTACTTATTCAGTAGACCAATATGTTATTGCGAATATTATTGTTACTCATTGATCATTGTCTCAGGTTTATTCGCTAACTTTAGTTACATTTTTTTGAATGACAGTTAGTAGGGTTGGGTGACGTCTACCAAATTGGCATCGAAGGAAGTCTACAGTGAAACATCATGATAAAAAAAAAGTGAAAGTGAAATGCGATCGTGAATACAAAATCAGTATTTTTTAACACTGACAAGGAACAAAACAATACTTGTCTCTGTGGTTATGTCCGTCTTGCAACTAAAACTATCAAACAAAAGTTTACACTATGATTGCTAATGTTGGACTAACTTACCAGTCCAGCAGAAAACAGGCAACTTTGCCATGGCTTTGGCGAAACACGCTCTGTAGAATTTTGTCCATTTAGGGCTACTATAGAAACATGGCGGCACTAAATGGCGATTTGCATGTAACGGGACCCTGAGGTGTATGTAGATATAAATTACTCGTTCTAAGGTTATAAAATCCTAACTGCTTATTATGTAAGGTCTTTACACACCTCTGAAAACATAGTTTTGTATGTTATATTACATTTCTGCCACTAAATTCTCCTAAATATTACACACTGCACCTTTAAATAATTAACACTGCTGATTTACATTGGTTTTAACACCTGATTTCACCTTACTGCTGCTACTGAAAACAGCTAATAAATGAAAAAGTTTAAATGATTATTTACACGCTGATGCTCTGCAATGCAACACAGCTTGAACAGGTATCTGATGGTTTTACATAAGCTGTTTTTAAACACACACCTGTACAAATCAGCTTGCAGAAGGTAGCAGGGGTAAAAAAAAAGATGAACACAGATCTCTGTTCGTGTTTGCACCTGTGCTCTTCTGATTCAAATGCTCTTAAATTCCTCTTAATCACATCTGGTTGGTCCCAGTGTGACAATATGAACTGTAAAAATGTTTTGTATGGTAATGTAAATAGGAACTGTTTATGGTAAATGTTCACAATGCACTTTAATCCCTTAATGCCATTTGTTGATGAAACATTAAATAAGAATTATTTGCCGACTTTTATGTTTTTGTTTACATAAACTTGTAATCAAGCCATATACAGTATGACTTTGTTATTTCAGACGAATATAATCAAGAGTCGCAGTATATTATATATATATATATATATATTATTTAAAATGTAGACACGCCGTTTGCATGCTCATAATAGAAGCGACACACACTCGGAGCAACGCACCCGTTTGTCTCTACATTTCAACTTTTCAGAACGCGACAAGCGCACCGCGGGTCATGTGGTGAAAATCAACCAATCAGCTTCATCCTTTCCCGTAAGAACATTAAAATCTCAGCCAAAATAAAGCAATAGCTGGTCAAAGCTGGACAGCCATTTTAAAGTAAATGTAGTAGCAGGGCAAGCGATGTTTAGTGCGGGAAATCCATTTATCCTTTGCTGAAACTTCCGCGTCTTCGCCGGAAGTGCAGATCATGGTTGCTGAGCAACGGCAGACAACTCCGGAGCGCCAATGCTCTTAATGCTTTGGAAAAAAAGTAAAAGTGGCGTGCGTAGCTTTTTCCATGCATTTTTAGGCACAACATGTGAACGTGAAGATTTTGAAGCCCAAAGAAGTGCATCCATCCATCATACAAATTACTCCATATGGCTCTGGGGGGGTTAAAAAAGCCTAAATACAAATTGTATCAAACATCAAAAGCATTCTAATCCTCAGCAGACTTGTATGATGAAAACGTGAGAGGATAAGAGTTGCGTCATGTCCTTCATGTACTGGTAATGGAGTGAACTGTTTCTTTTTTGTCACTGCTACAGGCCCATGAATGGCTTCTAAAAATGTTGCATGAAACCTCAAACAAAACATAAAAGATTCAAAGAACAGACTCAATGGGGACAAATATAAAGCCCATTTAGCTAATTAAGTCTATTACCATAAAGATTTACTATTACGGAAACCATAAAGCACTGAGAAGGTCAATTTGAGGAATATAATAAAAGAAAATTACAATTTGAGTTTTCTGAGGACATCTAGCTCCTGACTACATGGACACTACATTAAAAAATGGACCTGCATGGACTGAACATACCTCATAAAAGCCACTTCTATACTAGATGTAATGGTAGCCTAAGGCTGGGAAAATAGCCTCCATTGTAAGAAACCTTCAGAAAACAGAACAGGACACAACTGTGTACAGACCAATGTACTGTAATGTACCTTAACAGCAAATGGAAGCAGTGGGCTGTAGACCAATAGGCAAAACTCTGGGCAACATGAAGGAAAGCATTAGTCTTGCTTGTGTTGCACTAACATACAAAGAGAAAAACTTCTAAGATTAGTAACATTACATAACATTTTGAGACTTCAAAATTCTGTCAAAATCAGACATCACACATCAGTATCATGACATGAGAGTATCATGCAGCTTGAGACAAGCTACCCAACACAAAAACAGAAAGAAAGGTTGTTTAATATATTAGTATTAGGCAGGTTATACACTCACAGCAAATCACGGTTTATGTTGGTTTATGCATGGTAATGCTATTTATACAAAAACAGTTAATTAATTACTTTTAATAAATTTAAATGTTCATTGAAATAATTCTAATAATAGCTAAAAAATAATTTTAGCTACTTTCCAAGTCAACATTTCTCATTCCCTTCTAGTTTAGCTTATGTAAAAATCAAATTAATAAAAATACAGACTTAATTAACAATAAATCAATCAATAAATACAAAAAGCCTAACATAAAGGGTGTCTTAAAGATATAAATTTGAAACATTTGTTTTATTTACTTTTATAAATTCATATTTGTTTAGAGTATAATTTTTAAAAAAAAATTGGCTTACATTGGGTCAGGCAACCAACACACTTGATTGTGCCCAAAGAAATTTGAATACACATAAAACCGCACCTTTTAACAAAAAATAAAAAATTGCTGGAGAGAAATGGATTGAATTCAACATGGCCCAAGTGAACAACCAACAATACTCAAAAGAGCTAAAACCTATTTAAAATTTTTAATAACAACTTCTGCATGTCCCCATAAGCTCCCATGCTTTGATTAAGCATACATAATTAAATGATTCAGGCACAGGGGCTTGTGTGTATTCCCCCCAGCCTCAATTTTGTAAGTTATTAACACTTAAAAATCTCATTTCATGGATTCTGAATCCAAATTTGAGTTCATCCAAAACGTGACTTGGACATGTCAAATAATATTACTACTTGATTGTTTTTTTAATAACAACACAGCTTGGCAGAATCTTTACAACAACTGTGAATGTGTGAAATCGTCTTCCCTTTGCAAATTCCTGTCACAGTAGAAACTGATGAGATCTATTCACAAGACAGACCATACTCAGCAGGTACAAGGCCCAATGCAGACACATAAACCCAGCTGCAGCACAAGCTGGTCCTATTCTGCTGATTGAACTATTTATCTTTAGAAGATAGCTGCACTGAAGGCCTGAAAACCCTAGAAATCATCTTTTTTTCTGCATATACGCAGACAGTGGTTGGCATTTGGCAGCAGGACAGTCCATATCAGTGCCCTTGGTGACAGCCTCCGTTCCCCCCTGCTCTCTCCAAGCACCTGGAACAGATCCAACAGGCCCTCCAACTCCCTCCCCAGCTAGCGGAGGGCTATTTATCTCCTGACAGCCACAAGGCCCATCATACAAACATCTCTCCACCGGCCATGCCACTCAGCTTTTGTTCAGCCGTCACATCAGCTATGGTCCTATTTCTCTGGCAGAATGAGGCACTGCCACCCCTAATCTGCTTACACCTGTCCAGCAACTTATCTGCGGCACACATACCTTCTCAGAATATGGCAGTTTAGCATGTAAGGAGTAATAGCGTTGTCTTTCTGAGCAGACTGAGAAACTAACACAGCAGCAGCTATGTTAAGAAATATCTGCTTAATTGTTTCATGAACTGCAGGATGATGGACAGGCTGAAGCATTATTGCCAAGGTTAACCAATCAAAAATGCATTCTGAATAAAAATGTCAAAAAGGTAAAAATAGGGCAGCAGTGTACGGTTACTTTAAAACTTCTGGAGCTTTTCAAAAGACATTTTGTTCTTTTTGACAAAACTCACAGTATTCTTAGTAACATTAGGCCATTGATTTTGCCAATCTGGCATGTGACATCACATTTTTTGTACAGTGTCAGAAGGTAAAATATAGAAAACGATGGCAGAAAGTCAAAGCCACATTTCCACAGCACTTTTCTTTAATAAAGAAATGTAAAGACAAAACAGTTTAAAGGGGTTATACTGTAAGAGCATTAAAAAGTTAAAGAGGCAGTTCTGAATTTAATGTCTCTCAAAATACTAAATACCAATAGACATCACCACAGCACTTTCTTAAACACCTGTTTGATATTTTTCTGAGGTCATTGCACTAGATTTTTACAAAATTAGCAAAATGCAAAAGAGTGTGCAAAACAGATTTGTTACAAAGGACATTTGTTGTACAATTTAAGAGATGTAACATTTGTTCCTCAGAAAAACATCTGGTTATCTAAAAAGTATAGTATTTCAGCCTCTCTGAAACTCATCACCCGTTTAAAATTAACAAATTAATTATCCTAATTGTGTAGATATGTTTAATACTACATATTTAATTGATATATTTTTTAAAGAGTGTTTAGAAACAATCAGAAATAATCAGCCCAGAAACTGTGTTGCTCCATTAATCCTCAATATCTATCTATCTTTTAGTAATCAGAAAGCAGCACATTATACGGGGGGCTTTAAATCGTTACCCTAAATGCTTAATCTCATGCATCTGAATATTACCAGATATTAGATCCTACCAGATACACCACCATTGCAATAGCCTATTAGAAATAAAAAAGACTTGTTAAGGTAACTTACACTGAAGCGTTGAGTAATTGTCCATTAGACTATTTCTACAGATTGTTGGGTACTCCAGCAGTAGGCTAATCCCAGAGACACGAGTCACATCACACGACGGTTCGGTCTGTCCTCCGCTCCAGCGTTTCCCTTACATCAATGCAGCACTGAACGGACATAATGCGCTGAGCACTGACAAACTGCTCTACTGATGTCTTACTGAGATCATGCAAAACAGGAATTATGTTCCAAAGCATTTAGGAATCTGTGTATTGAGCCATTTCCTCCCGTTAATGTGGAGGAATGGAAATTCAAGTTCATTGCCAACGATTAAATCGTGTCTGCTTCTCTCGTTACGCATATTCAATGAAGCGCATAGACGTCTCTGTCATGACAAGTGACATGTCGTGACGGGATAGAGTCTGTAGCTACGGCCCGCGCGTTTCTTCTTGCATTCTATCCATCGTGTCCCTTATTTTTGTTGAATGAATTAAAATCCAGCGCGGTAAAAATTCAGGTCCAGTTCCTCTGTCCCCGGTACCGGAGAGCAGGATCATCAGAGGGGGTGATCGGAGGAGAGGAGAGAGGAGTGGTCTGACAGAGAGAGAGAGAGAGAGAGTGAGAGAGAGAGAGGAAAACCGGTATGACGTGACTCCGGTACTCGCAAACGACACTATCCAGCCCATCTGCTCGGGTTTTTTTTAAAGGAATGTGTCTCTTACTGTACTACCATTGCAAAACTTGCCCATCATAACTAAATAAGAATAAACATATAACAAACTAAATAAGCCATTAAAATGTGCTTTTACATGCGCGCACTGTCATTTTTTAAATCAAGGTGCACGTGATGCTATCTATAGTCGTTCTAAATTTCAGAACCTCGCCACTTTAGTGGCTCGCCATAATATCTTACAATAAATAATATCTTTTATCTTACTATCTTTCTTTTGCTCCATATTCAAGTCAATCAGCTTCGAGCTTCCCACATAGGCTGTGGATCGAGGCCGTGCACAGACCTTTTGAAAAGCATGTGCTGAAACTGAAAAAAAAAAGCCACATTACAACTACACTCTTCTGTGAGCCATGTGTTTGAAGATGTTTCTGACCTCACTGTGATCCACTGGGATGTCCCTCTCAATGGCTATAAGGATTAAGGCATTTAAAGACCATTTGATTTCTAAATTATATTTTATGATAGCTTGGCATTGAACAGTGCAAATACACCTGGCCTTCTAGTAAAGTTAGCTTGACCAATTAGCCTCCTGGGTGGTGGTCTGTGTATTATTTATTATTATTTATTAATAATATTAATAAATATAATTATTAATAATATTATTTCTTATTATAGAACAATGACACTGACATATGCCAGAGCAAGATATTTTCATCTGAGACAGCTTAAACATGCAATTTTATTATTTCTTATAATATACTTTGTCTAGCTGGCAAGGATCACTTGGTTGCTTTGTGTCAAACTCAAATGCAGTTACACTGCGGGTTTTTTAACGAGCGAATGTGTGGAATTTGCCCATCATTAAAATGACAACATCACATTACGTCAACATCACACCGGTGTGGTGGTGCATTATATGAACCTTTATGGACATACCAGTGTTTATTTCATAAAGACAAAGTTGCACTTATTCAAACAACAAGATATTTTAGCGTTACAAGATAAAGACGTTCATCTGCTTCTGCTCTATGACAATGACTGATGTGCACTCGGGGGGGGGGAGTTGTGAAGTTTGACTGACAGTTTGAGAGTTTGATGATTCTCAGAGATACACTTTTTTGCCTTTAATGCCTTTAATTGGTTAAATTATTGTTTAAAAGACAGACGTAAAGAGATACCAACAGCACTGATTTATAAAAAATGTTTAAAAATCTCCCCAAAAAAGAGCACTTCCGAGTGTAATTACAAAAAGGGCATGTGCTCTGCACAGGTTGAGCCCTACATGTGCACATGCCTGCTATGGATTGCAAGTTGTGAACGTCCAAAATGAATGACAGGCAAAAGCCTGTTGTTTGGCTAAGCGAAGAATATTGCCACTTTATATTTTACCCAGGATTGGCGTGATATCTTATTTCAGACACAATTTTTAAAGGGTTAGTTCTCCCAAAAAGAAAATTCTATCATTAATGTCGTTACAAATCCATAAGACCTCTGTTCATCTTTAAAACACAAATTAAGATATTTCTGATGATATCAGAGATCCGCCTGTCCCTCCATAGACAGCAATACAACTGAAATGATCCCAGATCCAGAAACGTGGTAAAAACACGGTAAAAAAAAGTCCATATGACATCAGTGGATCAACTTTAGTTTTGCGACGATAGGAAAATACTTTTATTTGCACAAAGACAACCAAAATAACATATAATAAATATGCAAATAATAATTTATTGTCTTCTCCTATGACTTTTGTCTTTCGCCATTTTAGAGAACATTACTGCGTAAGCGTACACTTTCTTCTGTCCGCAAACAGCTGCAGATTACGTACATGTGCAACACAGTCTCACGAGCAATTCGTACGTATTTGTATGAGGTGCCAAATTTGTGCCAATTCGTACTAATTCGTACGACCTCACTCGTACGATTTTGTACGATTTGTCTAAAATCACGTGATGGGTAGGTTTAGAGGCGGGGTTATGTTTAGGTCATTCGTACAAATACATACGAATTGCCATCTCGTAAAATACGTACGACTTAGAACAAATCGTATGAATTTGTACGACTAAGGTCGTACAAATTCGTACGAATTAGCCACCTCGTAAAATACGTACGAATTGCCGTGAGATCAGGTTGGAAATGTCGTTAAGAAGAGAACATGATTGATTTTATTTCAGAACAGTATTAGAAACAAAGAAGTCTGCAGTTTGTAATAGAAAAACATACGTAATTAAAAGAGAAAATGAGGAGAATTATGAAATTAAAACGGATTTTCTTTATTAAAACGTTCCGTAATTAGAAGAAAAAGTGACACCATAGAGGGTTAATTATAGCAACAGTTCTCCCCCATGAACACAAAGCACTTCATAATGTCAAAGTGAAAAATGAGCAGGCCAGTTAATTAATAAATAATTAAAATTAATAAACAGAAAACAAATGAACACATAAGTATTCACACGCCTGCTTTGACACACATTAATGAGTTCAAAAGTAACTAAAATAATTGCTTATGAAAGTACACCTGTACGCATAAATGGTGCTTCACATTATTTCAGTTCATCTGCACCCGTGTCTCATTTGCACCGTAACACTGCCAAGTACGGTAAGGAAGAAAGTCTTTGATGATTTAAAAACAGTTTGCTCAGAGGAATGACATTAGTCTATTTTTAGTGTTGATTAATTGTACAAAGCAGCGTTTACAGTTCTTTCTAACCCTTCCTGCAGAGTCAATGCCTTTGCAAATCCTCAACTGCTTCATTTGAATAATAAGCACTGTGTATGAAAAGACGAATGAGTCAAAGCTTCATTGTCTCTATGTGACCAGTTATAGTTGGTGCACGAATACTTAAAAGCTCAGTTATTTTCTGTTACTTTGATTTGTTCTGGTGTTTGTAAAGTTGTTTGTGCTGATGGGTGGCAGTATGTTTTCATCTAAAGTACAGTTCTATCATGGCTTTATACAGGTACATCAAAAACTCATACAGTACTTTATATATACATGCACTGTATGCATGCACTAGCATTTGAAAAGAAATTAATACCTTTAGCAGACGCATTCAGTTGATCAAAAGTGACAGCAACAACATCGTTAATGATCAATTAATAGACTTGAATCAAATCAACTTGATCTACTTTCTATTTATGAAAATACCTGTAGAAAACGTATCAGTGTTGCCACAAATATATGTAGTGCAACTGTTTTCAACACAAACCATAACAAATGTTTTTTTGAAAAGCAAATGAGCATTTAAATGATTTCTGAATAATAATAATAAGAGTAATGCAGACTGCTGAAAATGTTATAGTCCTAATTTTTCTAAATATAATTTTTACTGTATTTTTGATCAAATAAATGCAGCTTTGGTAAGCACAAAAAGACGTCTCCAAACTTTTATAGTGTATGAACTCCCAGTACAGCAAACACACACTAGCGTCCACAAGTCTCAAAATGCATTTATCTGATTGTGTGTATATATATATATATATATATATATATATATACATACTGTTCTCTCTTTTCCTTTTCTACTACCCATGATATCAACACTTACCTCTTAGCAAAGGGCACAGAATATCTGGACTTGTTGGCTACAGAGACGAGCTGACGTGAGGATTTTATCCTCAGCAGAGACAAAAAACTAAAGCAGAATTAATCATGAGCGAGAGCAACAGTCAGTCATGAACATTTGACAAAAGCACACATAAAGCAGCAGACAAAACATAAAAATCAGTGTTTCAGTTTTTTTAATAATTTCTTTACAGACAAAGCAAATCTTTATATCAATATAAACTTCTTAAATACACAGTATTTTATAAATATTACAAAATACATTTCATTTGTTGCAACAGTTTCTACTAGGTAACATTTGGACGGAAACATTCATGTAGAATTCATCTAGTGCCTTCTAAACCGATTCTAGTATGTATGTAAAGTCCTTCAACATAGCACATCACAATCCTTATTTCATATGGCTGAAGCCTCTTAAACAACTGCGAGGAAGTCTATCTATGCTAAATGTGAAGTCTGGACAGCTTTAGCATTGACAACAATGTACAAAATTATAAAACCTCATCAACTTACTTACTCCTAAACAAAGCCCTCTTAAAATATGTTTAAGACATCGCAGGCTGAGGGACGATGCGTTATAGTTATAGCATATCCCTTCACCTAGCCTTATTTTCGAGTCTCTCTCTGTCTCTTTCTCTCTCTCTTCTCTTATCGTTCTCTCCAGATGAGAGGCTGCTCGTTAGTAAACTGTCGGCAAAGCGCCTAAATCACATTAAGTAGGCACGGAATATAAAAGCAAAATCAGCATACAGCACCGGGGAAGATGGGTGCTCATGGCACATTACAGGACTACAACACCACTACGGCCACATTTAGAATCAGGAAACGGCAGACGAAGAAACATTACTCACAACCATTTTATCTTTAACTGAAAAAAGGTGTAATTTAGCGATGTCTGCATAGCCATATTGTGTATCCACACACGCGAATTAAGAAAACTTAGCCCCCCCCATCTTAATCTTAATTATATTACTCAATTAATTAGTTAAATTTATTCAAATGTCCGTAATGTGCTCACTGACACTGGGTTCCCAGCAAATGCAGCTTCGGCAGAACATAAATAAACTGAAACAATAACTTAATCTTCAACTGCTTGCATATAAGAATTATATTAAAGATGCTCTCAAGAAAACCAAAACGAACATTCAAAACGAAAAAAGTAACGAGTTAACACAGCTTTGAAGTATATTAGTACCGTCAAAAAGTGTAGAAGGAACAGTTTAGTAACAGTACTGCCCTCTGATGGTCACAGTCAACAAAACAAGAAAAGCGACGTGGCCCACTCAGCCCTGACCCTAACAGATTTCCACAACGTGTAAATGAAACCAAATTCTGCTGAGAAGTACCATCACCACACTGTTAGCCACTGTTAAACAGACTGTTTACCAGATGCTACAAGCTAATTTGTGCTGCTGCGCGAACAGAAGGAACTTACAAGCTTCTGAGGCACTTCGATGAGGACCAAATAGCCATTTTAAAGCCCTTCAGGAGATAAAAAAAGGGATGGGGGATTTGTGCCAGTGCTTTAAAACTCTTAGGATAACAATATCCTTTGCAAACCTAGAAGGTGTATAAACTATCCTGGGATCAACAGCGATGCTAAGGCAATTAGGTGGAAAAGCCCTTTATTAGTGAAAACCATGTCTATGTACAGATAAATTCCAGTAAAAGCAGTTTGTGACCATTAACGAGCTGTTTATGAGCATTCTGGTGCGGAAAAATGTGAATATATGATAGAGCATTTGATAATTTGTAGTATATATTTTAGTATTTCACTAGTTCTGAAGTCCTACAACTAACCTGTTAAAATATCTGTAGGGAGCTTTAACATGTAAGTTGAAAGGCATTATGGGTAAGGAATTTGCTCTGATATATATGTCAGACGGCATGTGTGACAGTGTACATAGTACAGAGATGATGGACTTTAAAACACATTACATTTACACATTGATACTCGCTCACTCTATGCTATAAGGTGGCAGTAGAACAGATAGAGCAAAGCCATGAGGAGAGAGTAAAAGAGCAGGAAGCCAGTGGAAAAATGGGAGGAAGGAGAGACAGAGGGAGAGGTGCCGCTGTTGTCCTCGTTCACCTCCTCCTCTCCTCCTGCTATTGCCAGGAGCGCCATCACACAGCGGTGCACTGCAGATAGCTTACTGCGCAGGATATCAGATGCTAAACACAACTCCATCTGAGAAAGAGAGAGACAGACAAAAGGACAGGAAGAACAATGCAGAGGAGACAAACAAAGATGTTTGGACACACTGTTGAACAAAGACAAAATTAAAGCTGGATCCTTTAAAGGGATAGTCTACACATAATATGGATAGTCTACACATAATATGAATATTCTGATATCATTTTTTAGCAAAACCTTTACAGAAACCAACTTAAACTTATTTTAGTAACAAAAAAACTAATATATTTACACACACACAAACACAAACATCTATATATATATTTTTTCTGCTTTTGAATCCCATTCTTATTGTTTTTGCTCAGTTCTATACGAGAATAAAATAATAAGAATATTTACTGTGATTATTATTATTATTAAATATGCACATTAAACAAAATAAGGAAAAAAATAATAATTTCAAAGTTTAAAATAATTTTACATTTCTGTACTAATATTTACGCCTTAATTTATTCATCTTTAAGCATTAAACCTTAATTTAATTTCCTGTTTGATGGCAGAAAATACATGCACTGTGGATTTCAGATCAAAGATGATCCAATGATACAGCATTTCAACATCTTAAAGTGGCTTGAGTGATTTATTGTGAAGCATGATGCAAAACTCATGTCTATTCCAGGCGACTTGAAATAGTCAGGAGTGCAGGAGTCACGTGGACTACTCATTTGATGCTTCATGGTGCTTTTGATATGTCGGTCACCATCTGCTTTCATTATATGAAAGAGAGCAGCTCTGACATTCTGATAAACTTTTGGGGTCCCACGGAAAAAAGTGAAATAATTTTGAAATAACGAACTACTTGAGATGACTATCCCTTTAAGATAAATAAATAAGATAAAAAATAAAACAAGAAAGCACACGAAAGGAAGCAAACTGAGCTTGAAGCAATTGAAGGACAACATAAAAGAGCTTGAACATCGTTGCAGTCACATGTCAGTGGGCCAAGTAGGTTTTTTACGTTTACAAACAGCTCAGTCAACACCCCTCAGGAAGAACGAAATATGCAGGATAATAAAAGAAGCGACCAATAAAAGATGAAATTTATGTTTACCTCAGGGACTCCCAGTCTACGACATGCGGCAATGAAGTTTTCGACATTGAGGCGGCACTTGGCAGCACTCAGCTTTGGCTAAACAGATAGAAATATTGCACATACATTCATTAGGATGCAATTCAAGAACAGCCTGCTAGTAATCCAGCTGATCCAGGATCAGCCGTCTTCAAATATGGATAAATAAGGATTACACATAAAGATCCAGGAATAGTGCTTGTTTTATGAGATACTAGATTATGTTTTGGCCATAATGAAAATAAGATCTAAGTATTAGCTCACCACTGCCGGTGAGGGGATGTGGATGATTGACACAGAACGAGGTCGCACGTGATTGGCCAACTGGCAGAGAACTGTGCCATTGGACAGCGCCTCTCCCAGATCCTCAGGCAGAGATATCTTCAGACGTGACTCCAGAGTCTAGCAGACAGAAGAAGAAAGATGAATCCAAAAAATAACCTAACCTTTTAGTTTTTTAACTTTTAAAACTAAAAATCTGATCTCTGGAGGAAATTTTCTTGGAAGATGCATATCACTTTTTCAAAACACAGGAGATCAAATCCGAACACATCACTTATCGAACAGCTGAATCTTGTTGCATAAATCAATGCATTTTAAACCTCACCCTTTTTAACAACAATTAAAACTACTGAAAGAATTATGGGACACCCATAGCGACCTGAAAATGTAGCTATTGGTAAAATGTATTTCTTTACTTTGCGCAGCTGCAGGACGTCTGTTCTCTCCTCTCGAGGGGATCTGAGTGTGGAGCGGGATTCACTGCGGCCAGACTCTGCCAAACTGTTTGCGGATCCTGAGAGAAAGAGACAGCATATATTATTGACCAAATCAAGAAACTAGGTCCTACATTCTTAGATTTTCTTCTCTATGTGTGTATCCATGTATGTGTGTGTGTGTGTGTGTACCTGTCTTGACGTTGCAGCGTGAGGATGTGCGGAATAAGAAGCTGTTGGGTTTGGGAGCAGAACCTGTAGGAGAACAGGGCTTTGCAAAGGATGCATCTGGAACATGACACAAACATGATTAATTAAATACTGTTACTGTTCATAGTTACGTTCATTAAGACAGGGTACATGCCAATACCGCTGATGTTAATAAATGTACTCAATGTATTGTTTGTATATTTATTATTTGGTTTAGGGCAGAGAAGAACTGAGCGTGGTTTGTATTGTGTTAGCAGTTATCATTGTCTTTAGCAGAGATCATTTTAGCTGAATTTAACTTGTTTTATAATCGATCAACAAAGTTTGCATCATTGACTCTGTCATTTTTCAGTTTATTACTGTGAAGCTGCTTTAAAACTTCACTTGACTTATTAGATTACTCTCAACAACACTTTCGAAACAGCACTGCCATCTGGTGGTCACTTTTTGTTTTTGGAGGGCTCATTTCTAAAGGGTTTCATTGGAAGGACTCTTTAAGACATTCTTTCACAGATCATCTTTTTGAACAGTCTCTTCTAGACCAGAGGTTCTCAAACAGGTACCAGGTCCCACCAGGGTGCACTAAGCGGACAGTTCTTATTATTTGTCTAGACAAAATGCATTAAAATAAGCTAAATGAAAGACTGAAATTGGTTAAAAAAGTGGGATCCCTGAAGCACTTGAATGCAATTAAAATAATTATACTTGTTTTGTTAACTCTATTTACAGGAATTGGGACTGCCAATAAATGTAACTTCATATTTGCATGAATGCTAAATATTTTCCTAAGCAGAAGTTGGATTTATAGCACTAACCAACCAAAGCAGCCTAACTTGAAAGCGACTTCTACGTAGAGTAATGGCGAAAAAAAATAAAAAGATCTTAAATGCTAGTTTTTATTTGTACCATCTATTATAATGTGATGTAAGCTAAAAGGAACTTAAACATCTTGGCATGCAGGTTACCTGTGCGACTGATGGAGCGCTGTAAAGACCCCGAATGAGAAGATGGAGAAACCTGATCTACACTCTGACAGGAAGAGAGAGAAATAAGTTAAAAGAAGAAGTACTTAACTCTCATGTATAATTAAACACTTCAGCATTTCTGACAGAATGAGGAGGAGGTAGAGAGTAAATGAGAAGCACTCACTGCACATCTCTGCTTCAGGCCATTGGGTGGAGAATCAGAATCACCACTAGAGGGACACAGAGATCAACAAAGAACTGACTAGAAATACAAAATAAAAGCTAATAATCTGGTCCCTTTTGCATCTCAAATTCAGATTTTTGAGAGACAACCTGACAACCTTTTGGGGACACCTGATGTCCAGTGATTATCGTTGTCTTGACTACAGAGACCATCTCTGCATTTGATTAATAAAGTTTAATTCTCATCATAATACATTACCATTACTCTGTTGTTCTATTTGATAATGTTCAGTGCTTTGCTACA
>JAUCNO010001819.1:10377527-10395698 GCA_032353835.1 Enteromius viviparus
CCGTAGTGTGCGTCTGCAAGGACGTGTGATTATTACAGTTAACTATGCGAAGTGATATGGAACTGTAATGCGGTCAAAAGAGCTGCCTGGAACTACGTTCGCTGTGCGTTTCCTTGAAAATAATTGCACACCACAGAACGTTCGTCATCCAATCAGATTCAAGCATTCAACAGCCCCGTAGTATAACAGTGTTTAACACATGTGCGATGGTATGATATTCACTTTGTGAGGATAAAGCAGGCTGTGTAACCAAGTGCAACCACTTGCATTTTTTCCCAGTAGAAACAAAAAAGCAGACAGCGTGATTTGGTCTACTTTTATTTGTGTCCACAAAACTTCTAGTGAAAAACACTTTAAATGACCTTAAAAAAGAAAAGAAATCGAAAACAAAACAAAACATCTTTCATTATAATTTTAATCTATAAAGATGACTTAAGGTGCATCAGAGGAGATGGCGAGTCAGGAAATGTATCTTTTTGAAAACACCAAATAATTAAAAATATCTTCCTACTTTTTTTCTCGGATATATTCCTGGTAATTAGGCTACTTTTGATGATGCTGTGACAAGCTTTAGTCTATTGGGTTTATTTGAATGCAGAGCTCTTCAGCTGCTCTGACAGCACGCTCTCTTTGGTGAAAGTAACTCAGAAGTAATACAGGAGTACGTAACGCATTACAATTTTGAATCAGTGATATTGTAATGTAAGGAATTACTTTTAAATAGCAGTAAGTAACGTTTTTCTGGCTCTTTTTGTATGTATGCAGTTGTACAGCTCAATTTTAATTTCAAATGATTTGATACTTTTTTTTTTATTTACACACTTCACATTTGCAATAATCAGAGTTTATTGAAAGCATATATATATATACAATATATGACAATATAAGTAGATTTTGACATTAAAATTGCAATAAAATTACAGCAATACAAATCTGAAATCTTAAGAGCCAAGGTGCACTCTTTATGGTTTGTGCAGCTTTATTATTAACCATTATATTTGTTATATCGTAACCATCCTCCCTGTGGATAGTGTGAGGTTGTACATTTACACTATCCATATAAACATTCTAAAGCTGTAAAACTGTAAATATAAAGCCACAATTAGTCATTTTAGGGTAGAGTTCGGCTCTATGCGTATTCATGTTTGCAGGTGTGATCCATGCTACGGCAGTAACAGAAGGCCTTGAAGAAACGACAGTAACACGTATCGCAAGGGTTGCAGCAGGGCAGGTGATGACCCAGGCAGGACTGCTGATGAGGGATGCAGCGGCTGGGGGAACGTGTACCTCTTCTCTGCAGTTGTACAGCTTTACCAAAATCCTATGGTAAAGAAACAAAAATAGGTCAAGATGTAAACTGTAAGTCGGCCCCGAAGCTATAGAACGGTTTCGCTTTGCAACAACTGCCTCCACCTTACTGTCATTTAAGTCTCTTGTAAAGACTTATCTCTACTCCAAGGCTTTTTTCCAGAATGCTGCTCATATTTAATTAAAATTATTTGTACGTTTTAGAGTCTGTACAGCACATTGGTCAACTTACTGTTGTTTGTAAATGTGGTTTAGAAATAAATGGCCATGCATTGTCTTGGCAACCACCATTTTAGAAGAAAATGTTTAATAGCTTTAAGCATTGATGCTTCAAGTTATTAAATATGGTCTCAAAATTTTATGACCATATCCAGGTAAATCCAAACATCCAAGTCACCACCTTAGTCTTTGATACCTAACCTCTTTGTGAAATCCAGGTTAATGCCTCAAAATCTAATTATGAGATAACAAGCGTTAAAGTAAGATTTTCTAACTATTAATGATTACGATCACTATGATTTGAATCTTTGCCACTGCCTTACAGTCAATAATTAAGATGTTAATACATTTTCGCAGAATTTTCTTTACTTTGTGAAGTAAAAAAAAAAGGGTTACTGAGCGATGCCTTACATTGTAACGCATTGTAAACATTGTAAATGCAAAAAAAACAAGCCATTCAAATTGCTAACAGATCATATCTTTGAAATAAAACATCGTAAATGAAAAACTCGACGATTTAAATAAAATAAATATATTATTTTGGGATGTATAGAGACACGTAAAGTCACTTGATATTAACTGCATATGTCAGTTACTCACGTCATCATAGGCTCCAAGGTCTTCTAGCAGTTTTTCTTCTGCTGAGTTTATTTCAAGGTGCTCCACTCCAGTTAGTAAGTCTACAATGTACAAAATAAAAAAAACAAAACAATTACAAGCTATCCATGGCATTAATTTGAAATACATTAATTTAATACATAATGTAACACAGGATTTACATAATTACTGACGATTTTTTTTAAATGTTAATAATGAATCATAATGTAAATGATATCCACTTGTATATATTATCCAGGTATAACATAATATTTAAAATGTATTGATTTCTAAACAAATAGAAACAGACTAAAAGACTGTATGAAGATACATTTGTTTATTATTACCATTTTTCCATTTTAGAATAAGATGTATAAGATATGTGTAAAATATCTTTAAACATTTGTACCGTATCAAATCATAGTGTATAATTAACAACAGCAACAAATTAAAACAAAGGACTATCTCTGACTAATTTCTGAATTGTCAGCAGCAAAAGAGACACTGTGTTTTTGTAAAATAACATCAGTAGAAACTTTACCTGTGTCAGACAGAGCAAACGAGTCACTACGTCTCAGGTTTGGATGTGATGCCATCACCATGACATTCATCAAAAGCCAGCTGATGATCGCTATGTTCGACATCATATTCACTCAAACTCAAAAACAAGATAAACTTCAGCTGAAAAATTCACTACAACAGAGAGTACAGTCAAGAAACACCCAGACTTAAGGTAAATGTTTGAAATCATGTTTATGTTTGTGAGCATATAGACAGATGTGTATTTTGTATTAGCCATAGAGCATGTGTAGATCTGTGTTTGCACATGCATATGTAAAAGTAAAGTATATGTCTGACTTACCTGCAGGGTTCTGTGTCCAAGCCTGAGGGTCTGCACTGGACTCTGTGATTTATAAGGATCCTTGAGGTGGGAGGTGAGGGACACATGGTCCTAATTAGTGGACAGAGGTGTGGTCTCTTGTGCCTGGCCCAACCACTTAACGCCCACACAAACACTGTGTACTCATCACATCAACACAGGAAGAGAAGAATATATAGAAAGTTGGGGGAGAACTGGCCCCTCGACTGAGCCTGGTTTCTCCCAAGGTTTTTTTTCTCCATTCTATCACAGATTAGGTTTTGGTTCCTTGTAGCTGTCGCCTCTGGCTTGCTCATTTGGGGACACTTAATTTCCAGCGATAACGTTGACATGATTACACAGATACTATTTAAGCCGAACTGAGCTTGATGATGACCTCACTGAATTCAATGAGGAACTGAACTGAATTGAGTGTTAACTATTATCCTTTTGCATTACTGACACTATTTTTTTCATTGAATCTGCTTTAACACAGTCTGTATTGTTAAAAACACTCTAAATAAAGGTGACTCGACTGGACTTGATTTCAGGATGATGAAAGCTATTTCAGATTTTGACATTTTCACTTATGAAAGATACATTGATACTTATTTTAACTCAGGAGACATGAAACATGGTGCTTCAGATTGAACCAATACTCAGAAAAAATTGTTAAATATTGTTTTGGGTAAAATAAAACAACTGAATTAGACATGAATTGTGGAAAAACATTTGGTAAAATTATCGGTTATAGGAATACTTGCAATAGGCACTTCAGGCTAACTACATTTAAGCTCCTCCATACTATAAGCGCAGTACTGCCCAATATACACTTCATTAGGAAGCTAATACAGGTTCAATCAGCTGAAGGCTTCCAGGCGGCTGTTTAAGCACTGATGACGCAATACAGCATCCATTTGTGAGGGGAAAAAATTGTTTATGAGTATGAATTTCAGTACTTCTCTTTGTAAGGTCAGATTGGTCTGAATTGTTTATAAGTGACAACCAGAATATCTAATTAACCTGTGTTAGAGCGTTCTGTATAAAACAAACAGGTCAAGTCTGCATTAGTTTATATGTTTAGAGATTGGCTTATGATGACTATTGCATGGTGAAGCTCTATTTTTATTAATGAATAAACAAATAAATACATTTTGTGTGTATGTAACGCTTAACTAGCTGTCACCAGACAATTTTTATCAACAAATATTTGGTGCTATTTTAAACTATGACATGCTTTTAGCTGACTAGTATTAAATTAAGATGATTTGAGTTCATATCCTGCTCTCTGGAACATATGAACAGCATATTTGAAGAAATAATGGACTGAGCGTTTCTGCTAAAAGACACTTTATCAGCGTTTAATTTTGCAGCAAAAAGAATTTATCAGAAGACAGTGATGAGTTCACAGAAATCTATAATAATAATCTTCTGGTGAACAGCATCATCTAAACAAGCTTCTCTTATAGGTTGGCAACATCAAGTATATGTTAATGTTAATGGTACTTTTCCTTCAGAAGCCGGTCAGAGGGCACCACACACTGCCTTTCAAAAGCAATTGGTCTTTAATTAATGAAGAAAAAAAAATTGTTGGTTTGTAAGGATAGTGTATAGACTATTTATTTATTTATTTATTTGACAAAGGAAAACCAACATTTCACATTTAAACCAACCTACAAACCACAAATGTGGAGTCTTTATCAGCCCAGAAAAAGCTCTTTTTTTCGTGATTGTGGCTGGTTTGAGATCAGTGTTTAAGATTTGATAGTCAGATGCTCAATCACATGAGAATGTGTGTGTGTATATCCGGGTATCTGCAACTTCCCTCAATCCGCTATGGGAAGTCCGATTCATTTTCTCGAATCGGCTCTTTTGAACAGTTCATTTAAAAGATTCTGTCTTAAAGATTATTCTCATCTATTCTTTTACGTCATCGCGGCTCTAGTCTAAAAATTTTAAATAAAATTTCTGTTTCCAATGAATAATTAATCGTTATATGCCATTGTAGGCTATTCTAGTGTACCAGTTTAGCAGCTAGGATTTGGCTCATAATAAAGTGCATGTAGCTACCTATGCTACTTACAAAAAGCAAAACTGAAATTCAAGTCTTTATCCGTGTAAATAATTATACAACGTTACGTGAGTTTGCTAAACATAGACCATTTTTGGGAACCTGTTTAAACAATTCACTGAAAAGATCCGACTCGAAAGAACAATTCTTCAGGAATCGAACAGCGCGAATCACTATCACTCAAGACTGCACTGGGCTACATTTATCTCTCTCTTAAGCTAGTACACCGGTAGTGTTATTTTCTCACAATGCCTTTCTCTGAATTATATTTTAATGTGGATAATGGTTATCTAGAGGGGCTGGTGAGAGGTTTTAAGGCTGGTATTTTATCTCAGGCGGATTATTTGAATCTCGTTCAGTGTGAAACTCTGGAAGGTGAGTCGAGTGTGTGTGTTGGCTGCTAGCTGATCTGCTAGCTTTCCAGATTTTCATCTGCGATATTTTCAGATACAGTTGCGTGTCGATATTGATATTTATGGTCGTTTAAAGATGCACAACCTACTTTTATCATTCCTGTGGTAATTTAACTCGATGATAAATCGTCATATAACTATAGCCCAGCTAATGTCAGCTGAACGTAACAGTTAACTGTTAACGTTAGCTCTTTTCTGTAGCCTGCATTCAAATTCCCTTCATCAGGTGAAGAACAATTTTTACGTCCTTGTCTCTTTCTCACTTTTCTTAGACCTATCATTTAGTTAACAACCGAAGTCATGTGATCATTATTATGTTACTATTCACTAACGTTACTAGCATTTAAATCTACATGCTAACTGTGGTGCTATCAGCAACACATTTCATGTTTTAGCTATTTTCTAAACTGTTTATTTACGTTTATTTAAGTTCAATTGATATGATTGGACGCAAATGTTTAGAGCAAGGTCTAACGTTATTTTTAATTATATAGAGTGTATAGTACAGTATCATTTGTATTAGGCCTCCGTTTAGCCGACTGACTGACAGGTTACCAGGGCATCACCGTTTCTGTTTCGGTGTCTATGTAACATTTTAGGAAAGTTAAGTCGGGTAAGAGATTAATAGCATTTTATGCAAATGTTCGACATAAATAGTACATGTTTACTTTTTATATATATAAATAGGAAAGATGCAGGTTTCATTAGAGAAATAGTAGTTGATGGTGCTGGTCATGTGATATATCATGACGTAACTGTAGGATGGGCAAATTCTCCTTCATAGCATAAATTCTGGTATATTGTAATTTATTATTTAGTATAATTTTCCTTGGTCTGCAAGTTATCTGAATTGTTTTAATTTAAATGCACATTTGCTTGAATTAAAACAAACAACAAAAAACAATAATGTCTGAAATGTTATCGGATAGACTTTGCCTTTTCCCGTGTGTGTGTGTTCTTTAAAAATGTAGAAAGAAACTTTACTTCATTTATTATATCAATGCATTCAGGTCATTAACCATCAAGAACACTGTGGTTTAACTCCCTATTAATTACTCTTTGTCCAGATTTGAAGTTTTATAACCTTAGAAGATAAATGAAATTCAAATTTTATTTGTCACATTCACATACATACACGGTACGACATGAAGTGAAATGTATTGCAAGATTGCTCCAGCAAATTGACACATTAAGAAAAAGTAAAACAGCTAAATAGAAGTAGAATATAAGAAAGTACAGTAAATAAATACAATATAGAAATAAATAAAAAAACTAGCAATGAGAAAAATAACACATTTATTGAGGAATATGATCTTTTTTTTACAGATTGAAATGCCCCTTTTTTTACTTGTTCAACCTGTGCTGCATTATATCCTAATATTTCACACAATACAATGATATTAGGCCTTTCAAAATAACCATATATATGCATTATTTTAAATTTAAGCAATATTATTTTTAATAAATGTAATAAATTATACCCTATGTTGTCTTTCCCTTTAAGAATCAATCTCAAGTGACTCACTTGGAATTTTTGTCTGTGTTTTAGGGAACTGGAAATTGTGTAAAAACAGTTCTGAGATTAATATAGAAATCACTGCCAGAATGCAACCCTTTAACACAGAACAATGAGGTCTTGGGTTAACATAGAATCATTTAAATTTTTTTCCATTAAAGCATTCTTGTTTTGTTCCCCCCCCCCAGACCTGAAGCTTCACTTGCAGAGCACTGACTATGGAAGCTTCCTGGCCAATGAAGCCTCTCCCCTTACTGTCTCTGTCATTGATGACAAGCTGAAAGAGAAGATGGTGGTTGAGTTCCGCCATATGAGGAACCAGTCTTATGAGCCGCTGGCCAGCTTCATGGATTTCATCACGTGAGTAGTCAAACATCCAAGAGTATAAATTCAAATTAACACTGCAGAAGGGGTGAATATAATGTTAAGCTTCTGAATTCAACAAATGTATTGTATTTAGTGAATATTCATTACCAGGAGCATTTTTTGTTTGCTTTCTCTGTCACCTAATCACTTTGTTTTAAAATCCTTCACTACTTCGCACACATTATTAAGCTTTTTTTTCATCTTAAATGCTTTTTTTTCAGATACAGCTACATGATTGACAACGTCATCCTGTTGATCACTGGAACTCTCCATCAGCGGGCCATTTCAGAGCTGGTGCCCAAGTGCCATCCGCTCGGCAGCTTTGAACAGATGGAGGCTGTTAACATCGCCCAAACTCCAGCAGAGCTCTATAATGCAATCCTGGTGGATACACCACTTGGTAAGACAGTCTGATATGAAAAACTTACAGATGAATCACATTCGCTTCATGTTTTGTTGCCTAAGTCAGTCAGTGAGTTGCAAATCTTGTCACTTATTTTTTTTAAGCATTCACTATTTTTCTGAAATATGTTCTAAATAATAATAAGGTGTTTATATCTACATCGCAGTTGATGGTTATTTCTGTTTGTTTCAGCTGCTTTCTTTCAGGACTGCATCTCTGAGCAGGATTTGGATGAGATGAACATTGAAATAATACGCAACACTCTTTACAAGGTCAGCCTTGTGATGGGATATACTCGGATGTAAATCCTAAACATTAGTTAGGCATTTACTTTTGGAATGACAAGCATGCATAAACATAGAAACTTTGTGCGGGTTGCAGTGTAATTTTGGCTTTTTACTCCTCTGTTTATTTTTGAAAGTCATTTTCTGTATGGACTCATACAAAGATTATACAAAAAGGTTATTTGCATTAAATATGAAGAGTCAACCAAACTGATTAAATAAGATGACCATAAAAATAAAAAAAAATAAAAAATTATCACTAAGGGTTGTAGGATAACAAAGTCCTAGTCTCATTACTAGTGCAATGTCCGTATTACAACAGTTATTATTATTTTATCAGTTTTTATATGAACAATTGTTTCTAGAGACTTTACCTAATAACTATGTGGTTGATCTCCTCTTATTGTTTCCAGGCTTATCTAGAAGCTTTCTACAAGTTCTGCACTTCACTGGGTGGCACAACCGCAGATACCATGTGCCCAATTCTGGAGGTGAGTAAACACCTGTAAAATCCTTTATAATTGCGCGTTTTAGTGTTTTAAAACCTAAAGCAAAGATTTGTTTTTGTATTAGTTTGAGGCAGACAGAAGAGCATTCATCATTACCATTAACTCCTTTGGTACGGAGCTCTCCAAAGAAGACAGAGCTAAACTCTTCCCTCACTGTGGAAAGCTCTACCCAGAGGGCCTTGCACAGTTAGCCCGCGCAGATGATTACGAGCAGGTCAAAGCTGTGGCTGAATACTACCCTGTAAGTATATGTGTTGACCTAAATGAGTTTAAACATTCATGACAACATGATGAATTAAATGACAGCTGAACTGTTTTTTTTAGAGTTGTTTTAATGTAAAGTTCACATGGTGTGTGTGTGTGTGTCTCTGGTATTTTTGGTTTTGGATTAAAATTGAGTTCATGTTGTTTAAGGAATACAAGCTTCTCTTTGAGGGTGCTGGCAGCAACCCAGGAGACAAAACCCTTGAGGATCGCTTTTTTGAACATGAGGTGAGGAAAGCTTTTTGCTCCGAGAGTAAATGAAAGAGAGTAAATGTTACTACACTGAAAATCATAATCCAATGATGTTTATGATGTTAGCAAATGGCTTTGTTTAAAATGTGGTTTATACGTTTTGCAGGTAAAACTCAATAAGCTGGCCTTCCTGAATCAGTTTCATTTCAGTGTGTTCTATGCCTACGTCAAGTTGAAGGAGCAGGAGTGCCGGAACATTGTGTGGATTGCTGAGTGTATTGCCCAAAGGCATCGGGCTAAGATTGACAACTACATCCCCATATTCTAATGGTACTTCATATTAGTCTTGAATACTGTTCCACATGGCATGTATTAACTGTGCTCTGTTATGTTAAGGTTTGAAAATGATGATTCTGTCTCCTCCCTGTTTCTTGCACTACGCCACTCTTACTTTTCATTGTCATTGTGATTGTCTTTATTAAAGTAAAAGAATCATTTGTTTTTGTTTGACAGATGAAACAATGCCATTGCATTCCCCCTCCACCCATTTTTTTTTTTAAGAACATTTTTAGAAAAGTAATAAATGTATTTTTCTTCTTGATGTCATGACTGTGAAACCATGTCACCTGGCAGCCAGTCACAGCCCATCGCAAATGAAGCATGCAAGAAATGACAGGAAAACAGGAGAGTTTAAGTGAAACGCAAAGACGCAAGACATCTTACTGTGTCATAATTTTCCTGTGGTAGGCTACATACATTCCACTGTTATTATTTATACATTGCATACTTTCAATTAATGTACATTTTCAGATTACAAACTCTCTGAACTCTTGATCTCCCACATCTGATGAGTGTTAGAGAATCACTGCTAATTTAGAGTGTGACCCTATATTTTGAAACGCAAGCAGAATTAATTATCATGTAAATCATGTTGTGGTCGGTTGAACTGCTCTCTTACATAAGAATGGATTTATGATTGATTTACAGAGTAATTGTTTTGTTTGTGATTAACAAATGAGGAACAATGGGATTGTCCTTTAAAAAAAGAGAATTGCTGGAAATTAACATGGAAAAAAATAATTTCTTTTGTGTGTATAGATTCTTCGCTGTGTCTGTTTGTTTAAATGAGAATTGTGTGCTTGGCATTTGTAAATTAGTGCTAAAATTTGTGCTTACATAACTTATGGAGTAGATCATATTTTATGATTGACAGCTGAATCAGTGAGGTCAAATAGATCTAATATTAATAAAGACCTTGCTCTCGGCTAAATCTGTTGTACTATTGTAACCATATTGTTTGTGTTTTAAGTGATCTAAATGAAATCTATAAATATATACACAATATATATGAAGTATTTCTGTGTCTGTATTTTTTTTTTATTCTGTAAGCTATAGAGCTACAGAACATAATGCAAACTCACCTTTTGGTAAAAATTCACTTTTCTGGGATCACCTTTGTCACCTTTATATGTTTCATCCCTGATATAATAGTAATGTATGAGTTCCAATTGTCCTTGGTGGGAAAAGATTGATCTCAGAATCATAGTCACTGTAGGAAAGGGTTCAAATATGCAGTGCCAAAAAATAGTACTGTAGTTGTATCATCCACCACCAGATGGTGCAAAGAGCCCGATCATCCTTCATCATGATGCCATTTGCCTTGAACTTGACATTTTTGCTACATCACCAGCTTTAGAATTCAAATTTGCATTTTACAAGACAGACATTCAGCAGAACAAAAAGGATTTACTGTACCTTCTGACACAGACATTAGATATTCATTATAATCATAATTAGTCCAGGGCATTGTGCTATTGTATTGAGATGTTTAAGCATGTGATGTTCTAGTTGACAGGAAGATTAGAGTCTGCCAGAGGCGAACAGGCCATCTGGCAGACCGAGAAGAACCTGTCTTCAGCATGCAGATTGGGGTGGGACTGAACCTGGGGCGTGGCTGTATGTGTCGCCCCGCCCCATCCCTATTCTGATTGGCTCGATCATCTATCATAAGCATACATACGCACGGATTATATTGTTTAATTAACAAGCTCAAAACGCGGTGCTGTTTCACAAAGTTTTGATTGTAATGCACAGAAAAAGACAAAAAACATTAGCCTGTAACTCACCTTGTCCCTGATTGTTTTGCTAAATTAAGCTGGTATTTAGTCTAACACACAAACAAAACAAAAATGATTTGGGTTGATTATTCTCAGCGTTTTCAGAAGAATTATGAATTAAATATTTTTTAATTTATACCGGATAATTCTGTGGTAGGCTAATTCTGCAATAATTTTGTAAGAACTTACTCGGAATCTGTTGATATGGTAATGAACGCAACTTTTATAAATCCATGCACTACTGTTTTAAACCAACTCTGAGAATTTTCTATCATATATGCCTATGAAAGACCGAGCCAATCAGAGCAAATAATTGGCGGAGCGACACATGCAGCCCCGCCCCAGGTTCAGCCCCGTACCGATCTGCAGGCTGCAGACAGGTGTACTGGGCCATACATCTTCTCATACAATATTTGTCTGATCGTCCCAGTCCAGCCCTGGAGTCATATAATGAAGTCAGCCTCAGGGGCTAATGATGACATGTTTGCATTAACTCAGTGTTACTCCCTGTATTCTGCCAAAAACTAATCTATACATAAACATGCGAAGGCCGTGCCAGCCACTTACTGACAGAGCTTTGTCAGTCTTTTGTAAATACCTGACTTGGTTTGAACATGTAGTTGAATAGCTGGTTATCTGTGTTTTAAAACAGCAGATAAGAAACAGTCTTAAGACTTAGTAATGTTCTAAACACCCACGCTGTACATTTTGTATTTCTGTTTGGATGAACATCACTTATGGTTTTGTGGGGGGAGGCTTTGGATCACTCCCTGATGACCCCATCCTCACTCTTTCTACGTGCTAAAACATTAAGATTCAGTCCTCATTAAAAACTCTTAATTACTGCAAACAATCACAGCCTTTTAGTTTTGCAGTGCTCTGGACCCTTTGCAGTTCAGAAGACAGAAAATGGCTTGGACTCTGGCGAACTTTCTGAACGCAAATTATCTTAGCAGCCATCTCACTGCAGCCAAAAGAAGAGCACAATGAGGTTAAACTGAGTTCATCCTCTTACTGCCGCACGGGTCATAGTAATACTCCTGGAAAATGCAGAAATCTATCAGATTCACTAGAATTTGGGGTGCACATATGCAGTGTACTAAGTACGAAATGAGAAACTAGAGCTTGTTGTGGTTACGTTTATAAATGCGTGTGAATTTATGAAACAACTTAATTTGTATCAGGAAATGTTGCACATGTTGCACAATGTGTCTGTTGTATCACACACAAGTATTTTGCATCCTAGTAACACCTTTTATGGTAACTTTACAAAGCCTTATGTTGTTCCAAACCTGTATGGCGTTCTTTCTTCAAGTGCCAAAACTGTTTTGGTTGCCAACATTCTTAAAAATTATCTTTCAAAAATATTTCTGGGTGAACAGCTACTGACAGAATTTTCATGTACTGTAGGTGTGAAGATCATGCCATGTTAAAAGTAAACAGTATAGTAAACAGTCTAAGACCTTATGTCTTCTGTCACTGAGCCTTTAAGAGCATGTTCACTATTCTCTAATTGGATTCTGAATCCCTGCAACTGAGCAGGGTGATGCCCTCTCCACCATCCTGGACATGTCCCCATAATTAGTGGTGAGAGGCCAGTGTTAAGATGACTCAGAGAGATGCCTTTGGTTATTTTTTACTGATACTAGGAAATCTAGTTTTAGTATTTCCACGGTAGTCACCACGTGTTACCAATGCCAAGAAGGACACGCATTTGTTAAGCTCTAATACAGAAATAAGGATGATATTTTAAGAGTATGGGAGGCAATTGTGATACAGGACACTGTCAAATACATGCTGTCACTTATCGCTAGTACTGGGTTTATCTGTGTGGACCTGGTGGAAAATAGATTGAAAAATGGTTGCGAATGCACAAGTTACAAGCCTATATTCTTGTGTGTTCCTTTGCACTGGCAGGAAACAGCCCTCTGGTTGCACTGGCCACACTGAGATTTAACTGGCATTTTTACAAGTGCAGTGGGCAGTTTCATCTGCTTGGGCTTTTTCTTTGACAAGAAGATCTCTGTTGGAAACCAGATAAGCAAAAATAGCCTTCAAATGATGTTTTTGTGGGCTCTTGTCAAGTAGTGAATTAGAGAAGCAGTTGAGGACTGATGTATGTAGATTTGTACCCAGTGACCTCCGCTTACAAACAGAATGAGACAAAAGCAACGTATAAGCATCCTGAAACATTAAACGCTGCAACCTTTGTGTCTGGACGGGCAGGAACTGTTTTAAAGTCACTGCACATGACATCACATTCCCATGCTTATGCAAAGCTACCAAAGCTTGCTTAAGATAACCGACGTCATTCTTGGAAAGTGAACCTGTAGAATAGCATTAAGATCTGGTTTAATTGCTCCAAAAATGTAAATCAAGGTTGTGACCTTATTTCTAGTAAGGCTGTGGGAGAATGTATAGTGAGATGCTATTACAATTGGGCTGTGGTTGCCAATTCATTATTTATTTGTATGGATGAAATTAATGGGCCCAGTTGCCCCATTTCATTCTATGAAAGACTGTTGTTTTGGATGGGCGTGCGTGTCCTGTGGTGTTGTAAGCCCTTCTGTGCTTCTCAACTTAGCTTGGCCATCTGACAAATGCCCCGGTGATACAGCCCCAATGTTCTAGTGGCAAGTGCAGGGAATAAATACCCTATACATTGTCTACAATGGGATTGTGTCCCACAGTCCAGGAACAAACAAACAAACAGAGCGAACACAATGGCCTCTGAAGTGCATGACGTGAACCGGAATGTGGTGACATGTTAGATAGCATTTTTATTGAGATGTTGACTCATTCAAAAAACATTTCCGATGGCCTTATTTTTCTTAATTTTCTTACATTTATTTTACTACATTTTTTTTTGTATTACATCTAAATGTCAACTTTTTAAAAAATTCATTATATTATGCGAATATATTTAGAATAATTATTAATAATTGAACATTAAAATAATGTTTATTAATAAGTTACCTACCAAATATTACCATTCTGTAAATATTGTCCTATTTTGTGTAAATAGTGAGCTTTACAATGAGTGTGTGTGTATATTGTATATACACAACCCAAGGTTTTACTCACAATAGAAAATGTTATGAATAATGTGTAAATATGAATAATGAAAATGTTTAAACATTTAGAAATTTTACACTTGTATCTATTAAATGAGCTCATTTCATATTTGCTGCCTGCTACAGATCTCAAAAAACTTGGCACGGGGGCCAAAGGCTTGAAAAAGCAAGAAATGTTGAAAAAACGTTCCTCGACGTCATATTAAAAAGGCTTTGAAAATCTCATCATCTACAGTGCATAACATTATCAAAAGATTCATAGAAACTGGAGAAATCTCGGGGACAAGGGACAAGGCCGAAGTGCTTTGTTGGATGCCCTCAGATGATACAGCATCACTCATCGGCATGATTCTGTCAGTGACATTACTAAATGGGCCCAGGAATACTTCCAGAAACCAATGTCAGTAACTGCAATCAGCTGTGCAATTTGCAGATGCCAACCAATGCTCTATCATGCAAAAAGAAAGCCATATGTGAACAAGGTCCAGAAGCGTTGTCATGTCCTGTGGGCCAAGGCTCATTTAAAATGGACTGATTTAAACTGGTAAATTGTTGTATGGTCAGGCGAGTCCAATATCTAGGCGAGTTGATATTCTTGTTGAAAAATAACGGATGCCGTGTCCTCCAGGCTAAAGAGGACGGGAGACCTTCAAGCATGTTATCAACATTCAGTTCAAAAGCCAGCATCTCTGATGGTATGGAGGCGCATACATGCATTATGCACTATGAATACTGAAAGCTTTATTTATTTATTTATTTATTTATTTTTTGGTGTTCTGTACTTTTCTTCATCTTCCTATGATTAAAATGGCATAAAACAAACAGCTGAGAGAAGATGCTTAGAAACATGTATTAGGCTGTTCCTTTAAGTCAGTTATGGGTTTGGATCTACGTCTTTTGCCTAGTGAGTCTGGCCAGCACAAACATTAGCATTTTCCATCACTCCAAGTATGCTTAGTGTTAGGAACTTAGTGTGTTGATGTTGGCAAGCATCCTGTGGTGGATTTTAACATCTGCAGCACTGAGACAGTGTGTGCAGCACTTCTAAAGGGAATTGGCAAATGACACCATGGCCTTCAAGCCTCTGGCACAGCTGCAAAGGTTTTAAATTGCTAGGCTTTTAAGCAACTTAAAGTTGTTACAAGCAACTTTTTTTAATTGAATTTTTAATTCCATCTTCCATCCATTTTCAATCATCAGTTCTAGATTCAGGTACTGCAGAGAATAAGTGTTAGAATGGAAAATCCTGTGAACAGTCCATGTATGGTGAATGAGACCAGCTGTGAGGTAACACTGGATGGATCTACAAGGTTTATTTGTGTTAGTGGTGTGTTATTGTTCTCTTTTTGAGTGGCACAATCTCCTGCCTGTGTCCTAAAAACCTGACCACCACCCAAGAGTTGACTTGTGAGTGAAACATTTGTGAGTTTCTTTTCCCTTTTTTGAGTAATTTTCCTTTTCAGTTTTGGCTGAACTCTTGCCCGAGGACACCACTAGCATTATTAATCTTACCTCTTTTTCAGAATTCTCTTTGCTTTTCTTTCTTCTAGGCCAAATTTGTCAACATTAGGACACTGGGTTCAGTATCTTGTTTAATTTATGCCTTTTTGCTACGTCAGCTAACAGTGACATTAAATGAGAAAAGTAAATGCTGGGATAGTTGAAGCAGACTTGTACTGCCTGAGGACCACATCTCAACGTGTCAGACCATACAGTCACTGCAAATGGTTTTGTAACCAAGTTATCTTAGAACTAATGCATTGATTAAAAGGAAATGTTATTAACAGTTTGCATTACAATTTCTGGATTTTTCTTACTGAGTTCATCAGAAATGATTACTGCTGAAATTTCATGTCACCATAGTAAATAATTTCCTATCAAAAGGGAAAAAGTGTGATTCCCCTTTTACAGATTTGTTCCCTTTTTGAGTTTTGTGTCCTAAACAACATCCCCTCCTTGACCTTCACATAGAGGTTTAGTTGTGTGTCTTGAGTTTCTTTTCCCCTATTTTCTAAAGTAATTTTCCCTTTCAGAATTGGCTGAACTTTTGCCTCAGGACACCACCAGCGTTATTAATCTCGACTCTTTCTCAGTATATTCTGAAGGGAAGCAGGATTTGGCAAATGATGCAAACTTGTCTCAGACTTGAACTTGCGTCACCAATGTGAGCACCCAAATCTCATCGTGTGAAAGCAGTAACTGCTGGACAACAACAACAAAAAAGACACAATACAGCAGAAATGTTTTTTCTTTTTTTGGATGATTAATGCTTTTCCGAAATTGCTGCAGCTGGGAGCAAGGCTGAGCATAATATTCTCTGTTTATTACACAAGTGACACTCATGTTTACAGTGTTTACTTGCATGGACCATTTGTATCGTTTAGGAACAAAGTTCTCATCAATTTTGAACCAAGTGCTGCTTTGTTTATCACAGGACCCAATGTGATGTGGTGTGTAATAATGTGTCCCATTTATTCCTTATTATGTTTCAGCTATCAAAGAAAGGCCACAATGCTCTTTCCAAAAACAATAAATGAGGTTAATGAGATAAACATGATTACCATGATTCCGAGCTTGCTCCAAAGGCTAAGCTTCTCAACTGTGTGATGTTTTGAGCCAGTTCCCCTGCTCTATGAATGAAATTTCCACGAAATTTGAGCAGAGATTGTTCTTGGAATAACTTTTACCAGGAACTGGGCATTTTGTGCTTTGGTCAAAAAAACTTTAAAATTAATTGTATTAAAAAATGCGTGTAGTAAATGGTCTAGGTCACAGGGGAAACAGATTATGTCTGTGCAAGGTCTCAATGATTGAGGCTGAAGTCATCTGCTTACATTAGGCTGAATCCTTTGTTCAGTGGCCAGACTCTCTCAAGTAGACCGTGGCTCTTATCCCATTTCCACCCTTCCCTACTCTTTGTGGTTTATTACTTTCCTAGTGGATGCAGAAATTATTTCATAACAGACCTTATGCATGTTACTTAACTGTTTTGAAAGTATGAACCCTGACAATGCTATGTAAGGTCACACTCCTCCCAAAAGGCTGCAGCCATTAACTCCAGTCTTCAGTGTCATGATCATTCAGAAATCATGTTGATTTCATGCTCAAGATATGTTTTTTATTGTAATCAATGTTGAAACAGTAATGCTGCTTCATATTTGTGGAAACCATTTTTATTATTATTATTATTTTCACGATTCTTGAATGAAGTTCAAAATAACAGAAATATTATTCTGGCTTTTGAAAAATATTAACTCTGCTGAATACTATTCATTTTCTTATAAAAGTAGTTCTAATTATGTTATTAAATTAAATATTTAAAATGTTTATTTTTCAATAGTATACTAAATAAATTAAAATACACATTTTGTAAAATTTCTACAGAAAACATTTTTTTCCCCTTTTTCTAGCTTGTAAGACTCTGGCTTTATTACACAAAAAATTTGTAATTAGCATAGCTACATACAATTGCTAATTAACACAACAGTAGTGGGTGGCTGGGTTTCAGCGATTATAGAAGGTCATTTAACTTTCACAAAGATCTTTGCCCAGCTAAAGGGACTCACTGTTCATGTTCTCTGACAGGAAACACAAAAACACACAGGTTGATTATTTAAAAAGTCAACTTTAATGTACTCTAAGAATAATCAAGTGAACAATTTACATTTTTTTTCTGTTCTTTTTTCCATATTTGTATAAAATTCACAGTTTAAGTGATTTATTTAAGAACAAAATTGCCTGAATACGGCAAAAAAAAAAAAAAAAAAAAACATGACGTGGGAAAAAGAAATAAACAAATATAGCAATAGCAACACTATGGAGTAAAATACATTTACAAAAAGACTTCAGGAACCACTTCAGCCAATTGGTCGCTTATGGCGCTTTTCCACTACATAGTACCAGCTCGCCTCGACTCGGCTCGACTCGGCTCTGTTTGGTTTTCCACTGTGTAAAAGTTGTACCTGGTTGTCATAGCGAT
>JAUCNO010001819.1:10404778-10415748 GCA_032353835.1 Enteromius viviparus
AAGCGTAATTATGAGAAGTGCCCTTTATTTCACTTGAGCCCCTGCCCCTCAAAATGTCTGTGCACGTCCCTGCCAGAGAACATACATGTCCCCTTTATTGGGCAATTTATGGAAATCCTCCTAAACAGCAAAAACGTTTTATCAAAGAAAGCCGGCTTCATTATGTAGAAAGGAAGCATTCTTTGAGAAACAGACGCCTCCGATTAATTAGGAGTCAGGATTACAGAAGTTTACATGTGGGGAGTTCTGGCGCAGTGAACTTAATGTTATATTCCCAAAACTGGTGATTAACATGTACAAGGTGTACTGGCCTTGTTGTCTATAGGCGTTTTTCCAGCTTGACTCTCTTCAAACTAACGACTTCAGCTTGTGTAGTCAGCCAATTCTGTAACCTTAACCCCCTGCCTCACAGCAATTCAAGCCCTGACTGTGCCTTTCTACTGGCTTTATAAGAGGTTTACAGGTTTTCCACTTTCGTTGATTTTTTGGCATTAAAGCTCAGAGAAGGGTAATTAAAAAAAAAAAACATAATGCCTATCAGAAATATTACTTAAAAATATGATACCATGTCATTGCATGCTAGCTGGTAGTACAAAAACAGAGACAAGAAAATTAAGAAAACATAATCAGGTAGTGTGCCCTGCGCCAACCTCAAGCTCACGCTGGTTCTGTGTACCTGTTTTAAAACAAGTAATGAAAGGGGTTGATTGGGTTGCTGGTTACCATGCCAATAGACGGCAGACAGCTTTAGGGGATTTAAGGAACCCATATGAGTTATTTCTGAGAAACCCATGTCCATCAAAGAGACATAAGCTGCCTTGGAGTAACCCACTGAACTTAACTCCTTGCCCTGCTAAGTGAACCAACGGAAGTCCTGTTTGTTTATAATGGCATCTTAAGGCAGCAAAAAAAACTTGACAAGGTCAGAAATTCACAGACATTAACAATTTAACTACATAAAATCATTAAAAGTTTGTGCACCCCACCTAAAGATTTTTAAGGGAAATAAATGATCAGATTTTTAATTCCAAAAGCCAATACAGTTTGCAGACATACAAGTGTGATACATTTACTATACACATGCATATAGCACAGCAGTTTGCCTCAGTTGCAGAAAAGGCTGGATAATTAGCAATCAAGCAATTGATTAAATGTTTAGGGTTGCTTTAGTGGATCAAAAAATCATACTGAACTAAAAGATACATGCTCAAATGAAGTACATAGCTGCTGAAGGAGCTTATGATCCGGATTAAACAGGAGTTCTAAAACCGCTTAACAGTCAAATAAATCAACACATAATTGCCTGTATTCTTCAAGGTCTGAGCTAGAAGTTCCATAGTGTTGGTGAAATTCTTTTAAAAGTAATAGTTTATCCAAAAATGAAAATTCTGTCATCATTTTCTCACCCTTGAGTAGTTCTAACTCTGTATGAATTTCCTTGTTCTGCCAAAAACATAAAGGAAGATATTTTGAAAAAAGATTGTGACCAGGTTGTTTTGGGTCACCACTTCCTTCCATAGCATTTTTTTCCTACTATGGAAGTCAATGGAGACCAAAATCTTCTGGTTACAAACTTCCTTCTTCTTCTTCAAAAAAAAAAAAAAAAAAAAAAAGAAGAAGAAATTCACACCGGTTTGGAACTACTTGAGGGTGAGTCGAGTCTGATCTCATAATTTTGAAACTGTTCCTTTAAGAGCTTATGGTTGCAGATCTTATACACACAAGCACACACTTGTATTCTTTTTTTCTTTTTTTTTTTACAGTGAGAACATCCCATTGACTTTTATTGTTTTGATATTGTGCTAATATATATTTTATATCCCAAACCATAAACTTTCTGTGAAAAAAACAGAAAGGTGGCCCATAAATGAAAATTTTGTCATTTACTCACCCTCATGCAATACAGGTTTGCACAACTATCCCTTTCCTATTCTCAATGTTACTGCAAAAGCCTTGCACATAAATAAAGTAGTTAACAAAGGTGCAATGGGAGAAATACAGCTTTAATTTGTAAATGACTTTTATTTACAGCACCAGGTACAACACGGCAGCTCTTTGATTTGATTTATGGCTTACACTGCAATTTTGTTGCATAAGATCATTTAACTTAGAATCAGATTAGCTCAGCCAAATCATCTTAGAGTACTCTCTAGTTAAGCGGCAGGACACAATAAAGGTTAACACGGAACACATCAGATTGTTAAGTCAATCAGAATGCATATATACAAGTACAACTCCAACTTGGCTTAGTTTAAATAGAAAGGCACATTACCAAAATTCCATTTTAGTCATACCACCTGTTTTCCTCATTGCCATAAAATATTGGTCAATACTGATAGTGAGCTAAAAATTACATTTAGCTTGATATGGTCTATGGATAGAGAAGAGCAGGATATATTTATAAGACATAAGACACAGTATGTTTTGTTTAGCAGAAGTGACTCTGATCATCAGAGTAATTAATAAGGGACTTCCCATACAAAATCACAGCATGTGCTGACAAGAATGTACGCATTGGTTGTTTAGTTGGTCACAAAGCACATTCTCATTTAACCTCTTAAAGTTACTGAGTCACTAGACAAAAATTACAGCCATTATAATATAATTGTGGCAGTTTTGAACAACAGATTCCACCCAGCATGACCTACATTTTTCATCTGTTTGTACAATCTCTGCTTATCAATTCATGTGCATTACAGGTCAACACATAATGATCCTCTGAGTCAGTCGTGAATGAAAATTAAAAAAACAAAAAATGACACTGAGTGCCAAATATAAATGCAGGCTAAATTATGACACATGCCCATTCATTTAATGCTCTAATTATGTTTTTGTTCTACTTCTGTTTGATCTTACCTGTGACGAAGACAGCCTTGCCTTCAACTGGCAGGAAGTGTTTGGGGGTGGCCCATGTAAAGTACAGCCAGCAGGACACACAGAGGACCAATCTTGCCAGCACAGCGGGCATGCACAGGGCACACAGCCTCTCCACCAGCAGAGTGGCACCAAGCCATGCCAACACTGAGGGCATGGCACCGATATGGAATGCCAGATACTTCTTCACCGCTCCACCAACAAGGATGGACATTACTCCGATGTAAATCCAGAAAGACACTGCATAGTCTTCCATTGTACTACAGGTGGAAATGCTTTGCACTCTCTCCCTGGCTTTTCTCTTTTTCTTTCTGTCTCTCTTATACTGACTCTGGCACCTTTCCCTCTTTTCTCTCTCTCTCTTTCTTTATCACTGTCTCTTTCTCAAGTGAGTTCACACTTACAAATGAGCAACCATGTGCCTGCTCGGTTCCCCTATAATCTCGAGCTAAGGCAGGCTACACACAGATCTCACACGTTCCAACTCAGAGTAGGAGAGTAGGAGAGCTAGTGAACAGATCTGTTTGGCTGCGTGTGTATATATAGTGTACTCTGCAGGAGAGGGGAGGGACTATGCACAAGCAGATGTAATCAAAGCCCAATAGCCAAAGCTTCGCAACATTTCTTGAACCCCCACGCTCAGCCCCCCCTCCTTTCATATGTTTGTCTCCTTTCCAACAAGGCATGTGCTCTTCATGTCGTTTCCACCCTTTTGCTTCTTTTGTTTTGCTTCAATAATCACTTATAAAAACTTTATTTAGTTAATGATTAAAATTGTGAGTTGAAGTATATATATATATATATATATATATATATATGAAAAAAGACAACGTATTTCAAATAAACTGACATAATTTTAGACACTGTTATTTTCTCTTAAGCTTCTTTGAAACAACATGTGCTGCAAAAAAAAAAAAAAAAAAAAAAAAGCTGCCTTGACTTGAAGTGCAGGTCTCAGTTACACAGTGTGACTGGTTGTACTACACATGATGTATGTGGGTTTTTTTACGTGTATGCATGGTGGGCTTTAGGTCATGTGATTGTCTTTCCTGTGTGATTAATCCATGAAATGCCCCTTTGATGTGTTTTGGTATCAGCGTGTATGTGTCAAAAGCCCAGCAGATCTAATTTGCTGTTCCTTTCAAAGTTACACCAAATAAATGCTTATTCACAAGAATGTACAAAGAAGCAGCAGAACAGGACAAAAAGTGCAGCTGGCAGATGAAAAGCAGAGAAAGTGTTTGTGTGTGTGTAATGAGGAGACAAAGACCTCATTTACAAGGTCACTGACTCTTCTTCTAAATGCAGGTATTTTGTATGTCAGATGTGACAAAGTGTCCAAGAATTTGATATATTATCTCTAAAGTATTCAAACTACTTAAGGTCACCTTTAAATATAGTTATTCTTCAGATGACACATGCAGATTCACGCTCCACTGCAGCATACATAAACACAAACAGTACAAACACATGAACAGTACCATAAATCCAAAGAGCAAGACTCTAACCTTTACACTAAGAAACGGAGAAGCACCAAAGGATAAGAAGGAAAGAGGAAAAAAGGGAGGAAGAGGGAAAGAGAGGACCATACAGACATTGACTGCATTCCCTCACCAGGTGTCTAATTTCATCCTGATTTGATGAGCTTCTACAGAACCTTGTGTCATCTTTACCCCAGTTCTGTCTTTTGCACATCTTACATCTTTGTTATGTAAAGTAGGTCCATAGACTTGATGACTATCGTATTTTACCTTGTGTGTATGATTCACGTTGATTTTGTCTAATTACAGTACACAATGAGAAATTACACAGCTCCTCCTTCATCCAGCTCAGACGATACAAACTCCAAACCCCATTAGTCATCTCTAAGCTCTGCCCACACAGAAGTTAGTGCTTTGATGGTGTGCTGAACACAGTGTTCTTTGGCCTTGGGGTGAATGACCTCTGGATATGTTACCAATCATCCATATATAACCACTGGTCAATCCTATGCCACACAAGCTCCACACTACCGCCATACTGTGATCTCATCACATGCTACTCATTCTTATATAAGCTTTTGGCACGAAGACTAACTTTTATCATTTTGATGGGTACAAT
The DNA here is from genome assembly GCA_032353835.1 of Enteromius viviparus. Lineage (NCBI taxonomy): Eukaryota > Metazoa > Chordata > Actinopteri > Cypriniformes > Cyprinidae > Enteromius > Enteromius viviparus. The sequence continues at coordinate 10,409,753 of JAUCNO010001819.1, forward strand.
GTTTCCACCAGAGGTCATTTTAGGAAATGATTATAGGGGCAGAATGTCTAATAAGGTATTATTAGGTTAGGTTTTGATTACACAAGGTGGAAAATAGGTCTAAACATGCACCTGCATGAACAAATGCAGTGTTAATATGCTGTTGCATATCTACAAGGTCAGAGCAGTGATATTCCTACTCAAGTCAATCACTGTTTGTTCATTGGGGGCGATAGAGAGCTATAAATCTATCACTGCTAGGAGAACAAATTTGGAGGAAGTATTCTGACCTGAGGACATTGAATAAATTAAATGGTTTGAGGAAAAGGAGATGTTTAATAATAATAATAATAATAATAATGATAATAATGATAATTCCAATATCATTAGCTATAAATAAGTAAAGAATGTGGTAAAAGGGCTTCTGTTTAAAGTGTGTATACAGTGAAGCAAAGTCAATGTGTGTCAATGACCCTCACAATTTGCCCTCAGAATTGCTACAACCCTTCTTGGAATGCTGTTGTACAAGTCTTGTGTGTTGTGGTATTTTGCACTGCTACGCAATAAGAAAAGCCTAGTTCTTGGAGGAATGATAGTGGTGTTGCTCTATTCAGCACTCTCTAAGTGACATTTCATGGAAGAAGTTTGACTATATCAATCTGTAAATATACAAATATGCATTTTTTTTGGAGTTTGTGGGGGTGCATTATCAAGCAGGAATGTGAAAACATCATGAGGGAGCGTTGATTAGGATGCACCTGGTTTCATACTCCTTGACCGTTATACAAACATGCATTGAACCCAGTGACTCCTGCAGTGTGGCTGCCTATTAATTTATGGACCACCCAGCTCCCTTTTTCAATACTGTAGGTCAAATCAGGTAAGGAAACTACATTTGACAAACAATTTGTGAGGTCTTTAAGCAATGAAAACGGCTGTGGCTTGGTCTTATAACATCTTCTAGCTGAATAGTTGGCCACAGATGAAAGCTAAACAGCAACACTTTTTTTTGCCTGGGACACAGTACAATACACAGAAAAGCAAGCTCAAGATGGTTCAACTGTGTCAATCTTCAATACTGAGGTCAACTTGAGCAGAAAGTAACCCTTTCAGAACTTGTCATTAAAACTCCTCATTGTTCTTAGACTTATACTGGCTGAAGATCCAACACCATCTCTTGCAGAGTTTCAGGTCCTGCTGTGTTTCATAATCTCATTCCATCATCAATTGGTCAATCTGATTAACGTCTAATAGCAATAAATTAAATATTATGACAGAGGCAGAAATGAACCCCGAGGGTAATGCTCTGCTGACGCAGGTTCTCTGTCACAAAGGTTCAGAGGTGTTATGTCTGGCATGGATCCCCGGTAAAATCCTTCAATATAGTAACTGAGTGTAACTGAAAGGGGCAGGGGTCAATGGTGCACAATAAGGGACATTTAAGTGGGTTCAAGATCAAAACCATTCCTCAGACTGGAAATGCCAGACCTCAAGGAGGGCTCTGGGATGATTTGAACAGCCCTGAATTGAACAAGCATGAAGGTCATGGCCAATAAGGTTTTAATGTCTACTCATTCTGTTTTAATTTTTATAATCACTGATTTTATATAATTTGTGTCATTTTTTAAAACCCTTAAAAATTTCCTTTTGTAATGTTTAAAAAAAATGTAGACTTCTAGAGCTTTAAAAATGATTTTGTGGTATTGATTTTTGTGCCAAAATGGTTGGAGGAAAAATAATATTAAAATGATTTTTAATTTGCATTCTGCTAGTTTCCAACATTTCCATACATTATTAAGGTTATATGCACCATAAAATGTATCCAAGATCAGTTTCATTAACACATAAAAGGAAGCTTATAAAAGGACCATTTTATTGTAAAACATCTCAAATTTACATTTTGCTGAAATGACAGCCGTTATGCAAATCATCTTTCTTCTTAAAAGGACCTGAATGGGAAAGAAGAACCTACAGGCAAGACATTCCTAACTAAAACCACTCCTCTCAACCCCAGTCTGCCAGATAATGTTGCTCAGGTAAAGCAGGTGTGCTTTACACACACAGTGTGTAAACAACCAGCCATATTTTTCTTACTAGTGTTTTAAAAAAAAGTGCATCTATTCGTAGGTAACTAATAACTCAGAAAGAAAACTTTATGTTGGCTTCAAAAAGTATTGTCTTGTTTTACAGCAACACTGGTAACACTATCGTTCAGGTTAAGAAGGTCAACAGTAGGACATACCTGAATGACTACATCTTGCATAACTTCATCGGGATTACAACACTTTACTGGCAGGGTACAGAAAAGCAATACATTTTGGCAGCCTTTCATGTTCATTTTTAATTCCTTTTATGGCACAAATCATTTTAGATATAGTTCTGCCTACATTATATCATACATCAAACTGCAAATTAAGTGTTCAGAATTTAGAGGGGGGACCAGGATAAAGCATTGCATTCAGAGGTGATGCGACATCAACACGAGAGACCCCATGATGCATCCTTGATTTGTAAAATAAAACTTTATTAGGCTACTAATATGACTTGAGTATACATTTTGTCAAATACAAACACACACACACAAACAAAACTGCATTGGTAAAATGTAAAAATGTCACTTATTTTGTATGCAAAGCATCAAAGAATAATGATATTAGCTAAATAATAAAAATCATAATAAAAAAGTGCTTATTAAATGGTATGGTAAACGGCGACCAATCAAACAAATAAACAATGAAATGCAGAGGACTGTGATTTATTAGTCTTTATAGTTGTTGAAAGAGATTTTATACAATTTTGCAGAAGTACTTGTTTACCTACTCCGGGTTATAAGAGCTTTGCCACTGAGAAACACAGAGACAAAAGACTCAACTCCTTCATATAGATAATCCTCTTCAGAGTCTTAGGCTAAGAACAAAGACTTGATTCAGCTCTCTGCTCATCTCAAATGCAGAGAAAGAAAGGAAGTGAGAGAGATGCATGTGAAAAAAAACAATGCTTTCCCAGGACGGCATGTTCTTAGGATCTGTCAGACATATACTGCAGAGTAAATAATGGACATCTGCCAAACATGGCAAACTTGTATAATCTGTAAACCCCCTTCCCACGCACACACACACTCACACAAGCATAATGATACGCACAAAAAAATGTATTTACACAAACAAACACAAAAGTCACACTAATGTGACATTTTATCCAAGTGCAAGATGTTCTGTCCTGAATGTTGCATAAAGAAGAAGTTATATTCTGTCTAAACTGCAAACTATTTTATCTCTGCCCTATTTCCATTATCTTTCATCGACCCTAAGATGGGTTCTTCTATTACTTTAAACTCTGCTCATATTCATGCGTGCCTCATATCTTTAAAATCTGTATCTTTCATTTTGTCCAATGATGTTTTCTACATTTCCCCCCTCATTGTTTAGTCGGTTAGAACACGATGTGCAAAATGTACATTAAACATGAGAGAGAGACCTTATCTGCACAATATAAGAGTGTGTTTAGGCATACAAGCAAACCTTCCTTCAAACATGTCTCCCAGGATAGGAATCTGGTGAACTGTAAATGTACAGCCCGGTAATTGGCCTAAGTAAAAGTAAGTTAAGCACATCATGTGCAAAAATACGAACAAAATCTGAAAAGGGATCAATCCCAAGGCACAGGCTTACACACATAAACAAATCCAGGAAATAAGGCTGTTCTAGGGTACAACTGGATGATTTGACACAGCAAACGTACAACATTTCTTTTTTAATATAAATATGAAAGCTGCAAGTGATTATTTTGTTTATTTTTTATAAATAAACCAGTTACCCAGCAAACAAATTTTAAATGTTTAGATTGCAGAAGAATGTTATAATATATTTATTAAAGGTTTTATCTAATCTAGATGCTCCTTAAATCTGTAAAACTAGATTATGTCACACACTATAAGTGCACTAGTGTGCTATTTGTTATTTTTCTATACAATACAGTACATAAAACCGGAGTCTTGGGATATTAACTATATTTTAAAATAATCTTTAAAATAACCTTTGGCTCACAGTCTGTTGGATTTCGCTCACGTTCCCGTAATAATGAGGATAATTACAAATAATGAGATAAAAATAATAACAATAACAAGGGTTTCCAACCTCTTGAGTCACCTAAACCACTATGACCTATTTACAGTATTTGCAGTGACATTTTAGCCACTGGTAAGTTTTTTTTTTTTTTTTTTATGATTTTTTATTTTATTTTAAATTTAGAATATTCATATATTTATATATGTATATATATATATACAAATATATGACTTTTTATACTACTGCACATGTATGCTGTTAATACTTTGGTCACACTTTATTTTAGGTGGCCATAACTATGTACTATGTACATTAATCATACAAAGACAATAATGTATTTAAATGAATCATCTAATATATGTCTTTATACAATTATACTTTTTATAATTACACTAATGACCCATCCTTTACACCTTAACCCACCATTAAACCTACCCATACCACCAAACCTGTTCTTAACCTTACCCATATTTTACCTTAATAGCAGCAGAAGTGTTTTGCAGTACCAGATGAACACAATAAGTACACTGCACTTATTTCTGATGTAAGTACACAGTAGTTAAGGCCACCTAATATAAAGTGGGACCATGGATTTCATAACATTTTTGAATGGTGTAATCTAAGATTAACAATTTTTTCAAGGTATGAATTTCCTTTTAAGGTTTACATTTGAAAATAAAACCTTTTAGAATACAGAATATGAAAAAATTTTGAACAAGGATAGAAAGCATGTAGGCACCTGACTATTGCATTTTGTGTTTTGGAATAACAGCTAGTCGCTGAGAACAGGGTGGCAGGTCCTAATCCATTCTTCATGCATTTGAACAAAAAGAGTGGCCAAATTAAATCAGCCAAACATCCGGAAAACACAAACACCTGCTACGATGCTTAAGTAATGTTTGTAATCTGACGTTTTTTCTCATGCCCTTTTCTGCTGAAACGGCTTTTAGTTCAAGAACAATCTGTTACGTTAATGTTTTTACGTGACTGAAATGAAATCATAAACAAGAAACAAATCTTTTAAGCTTTGGATCTTCAGAGCTTTGAGTAGCACAAGACCTGATCCATTCAATTACGTCTTATCAGGGTTATACTGGAGCAAAATAAGAACTATGTTTACATGTGCACAAATAATGTGATTGTTTCCAATAATCAGAGTAAGGCCTAATCGCAGTTAAAGGTTGATGCGACATGAGCAAACCTCTTAGCTTTTGTTTACATGCAATTTTATGATTTCCTAGAAAAAAATGAAAAGTTGTCATTAATATTATGCATCATACAGTTACTAATTTGTACGTTAATTCCTAATGTGAACATTTTGGATACTAATATGCACCCTCTTATGTTAAGGGTACTGCCCCAGTGACAGCTTTTGCATCTTATTTCCCTTTGTTTGAAACAACACCAAGTGTCTCCTGTGAGGATATTATATACAAATAGTTTTTAATTTTGCCAGTAAAGCTACTGCTGCACGCCTGGCACATTTTTTTAAACTAAGATGCATCCAAATGCGTTAGTTTAAAAAACATGCTGGTCTTACGAAATAATAATGTGTCCCTGGCACAAATAAATAGATTAAATTAAATTACGTTACTAAATCACAAACTGCCGTGAGACTGTGTTGCCCTCAGCACATGTGTAGTTATTAGGAGACAGTTAAGGCATATCGACATCTGGTGTTGATGTTTACATTTTCCGCCTTTACTGGCCAATTCTGATAATGTGCATTCTTAGTTATTTTTTCACCATTATCAGTCATACTCCTGGTTTTCAACCATCATTGTATTACAATATATTCATGTTATGCAACTGTCAACTCAGCACCCCACAAATGTGATATTTCAAATCTGCACATCACTACAGAAGTGTTACTAGGCGGTCCTCTGTGGCGCCGTCCGACCGCCGTCAGCGGGAACTATCGCCCGAATTTTAGTTCCTACCCGGACCTCT
>JAUCNO010001819.1:10439064-10467009 GCA_032353835.1 Enteromius viviparus
GATGAGATGCGGAAGAAATAATCCTACTCACAATAGCGATATAAGTAGAAAAACCGGACGAATCCCTTGAAATATATAATCTGATCGATGTCTTGAGGTGTGGCAACCGTAAGCGGAATAATTGACTCCGGACCGTTAAATTATTAGAAAAATAATGCACACCCGAGGTGGTGATGCGATCACGACGCGAAGTGGAGTGGCCGTTAAAGTGGCCGTTACACCTCCAGACAACATATGAGTTGTCTGGACTCCCGTCAAGGCCCTGCTAGCAGTGGTCACCCCCCCACACACATTTGTCTGATTCTATGGACTTGATCTTCGAGCTACGAGCTCTTCTGTTCTCTCGCCCTAGCTGTGCACAAACACATACTAGGCAGGGATTTAAAAGTCTGGAGGCGTTGGCATCTCGTTCCCAAAGCGTCTCGTCGATGCAGTTCGAGTTCCTGAAAAGGAACATCTCAGGTTATGCATATAACCTTGTTCCTTAAAGGAACGAGACGCTGTGTCTCGAAACCACACCTTCGGCATCCCCTGCCGGCGCTCCGCTGCATGACAGGAGCTAGTTTGCGGGCCGCATTCCATGTGCTTATATGCTTCCTGGCCAGTGACGTCACCCGCCTATGATGTCCCAACTCATCAGTGCTGATTCAACACACGATTCAGAGCCGTGACGCTGAGGGCATTCCCAAAGTGTCTCGTCGACGCATCGTCTAGTTCCTTCAAGGAACAAGGTTAAATGCATAACCTGAGACGGTTCTTCTTTACCTCTCTTACCAAGGCTCTTCTTCACTGATAGCTCAGTTTGGCTGGATGCCCAGGTCTAGGAAGGGTTTTGCTAAACGGCTTCCATTTAAGGATTATGGAGGCCACTGTGCTCTTAGGAACCTTAAGTACAGCAGGATTTTTTTTTGTAACCTTGACCAAATCTGTGCATTGCCACAATTCTGTCTCTAAGCTCTTCAGGCAGTTCCTTTGACCTCATGTTTCTCATTTGCTCTGACACGCATTGTGAGCTGTAATGTCTTATATAAACAGGTGTGTGGGAATCACAATCAAGTCCAATCAGAATAATTAAACACGACTGGACTCAAATGAAGGTGTAGAACCATCTCAAGGATAATCAGAAGAAATGGAAAGCACCCGAGTTAAATATATGAGTGTCACAGCAAAGGGTCTGAATACTTAGGAGCATGTGATATTTCAGTTTTTCTTTTTAATAAATCTGCAAAAATGTCAACAATTCTGTGTTTTTCTGTCAATATGGGGTGATGTGAGTACATTAAAAAACTTAAATGATTTTAGCAAATGGCTGCAATATAACAAAGAGTGAAACATTTAAGGAGGTCTGAATACTTTCCGTACCCACTTTGTGTGTGTATATATATATATAATATAATACTATAAATCAGGGGTGCCAAACCCTGCTTCTGTTGATCGACTGTCCTGCAAAGTTTAGCTCCAACTCTAATCAAACACACCTGAAGCAACTAATTACATTTTCTAGGATCACTTGAGAATTAAAGGCATGCGTGTTTGATTAGAGTTGGAGCTAAACTTTGCAGGACAGTCAATCACTAGGAACAGGGTTGGGGTGTGACAACAGAATTAGCATTTCTGAGTGAATTACCCCTTTAAAAGTCTGCCGAGCCTGTAATATCTTAAAAGTAAGCATTTTGCACTGTTTTATGGCAGGATTGACAGAAGGAGGCACCTCTCTCATGGATGTCTGCAGTAAGAACTCCAATCGCACAGCCCCAGTAAGTGAGGGCGTACCCAGTAGAGCCGATGTGCCCCTGTGCTCTCGGACCAATGGTTGGAGCTGGCCTCCGCACCCTTTCCAGCTCCTGGCATGGCTCCTTTATCTCTACTTTGCTGTCACTGCCTTTGGTGTATTTGTGCCTCTACTCCCCACACACTGGATCCCAGCCGGATATATTGTATCCTTGTTTTTAAAGTTTGTCACATGGCCTACATAGAAGCCCACATCTGCATCTTATTAATGTAAATATGTTACCCTGCAGCAGCCGTTCAATGTTGAATCTTTGTGCAGCTCTGTTTGAGGTACATACAGCTAGTCTTTTGAGAGACTCAGTTTTTGATTAATCATCAGTCTTTAACTCAAAGCTCAGTGTACAGGCATCACATTTATCTGTCATCTCTTCATGCACCTGATGGCCGTCTCCATCGACCCTGCGGATTATAATGTCAGAGCTAAGAGTTATAAGGGACCCATGCCAGTGTTTGACCGCACCAAACATGCACACGTCATCGAGAACTGTCACTGCTACCTCTGTGAAGTAGATGTGTAAGTACAGAAAAAGCTTTCTTGAAGATTCATGTGCAACTTGACAATAAATGACCGATTACGATTTTGCATCCGATATATAGATTGCTTATACTTGGCACATCCACAGATATGCTATCTTTCTGCCTATCGCTGTACTGCCTAACCATGCAACTTTTTCAAGCAGGTCTTGTACCCGGCAGCATGTATATAACCAGTTACCTGTAAAACTGTTCTTTCCAGGGGGCCTAAATCGAAACACTGTAGTGCATGTAATAAGTGCGTGGCAAGCTTTGACCACCACTGTCGATGGCTGAACAATTGTGTGGGCAGCAGAAATTACTGGTGAGTCGTTTTCACTTCCTCTTCTCTGTCTGTCATTATGTGGGTCCTTCTTTTACGTTCTGTCGTTTCTATGGACAGCAGCTGGTAGATAGATATTTTGTCTTTTTCAAGGGGGATCCTGTCCAACTATTCAGAGAGAGATGTAATATTCAGATATAGCATTTTATAGTCTGTCACCATATCCAATATGCTGATGCGACCAATTTCATGATTTAATGACATATGTAATGTTTTCTCAAATAGAAGTCATAAAGCAGTCATAAGATCAAGTTCTGTTGCTTAGCATCACATACAAACACTTATTGCATTTGTGAGTTTCATTTTCACTGGCAGACCTTTGGGATGCTGACCAGTGAATCAGTCATGTGTGTTTTTACCTTAACGTCTTTTCATTAAACGAGCATAATTGGGTTAGTGTGAGGAAAGGTGTTTTTTTTTGTTGCATAACGTGCTTAGGAGGTCTGTTTTTGAAACAAACAAAAGTACTTTTGTTCAGCAAGGAAGTATTCATTTGATTAAAAGTGACAGTAGAAGCATCTACATTGTTACTGAAGTAATTTCTCTAATTTCACAGACGAGGCTTATGCTTATTTCTAGCCTAAAATGTAAATCTGAGCCGTTTCAACTGAAAGAAACTTGCACTGACTTATCTTAAAACATGTTGGTGCCTTTTGTAATGTTTTTTTGCAAGACATGTTTATAAAAATGGCTGTAATGTCCTAATAGAATTATGGCTTAATCCTGGTTTAGGCTAGCTAAGACCTGTTTATGAAACCGGGCCTGAGAGTTGGTAGACATGTAGCTGCAAATTAAAGATATTAAGTACATGTAGTTACTAGATAGTAGAATGTCAGAAACGGACTATTAAAATAAAGTGTTTCTTTTCGTAACATAATCCTGAAATTTATAGTAGCTAATAATAATAATAAGAAGAAGAATAATAAATGTTACCAGAGTAACAAAACAGCATATTAGAATGATTTCTGAATTATCATGTGACACTGAAAACTGGAGTTATGGTTGATGATAATTCGGTTTTGCCATCACAGAGATGTATTAAAAAAAAATAATTTAAATTGTAGCAGAGTTTCAAAATACTACTGTTTTTAACAGCATTTCTGACAAAACATCTCTTTGAAAGGCTTGAAAGCATTGTATTTGTTCATTTCTTTCTCTCTTTTTCTATTTGTCACAGGCTGTTTCTCAACAGTGTGATTTCTGCTCTCCTGGGGATTGTTTTGGTTGTAGTTATTGCTAGTTTTGTTTTTATAGAGTTCTTTTTGGACCCATCAAAACTTCGATCTGACAAGCACTTTCAGCAAGGTAAAGACATGTTTGAATGCACTGGAAAGCTGGTCACTCTGCACACAACTACAAATTTTCACAGATAGTGGGAAATTTCTGTCCACACGCCACTACTCTAATAACTCTGTTTTTTGTTTTACTTTGTTTTTGTCTGCAGTAAGAAATGAATCTGTGGTGTGGTTTGTGTTTCTGCCCGTGGCTCCAGTCACCACAGCTGGTCCAGCCATTCCCGCTCTAGCAGGTGTCACCATTGCTCTGGGCCTACTGTCTACACTTTTGCTGGGACACTTACTCTGCTTCCACATATACCTCAGTGAGCACACTCTTCTACCTGACAGATTAAAAAAAAAAACATTTGTCAGTTGTATTTATTTGTAAAGTAAAAACAATAATTTTGTAAAATATTATTATAATTTAAAATAACTTTTTTTTCATTTGAATACATTTTAAAATGTAATTTATTCCTCAGATGGCAAACAGCAATTACTTCACTCTTTAGTGCACATGTTAATTCAGAAATAATTTTAATATACCGACATTTCATTACATTTGTAATAGTAACTTTGTAAAAGTATTTTCTGTCACTTTTGATTAATTAAATTGCTGAATAAAAGTAGAATTATCTTTTAAAAATAAGTCTTTCTGAATCCTACGTTAGAACAGTAGTGTATGCGAGAGCATTCCCAGCAGTGCACACTTCTGCCTAAGATTAAACTCAAAGGCCTGGCCTGATTAATAATGCACTCAGAGGAATTTAATAAGGAGCTGAATGCATTAAAAGTCAGTGCAGCACGCTTTGAATTAAAACATGCATATATTTGCATATATCATTACACATGTATCTTTGAAGTAGGGTTTACTGCAACTAACTATTTACCCCCTTTTGAACTGCAGGTGCAGGTGTATTCCTCTTTTGCCTTGAATAATCAGGCTGATATCTACACAATGCCAACAGTTGGGTTTGAGCTCAGGCTTTGGTGTGGTCTTAATTCTTCTGCATAAGAGAGACCGCAGCTTGATTACCATGAAACAGTCAGTCACTGGCACATGCTGTCCACCTTCAGCTTAGGCAGATCTGTCTAGCTTAGTGCCAGCCTCGGTAACCATGACAACAAAGCACCACAGGAAAGATCAGTACATTTTCTGAAGCCACACCGACAAAGACAGTAATTCTATGATCAGTCTCTCTCTGGTTCTGAGGTTATTTGATTTCCTTTTGCTATTATTGTTAGTTAAAAAATTTAATTAAACATTTTCCTCATTGGGTTTGTCGGTATGAAGTAGAGCTTATCACTTAGAACCGAATCCCAAAAACGGATGGAATGGAAGAAATATAAACGTAAAATAAAGAATATAGACATTTAAATGATGTCTACTACAGTGAGTCATTTAATGCACGAAGTGACATGTCACTGTGTGCCACAAGGGGGCATTCCTAGAAAATCCAGTGGCAAAAGAACTTGGCTTCACTTTCCAACCTGATTTTTGAGATCAAACAGAAATAAACAACCACATCTATACTTTTTTGCCTGATGATTTAAGTCATATGTACAATAAATAATTTGTAGATATATTTTCTGTCCAAAATGACATTGTTAATGTTGTGATGTGTATTGGTGATATGTCTCATTTCTTGTTCTCTACTTTAGTGTGGAACAGGCTTAGCACGTATGAGTATATTGTGCGACAGCGGCATCGACAAGAGGCCAAAGATTCCAGAAAGCCCCCTCTAGAGAATGAAGCTGGGATTCCCAAGATGAATCTATTCAAGGTATAACAGACAAAATACAGACAACACTTTTTAAGGTGTAATTGGCATTTTGATGTTCAACATCTATACTGTACAGTTTAATTTTGGGTAAAATAACCCAAATAAATAATAAAATAATAATAAAATATAATAAAATAAGCTTGTACTACAGTAGGCTAGATTGAATAGGCTATATTACCTTAATCTTTTGTGTATCATTCTGTAAAATTAATAACTCAAATATGGTTCAAATAGGCCTCTGGGCTCTGGAAAAATAGAAAGGACTCATTATTCTAATGCACTAGCTGTGTTATATGTATAATTTGTCTCGCATCAATTTACTTTGATAATTGCTAAACAAACAATAACAATAGCCACATATACAAAATATAAAATTTATATTTATATATAATTGTTACATTTCTTAATGTTTAATGGTGATTTTTTTTTCTTCTTTATATTATTAAATAATTTTTCATTACATTTAAAGCAAAGAGTATGCATTATTTTACTGCTGTTTGATAACCTAATGTTAAGGGGTAAATCTTTAAAATAAAAAAAGTTCTCCAGAATCTTAAGAGAATTGTGATCTTTATTCAAAGCTAAAAAAATTATGATTCTCATTTTATCCAGAATCGTGCAGCAATAAATAGAAAATCTATTTAAATTTTTTTATTTTTTTTATTTTGCAATATTCATCATATTTATATATATTTTTTAATAAAATGTATTTTTAATGAATAGATGCAGCCTTTGTGCGATAAGGGGATTCCTTCAAAAACAATAAAAAAATTTACTATCCCCTATCTTTTGAATAGTTCATATGTATGTAGATATGTATGTAGATATGGCCATGTCACCACACATCCAAATTTTATAATGGTGTATGTTTTTGAACCTTTAAAGTAATGCATATCTGTTTACAAATCAGCTTTCCCATGAATGCTTATGTACTGAAATTGAATATTGAAAGCAGACCATGTGTTGCCCATATACGTAATCATCAGGGTGGCTAGCTCATGGCAACCCAGCTGTTGTAACAACCAGGTCGTTAAAACAAGTTAGTGTGGGGACGAAATCATCTGTGCAGTTGCTTCGCAAAGCAATTAACACATTCCCTGGAAAACCTCTCCAACAGGCTACTGTCAACTTCTTCTCTCAGGGGCGGTGCATTGAGCTCACACTGAACTATAGGAAATGAGCTCACACCATGAGTTCACATCCTGCCACAGAGCACATGTTGTGTTTTCTAAGGACAGTGGGAAGCTGCCGTAATGCACATTTAGCTCTGTGCTTTTAAAATTTAATGTTGTAAGCAGGCATTCTGCTCTTTAATAGAACTGTTTTTAATGTTCATAATAATAAGAAATGTTACTTGGACACTAAATTATTGCCTATTATATAATGATTTCATACATGTACTTTTAACATACAATATACATTTATTATTCTAAATGCATGGCATTTTGCAAGAATCTCTGACCAAGGCAGGCTGTGGTTTTAGTAGGTGCTTTACAGAAGGGTTATGTAAGTTGACCCCATCCTTAAATCGGTAGTTTTTGAGAGGCGTGCATGTGACTTCACTGTTCGTTGAGAACTGTTTGCTTTGGCAGACTATGTAGATTGTGGTGTTGGGCAGGGCTGGCATTTCACTAATGTTATGTTAGCACACAAGCGCATATGTGCCATCAGTACCTCACACCGATAAGGCGCACAAATTTGCACAAATACTCTGTTTTATTGAAGCCATTTTCTAAAATCATTTCATTCATCGTTCGTTTTTTTTTCTCAATGTACACACAGCACCCTATATTGACATAAAAACACAGAATTGTTGACATTTTTGCACATGTATTAAAAAAGAAAAACTGAAATATCACATGGTCCTAAATATTCAGACCCTTAGCTCAGTATTTAGTAGAAGCACCTTTTTGATCTAATACAGCCATCAGCAGCATGCAACGTTTTTCCCACCTGGATTTGGAGATTTTCTGCCATTCCTCCTTGCAGATCCTCTCCGGTTCTGTCAGGTTGGATGATAAACGTTGGTGGACAGCCATTTTCAGGTCTCTCCAGAGATGCTCAATTGGGTTCAAGTCGTGGCTCTGGCTGGGCCATTCAAGAACAGTCATGTTGTGAGTTGTTGTGAAGACACTCCTTTGTTATTTTAGCTGTGTGTTTAGGGTCATTGTTATGTTGGAAGGTAAACCTTTCGGCTCAGTCTGAGGTTCTGAACACTCAGGTTTTCGTCCAGAATATCCCTGTACTTGGCTGTTTTCATCTTTCCCTTGATTGCAACCAGTCTTTATGTCCTTGCAGCTGAAAAACACCATGCTTCACTGTTGGGACTGTATTGGACAGGTGATGAGCAGTACCTGGTTTTGTTCACACATACCGCTGAGAATTAAGGCCAAAAGGTTCTATCTTGGAGTCCTACAGGTGTTTTTTTAGCAAACTCCATGCAGGCTTTAATGTCTTGCACTGAGGAGAGACTCTGCCTTAAAGCCCTTGTGGAGAGCTGCAGTGATGGTTGACTTTCTACAACTTTCTCTCATCTCCCAACTACATCTCTGAAACACAGCCACAGTGATCTTTGGGTTCTTCTTTACCTCTCTCACCAAGGCTCTTCTCCCCCGATAGCTCAGTTTGGCCACATGGCCAGCTCTACGAAGGGTTCTGGTCATCCCAAACCTCTTCCATTTAAGGATTATGGAGTTCACTGTGCTCTTAGGAACCTTGAGTGCAGCAGAAATCTTTTTGTAACCTTGGCCAGATCTGTGTCTCTGAGTTCCTTTGACCTCATGATTCTCATTTGCTCTGACATGCATTGTGAGCTGTAAGGTCTTGTATAGACAGGTGTGTGGCTTTCCTAATCAAGTCCAATCAGTATAATTCAAACACATCTTAAGGATGATCAGAAGAAGTGGACAGCACCTGAGTTAAATATGAGTTTCACAGCAAAGAGTCTGAATACTTAGGACCATGTGATTTAGTTCTGCAAAAATCTGCAAAAATGTCAATAATTCTGCATTTTTCTGTCAATATGGAGTGCTGTGTGTACATTCAGGGGAAAAATTAACTTAAATTATTTTTGAAAAATTCTGAATATTTTTATGTACCCACTGTATACTTCATAAATATGCTTTGACACTTCTGTTTTCAAAATGGAGGGAAAAAAAAACATGCATCCATCTATATACACACCTGTGCAAATATACCTATAAATATAGGCTACCTATTGTGAATTTTATTTGATGATGTTGAGTTGCAAAAATAAGCAAGCCCTTAAATAACTAAGAAACTGAAGAATCACAGGTTATTTATTGAAAATAATTGCTAGTGGCTTTATATTACACTAGTTTGGGTAAATGTTATATGGATCTTTTTTTTTTTTTTTATCCCAATTTTTTCTTAAGGATGTACATCGGGGTGATCCACATTCAGTACTAATGTGAATAATAAAGCTTATAAATACCTTGCTTTGAAAATGAGTAGTGGTCTCGCATGAAACAAATGTATCTCTTATAATCCTATATTCTGTATGATTTATTTTCCATATTTTGTTGCAGCAGCAGGTCAGTTATAGCGGGACATTTGGTTACACCAATCCTGAGATGGAGGTAGAAGATCCAACTGCCATGAGCTCCCGAGAAGGATCAGCGTGAGTTTTGCCAGCCAGATTAATAAAACGTATAGCATTTTTTTAAAAATAGAACATTTAGTATTTTTAAATACTCTTTGCGCTGCTCTGCATTGTTTTCATTTTTAATGCACTGTTAAACCCAGTTAATTGCATGGTGAGGGACTTGAGTTTAGAACATTTAGAAAATAATTTGGCTGTAAACATTTGAACAGCTGACACTAGTGTTAAATTTGCCCAAACAGCTCATTGTCTAAGCAAGCAAGCAAGCGATTAAATGTAGCTGACTTGACATCATGAAAAAATAGAGTAGAAAAACAATCTTTCAGAAAAGACCAAGACTTGGCTTGCTCACCCCCTAAGCCTGCCTGCATTAATGTCCTCAGTCCAGCCAAATCAACGTTACTCTGCACATGTTCTTCCAGTTGGGGTTTAAGGGATGATTGATTCCTTTAACTGTGACTCTAAAAATACAGATAATCTAATTCATTTTATTGGGTAATTATGGTATCATGTCAACCTTTTGAGAACTCGGCTGAAAGAGAAGGAAGGATATTACTGCTTTTGTGGGGTTGTAAAAATTTGAGTTAGAGGATCAGTTGCAGATTAAAGAATTTTTATATCTGCAGGGACTAATCCTTTGGTTCCTTATATATCTTTGTGCATTTTTCTGAGTTTTTTTTTATTTCTCAGGCTTCAAACTGAACCAATTGTGCAGAAGCAGTTACCGATGCCTGTTTTGCTCATGTGTCGTATTGACACTGCATTAACCGCATTAACACTGTTTCATAACAGAGATTACAAAACAGGCTTTGACATTATTTCATGTCATGGGGCAGAATTGTTTCCCATGGAATTTCATTTTCCAGGTTATGAATGCCTCATTGTTAACTTGTTTGTTTAGTACAAGATTTAGTTTGTTAGATTTTTTGTTTAGGTCATAATAGTCTGTACAATAGTAATATTGCTAATAAGCTTAGATGGTTGTTATTTCTATTTTAATTTCTATTTTATACTTGTTATACCCATTCAGATAACATTTGAAGTAAATAAATGAATTTAAAAAATTGTATTTTTTTTTTTTTGTACAAGCTTTGAGTAATGGATGTCTCTCCACAGGCGTTATGGCAACGGCCGGGTCAGAGGCTCGTCTGAGCACATGGGTGAAGAAGAGCTCCTCCCTGCTGTCATAACAGAGAAAAAAGTATCTCCTCACCCTCACAAACACACACAGGTGTGACACATTAGCACACACACCACAACCACCAGAAAATCAATTATATATTAAATTCTGTCCTGTACACTCTAGTGAAGTTGTAATGTCCATCTGGCGCAACATATGCCCAAACAGTTTAATTTATTTCCATAGAAAAAAAAGAGGAAAGTGCGGAAACTTGCAGCCGAGGTAAACAGTGACAGGTCCATTGACACCAGCACCACCAAAGGCATGCCAAAGACTTTTGCTGAGCAGGGTAAGACAAGCATACACAATCAACCGATGACTGTGAAATCTGATTTACACGTACTGCTCAGAAGTCTGAGGTCAGAGTTTTGTTTTTGTTTTTTTTCTTCATGTTTTTGAAAGAAGCCTTTTTGTGCTCAACAAGGCTGAACAATTGTTTGGTAACAGTGTAAAAGTATTTCTTGACATTTTTGATCAATTTAATTAATTATTTTTTTGAACGACGTTGATATTTTAATTAGCAATAGTCTTTCTCACCCAAGATTTTTGCATAGTGGTGTCCATTCATTAATTTAGCTTGTATAATGTAAATTACAAATTAAATACAACAAAGTGATTATTTCAAGGAGGCGGACGAGTAGAGCAGTACAGCACAGAATAAAAGTATTTTAATAAAAGTTTTAGTGTTTACTTGCAAGTATCCCTATGTCAAATCCTTATCCTTACCATACAGTAAGTACATTTAGGTAATTAATATTACTCTGTAATTACACTGTAACAAGGACACCTTCGAATATCTTGTAACCAAAAAGCAATTAAAAGCATGTGATTTTATGTATTAGTGCAAGTGCCTTTTTTTTTTTTAATGGCTACATTTTGTATATTTTATAAACACAAATAAGAGGCACCGTGCTGAACTACACAGTATAAGCAGCATAACACACAGTGAACATGAAAACTAGACAATCCTGACAGTGTGTCACTGCTTTAGGAGATTAGTAAGTTATGGAAGATGTTGCTATGCTATAATATTAAACGGTATGGTAGATCTGTATCGCTGAACAACACCCTGTTTGCTTTAGACTGAAGTATTGCACTAAGAATCTAGCTACAATATTACAGTACGATAGAACAGTTGTCTTTAAGTGTTTTTTAGCCTTTGTTGCATCGCTTAGTTGTAATTTAAAGCGTTTGAATAATTCTGTAATAGTTCGGTGTTCCTAAACTGCCTGTGTGTAACTACTGAAGCCTATTTCTGCCTTTTTATTTGAAAAAACATCCATTAGTAAATCATAATTATGACATGAAAAGGAAGATTTTAAATTAGGCATGGATTAGATTTATGTATGAGTTAAACTGGTTCTCATAATGAAAAGGGCCCTAGATGTCAGAAAAGCATTAATAAGTGAATAAATAAAATACATAAAACGTCATAATTATGACAAAATTGAAATTAAGACTGAATAAGTTAAAAATGAATAAGTTATTACTGTTTGTAATAATCAAATTTATCTCACAATTATGAAAGTTGTCTTTGAGAAGGTTTAACATTTTATATGACAGTTTGTCATAATTTAAAAATATTTTTATAATACTAATATTTTTATATTTTTACGGAAAGTAGAAATTAGGAGTGACTGCAGGAATTATAAGAGTCATAGAAGTCATAATTCATTAAATAAATTTTTGCTTTTTATGACAGTTTGTCATAAATGTACTATAAAAAAGTCAACTTATGTCCTAATTGACATTTCCATCTCTTAATTATAATTTATCAGACTTGATTGTTTTTTTCCTTATGTTACAGAAATGAGACAGTTCAATAGATTCTCAAATAATTATATCAAATGCTTTAAAAAAGCATTTTGGTGTTTTTCAGTGGTCTTGATATTGGTGAAACTGTGTGTGAGTAGTTACCTTTGTGGTTTGTGTTTGTGCTTTACACAAATAGAGTCCTCTGTAGCTGCTGCCACTGTGTCCTCCTCTCTTGGCCAGCGTTTACCCTTCCCAGCATTCCCCCTGCGGGCCTCCCTCCCCCCTCTTGCACCCGTACAAGCCGCTGGTCCTCCTGCTGAGTATCATTCTGACTCCGCAGAATCTCTGGAGGAGATCCCTGTAGCAATGGCACGGCTTGGCAGTGCAGCTCTGGCCGGCACTACTACTACTACTGCTGCTCTGTCTGTCACCAGCTATTCCTCTTCTCTCCAGTGCGCTTTGCCTTCCTCAGCAGCTGGACAAGCTTTACCCTCTCCCCAGCCCAGGACCAAGAGGAAAACAGTCGTTCGGAAAGCTACAGAGCAGAGGTTTGAGATGAAGTCACATAATCCATCTATGTTTGTGAGTCGAGAATACGGAGAGCCTGCCATGTCCCAAGAGTGCAATATTACAGAGGAAAGTCCTCGTGTGACGAAACGCAAACAGACCGGTAAAAAAAGAAATATGGAGGACACTAAACCCAGCTTGAGTTTAGGAGCCCCGCTGGTGTAGTGACTACTACAGAGACACATCATTAATAATCTGGACTTACTGGGCGCTTGTTTCTCCAAAAAAAACAACAACCATGAGCTGCTATAGAAAGATCACATAAAAACTAATGTAGCACTGATGCGACCTATGCAAACACCACTGAATGTCAGCAGTTAGAACCTTTTGCTGGACAAAACATCTAATGCTGGTTGAAATTGGTCAGTGTCATTTGGTCTGAACTTCTCAAATTACATAAGTTGCATATAGATATGTTTGAATGTGGGACATCAGGTCAGATTCACTTATATATTTAATATATATTTATTCATGAAATTGTTGATTGTGGATTGAAACCTTGGACTTGAGGCTCAACTTTATGAATCATGAATAATTTTGAGGAACCCATGACACTATAAATTATGAACTAACTTATTTAGCCTTTCATCAACTCCATTACATTTCATTACAACATTCATTATGTTTTTTTAAACACTTAATGCAGTGCTGCCCTTCTTAATTATTTATTCATATCTGAAATGCCAAAGTTTGTTTAGTTTTCTATGATGAACCATGCATGACCACTATCGCTTTTAGGGTTTTTATTTCATATTTTTACATAAATGTATATTAAGTTACCTTATTTTTTAAAATTATTTTTGTTAATTGTTGCTTTTTGGTTTTGTTTTTTTCTGCTTTAATGTCTGTTTGTCAGAACTTGAGTTTGAGTGTATAGAGTGTACTTCTACTCAAGTGCTTCAGTCACTTTCTAAATAAACATATCATATTAAGCAGTGCCACATGATGTCGGCCCTTATGAATGAAGTCCACTCCCTCAATCGCAAATGCTGCTCAGACAACCCAGTTACACAGTTGTTTATCTAGCAACAGAAATATTGTTATTACATGATGTTTGGGGAAGAGTGGGTGGCTAAATGATGGCCTGATGAGGAAGCCATATAAAAATGTGTGCTTTTTTTGTTTTTTTAATCATCCTATAATTATATCTTATACTGCGTTCCATTAAATGTATATTTACTAGATTGTCTAGATATTTGAAACATGAGAAAAATGAAAAAAAAAAAAATGGTTTCACAGAATAAATGTAAATCTGAGCTGTTTCTACTGAAAGAAACTTGATATTAAAACATCCCAGTGCCTTTGTTTTGTCTTAAGATGGACACTAGTAATACTTTGACATGTTTATAAAAATTACTGTTTATTAATGTCCTAATTAAACTATTGCATAATCCTGGCTTAAGCTAAGCCCTGTCTATGAAACCGGGCTTTTATCTTTTAAATCCCAATTTCTACCACTCAATAAAAACAGCACGTGTAGCATTGCATAATTGCTGCCCTGTTTTTATGTGTACAGAATTTATAACTTTTTTTTGTTTTCCAAAGGACATTTTCCTTTAAAGAATACACAGGCTCCTGCTTCTGTATGAGTCGATTCATTCAGAATCCAAAGCAAAAATATTAATGGGTGTCTATAGCAACACTTGGGTAATACAAATACATGACAACTTGCAGACTTGGATGAGAAATTATCCAAATATTTAACATCGACATCAAACTACACATGCTTTGAAAAGAATGTCAGAAGTTTTTAACTGAGTAATATTACAACTCTACCGACAAAGGACATTCAGTACCTTAACCTGCACACAGTCATGCACCTGCTGTAGCTCCTAGTATATTTCATATAAGTTATTAATGGGCTTATCAGCTGAGGGCACTGCCAGGCCAGAAAGTTGAGAGAAAGCCTGTTGTCAAGGCCATAGCATGGAAAAACAATAGTAAATAATGGTCACACAGGTGGAGATGAAAACATCCACAATTGAGTCACCATATCCACTAAAGAAGTGTTTGGTGAACCAGTGAAGTTTATTTACCAACAGTTGAAGTATGATGTCATTGACAGTTATTGTGATTTCCTTGCCTTTATAATGGGGCTATTGTTTTGGTTTTGAAAATAGCACAGACAAGATGGATCCTGTTCCCTCACCAGCTGGATAAAATCATTCAGACTCTCCTTCCTCCTGCTCTCAAAGCTCAGTATCATGCTCCTACATCCACTTAATGTCAAACTACTATAAAAACAGGCTGCCTATTCGGCTTTTAAAATATTTCATAGGTATATTAATATTTATAAGCCATGAAAACATTTTAAAATGTCTGTGCAGTTGCAATTTTTTTGCTGTTTTTGCAGTGTTGTGTACCCACAGTAACCATGGCATCAGGATACTACAACAGTGTTGCTCTGCTGAGGAGAGGCATGCAGCAGAACTTGTGACAGGACTCACAGTGACAGCAGCAGCATTGCTGACAGAAAGCTTTTGGCTGGAGCCAGCGGCACACTGCACCCAATTATTCACCAGAGATGAAGAGCTCAGTTTTCATAATTCACCTTGGCTGTTTTATAATATGTTTAAACTATTGTCAGTGGAACAGATTTATAGGCTGTTCTGATCATCACAGTCAAACAAAGGCCTTATAATGACTTCTCATGAATTATACAGTGCACACGGAGGAGAATTTCGCATTGTCAGTATGGAGTAGTGAGTTTAGTTAGTTTTGTTCCCATCCTATAACTAGTAGGCTTATCAAATTGTACCCTCACACTAGTGGAAAAAAATACATACTAATGATGTATATAACTCTATATAAAGTTTGATAGTTACATTTATCTTACTTTCTAGGCAAAAATACTCATAACGTGATATGGTCCTACAGCTACAGCTGTGTGAATGTAAATTATCACAAAATATATAATCACCCAGCAATATTGTTTTTAAGTAAGTTGAATATAGTATTCAACTTTACCAGTACTTACACAGAGTGATGCTATATAGCCAATTCCAACTTGTTAATATAATTGCTCTGATTGGAAAAATGTGACTACAAGGCATTAATAAGTCATAAACATTGTTTATTGGGAACAAAAATTAACAACAGCCAGCTATGCTAGCACAACATAAAAATGGAAATTACAGAAAAAAAATTATACCTTAGATATATTCAGCAGAAAAAGTATCTAGACCTCTCTGTCTTGTATCAGGAAATTAAAACCGACATTGGCAGTTATGCAATGTGAACAGAAACCTGATGACTCCAAAAATTCACCATGTACCTTCAATCCATACCTAAATAGGTTTACTTCAGTTCAGTCCAGCTAAATAAGCTGTGGCCTCCATATGCAGCAAAGGTAGGGTTGACAGAAAGATTTGTTAAACAGAACTGTGTGTCCTTTCACTTATCAAATGCCTCTCAATCTGTTTCATTCATTTCCAACAGTGACCTCATCATCTATAGCTCTTAACCAGAAAAAAAGGAAAGAAAATAAGCAATCGTCTCTATGACAACATTTAAAACAAAAGCCGAAAAATGAAGTGAGTGTTTGATGCCTTTAGTTTGACCCTTCGGTGGCTCCCACACATCTCTCTGATTTTCCCACCGCTTGTGTTCATTAAATCCCAGCATTGTTGTAGAGACCAGTGGTCATGGTTGGACAGATCAACCCATCACGTGATTTTAGACAAATCGTACGAAATCGTACGAGTGAGGTCGTACGAATTGGCACAAATTTGGCACCTCGTACGAATATGTACGAATTGCTCGTGAGACTGTGTTGATTTATCAGTGTATTTCAAAGATACAAAACAGATTTCACTACTTTAATAGCTTATTCTATTAACATTGTATCAGTTAAATGGAATTACGGTATTTAACTGTAAATTTAACTTAAAACTGTTAAACATAAAACTGTAACGACAGGATGTTACAAAAACATTGTTACCATATTTTTTATGGTCACATTCTGGCAACCACAGCTGCGAGTTTTTTTACCATAGATTTTTTTTCACAATGTAATTATCAGCCCACTCCCTGCTAATCATCCTATCAGAGCAAGAGATACTTCCTATAAATAGTATGAGGCCCTTTGCCTCAGTCTCTTGATCTAAGCATCCCTCCTCCTCACCTACTTCACCTACCTTTTGCTCCTTCTCTGAGGGGGGCACGCAGGGTTTAGATCAGGCAGCCAGCCTCTCACTTCCCCGAGCCCAGTAGTGTTGATAACCCTAGGGCTCGGGAGCCCGCCGAACCCTGAGTCCTTTCCACAGACAGCATGCCAAACTCGCTTCGCCTTTGATTAATTACCAGTAAGTACGAATTTGTGAATGATAACAAAAATAACACCCAAATTTATATACATTTTTGCCAAATTGTTCAGCCATACTAACAAGCACAATATCCCTACCCTTATCCTATCCTCATAGCTATAATAATAATAATAACTCTCTTGAACATTTTGATGGCAACCATTCACATTCATTGCTGAGACACTGATGCAATGCTACATTCCTCCAAATTTGATGAAGGAACAAACTCATCTACATCTCGTAGGGCCTGAGGATGAGGATATTTCAGCAGATGTTATGTTTATTACTGTATGTATGAATGTTCACAGAAATGAAAGGGACAGTTAGATTCACTGATGTTGGGTGTTACCGTCTAGTCAATGTTTTCACATCTTCCCAAATGAATCAAATATTCATGAGCATCATTTAGCAATGTGTCTGAACCCTCGTTTGGAGCAAGACATCGGGGCAGATCAGTCATTTAGCCCCTGAAGAAGACAATAGAAGCTGTAATATTACTCAGTGAAGTGTTGCTGAAATTAGCCAAGCTCCCGGAGCACTGATGGATCTAGACTCTGTAATTGTGCTCTTTTCCTCTGGGTGTGTTGTGGGCATATTGTTTTTGTGAGTCACAGCTGGAACTGATAAAACATTCGATTTTTTTTATTTTTTTTTTTATGAAAAATCCATCAGATGTTTTTTTTTTCTCATTCTCATGTGTATTTTGGGATTTGACTGGTGCTGGGACTGTTTTTCACTTGATAGCTTTTGTTCAGTTTGTCTGATTATATTTGTCTGCTGACATGGATCGCTTTAACAAGATGTGCATATTTTGTAATTATTAATATATTTAATTTTTGGTTATTATTAAATAGTTAAAAAAAATGTTGAGTCTACAGTAAATCTGATGTAAAATAGTCCTAAATTAAGTTAAATAAAAGCTAAATGTGTTGTGTTATGTGTATAAAACATTTATGCATTTATAAAGTCTAATTTATTGATTTACTTTTAATGTAGGTAGATTTAGGTAGATTTTATACAATTTAATAAAAACAAAAACATAAAAAAATTTTTTTTTTACATTTTATATATATATATATATATATATATATATATATTTTTTTTTTTTTTTTTTTTATTTGATTTGGGGATTTTTTTTTAGATGTGTGTCTTAAAAGTAAATAATAAAAGCTAAATTTAGGTAATATTTGTTTATTTAAATACATTAAATTTGGCTTGTTTTATATTTATATATTTACTTGTTTGCTCATTTATTTATTCATACTCATGCATTTACGTTAAGCTGTTACTTTTGTATGTTTTTATGTAAAATACATTTAGGAAGTTAGTTACATGTTAATTTACATTTATAATTTACAATTTATACAGAACATATAATTTTGGGGTTATTTGTGTAATCATGTTGAAACTGCTAAATTATTTTCCGCTTGTTTTCTATGACATTCTGTCCCTGGCTTTGGCTTGTTCTCAATCCTCCAGTCGTGATGATGTTTGTTGAAGCATTGGTTCTGCTGCGGCTCAGATGAATGACTCTCTCACATCAGCTCTTGATTGGAGAGTTGTGGCGCTGGCTTTAATTATCCGCTGACAGCTGAGAGCCGAACACACACCTGTTGCACAGCTGCATGAGAAACACTTGTTGAGCGACACGCAGATGAAAGATCTCCAGAAAAAGACAGACTCTCTACCTGAGCAGCACTCTCAGCTACACACACACACAGGCATTTTTTGGCTGGAAATGGGCTCCACATTGCGGCTCATTCTGGCCAACAAACGCCCACTTAGACAGGAACAGAGCAAACCACCAGCCGGAGCTTATTGTATTTTTATGCTCCAGGTTTATATGAGACAATTGGCATGGACATACTCAAGCTTGTTAATATGAATATATTTTATTTTTGGGTTTTAAGTTGTGTCAATGAAGTAATATAACAAAAGCAAAATTGAGGTGGAATCTATTTCATTATTTGTTTATTTATTTAAATACATTATTTTATATGATAAAAATTAATCTATTCATTGTTTGATTATATTAATTAATTATATTTAAATATAAATCTATATTTAAATGTAGATTTGTTTTTTTATTTATATAAAAAACTATATATATATATATATGTATATGTTTTCTTTTATTTATTATTATACATTTAACATAAGCAAAAAAGGCCTCAAACACTAGCTGCTCTATTCTTTTCTATTCTATCTTTTTTCTTTTTATTTATTATACAATTAAAAAAGGCTAGGCTAACATAGCACTTACATATCAATGCTCTTTTGTTGGTTTTGATTGTTTCCATTGTCCTCAATCGTAAATCGATTTGGATGAAATCATCTGCAAACTGACTAAATGTAATATAATGTAATAAAGCAATACGCCCCAAGAAGCTGTGGTTTACAGTGAATTTATAACAGCTAAGGGGCGTTGTTAGGAAATACAGCAAAGTACACATTTTATTTCTTCAAAATAAAACAAAGCTAATAAAATGTAATGATGTTACTCAAGACATGTGTCTTCCACCAAACAATGTAGTTCCTCAGAAACACTTGTGGTTGCAACCAGTCAGAATCAAGGACCAGAGTGATCCGTTTTATTATGTATAGTAATACATTTCCATGTAAAATGTAAAAGCATATTTTGATATTAATAGTTTCTCTTGTATGTAGTTGGGCTGATGTACTGAATGTTTCTTCATCATCAGGAGCAGCTCAGATGTGTTTTTTGGCTTCATTCCTGCGGTTGTTTCTCAGGAGGCGAAGCTGAGGGAGCTGCTGGATGTGGGCAATCTGGTGGGCCGGATCGAGAACCGGATGCTGACGGTGGTGACCGGGCCAGACATGGTCAACATCCAGTACCTGAACTTCATGGCCTTCCAAGAAGACGTTGCCAAGGTGCGTGAGATTAGATCATCTGATACACTCTTAAAAATAAAGGTGATAACATAAAAAATGTTTGAACGGAGATTTTTGAATTTTATGCACAACATTAGCACAGGTCTCAATATAGTTGGGACCATCTCCTCTTCATTTCAAAACAGTTTGAAGACTGAGGTTATGAGTTTCTAGAGTTTTGTTGTAAGAATTTAGCTCCATTCTTGTCTGATATAGATGTCCAGCTGCTGAAGAGGTTGTACTTTGGTGGTCTTTGCACTGTAGTAAATGAGATTTCCAAGGCCTTTGCATTATTTTCGAAGCATTCATTAATGTTTTTACACACTCTTTTACAGATCAGAGAGCCTCTGTGCATCTTTACTTCTCTGAGACATCATGTTACAGACCTGATGTTCTCCCAGCTGAATCTTTTAAAAATCTCCTGCTTTTTCAGCCCTTTGTTGCCCCTGTCACAACTTTTTATAGACCTGTAGCAGGCATCACATTTGAAACCAGCTCATTTAGTGGATACAAGTGTAAAATGTCTCAGTTTCTCATGTTCTGTTGCACATAAAATATTGGCACATGTGATTCGAAAGTCTTTTTGTTCTCATTTTAGTCACATTTTAAAAATGTCCCAGCATTTCCTGAATTGTTGTGAATGGTTCCGTTAAGAACCATTTAACATCTTGAAGAACCTTTCTATTCCACAAAAGCTTCTTTGTGGTGAAAGAAGGTTCTTCAGATTATAAAAAGCCAAGTAAGAAATGGTTCTGTAAAGAACCCTTTGGCTGAATGGAAGCATGTCTGTGAGGAAAACCTTTAAGCACATTTATTTGTGACGGTGAGATATTATTCCAGTCGGAATGCTTGACCTGGATGGTTTTAATGAAATGTCTTTTGTTGGAAGGAGTGGGCAGATGAGCTGTTCAGTCTGGCGTCGAACCTTCTCGCTCAGAACATGGGCCGAGAGTCCTGTCTGGAGAAAGCGTGAGTACCTGAAGCTCACGTTTACCTACTTCCATCGCGTGATCTCGTTTTAAAATGTGTTCATGAGTCATTGGCAGTACTCCATTTGGATACGGTAACACTTTAAGCCTTTGTGTTTAATCCATTATAAATGTATTCATAATGCATGCTGTAATGCATTATATGATTTCATAAATAGCTGTGACAAAAAACACATTAGAATATTAGAAAGCTTGCTTATTGTAGAAATTCTATTTATTTTAGATGCATTTAGAAATTATAATTTTTTATAGTTACTCATGGTATCATAAAATGCATTATAATGTATAAATAATGCAGTAAAACTATATATATATAAGTATATATAAGTATTATAAAATGTGCTATATATATATATATATATAATGTTACATTTATAATATATATCTTATATTTTTATCATTTGTTTGTATATTTAAATGTATGTAGTTATCATTTGTCTATTATTATTTACTATTATTATTATATTATTTTTTGTCTTCTTAATATTTTATCTATTTTTGATTTTTTTTTCCCCATCTGTGTATTTTGTCTAATTATCTGAAGTAATTTTAATAAAAGCAAAATAAATGCATTTAATTTTTTTAATTCTTGAATGATATAAACGTTCTGTGTTTAGTGTTAAATCAGCATCCCTGTTTGTTTATTTATTTAGTTATTGTATGTAATTATATACAGTTATATTTATATCTATACTATATGTATATTTTATTATCTAAACACAATCAGTAAGTCATGAGTATGACAGAGTGATGTAGTTTTTCTGTGGTGTTTTTTCTCCAGCTTCACGAGACTCAAGCTGCAGACGAATCAAGAGGGCCGAATCCCAGTGAAAAAGTAAGACAGTGTGTGATGCGTGAAAAATAAGAACGTGATCAGATTCTTCTGATGTTTCTCGGTCTCTCTGCAGTATCTTCCGCATGTTCTCGGCTGACCGGAAGCGTGTGGAGACGGCGCTGGAGAGCTGCAATCTCTCGTCAGGCCGGGTGAGCATATGTTTGGCTAATTGCTCCAGAATCCCACTGACAGACAGGAAGACCGCGTACTTCCACAGGAAGTCAATTTGTGTATATGTGTACTTTTACATCGAGGTGCACCGCCTGACAAATGACATCTTACGTTTCTCTCCCAGGACCAAGGGGAATTTACTTGCCTTAATGTTTTACAGCAAATCTAAAAACTGAACATATGACATAAGGAGATATTCAAAATAAAAAGGCTCGGGAGGGAGAGAGTGCATAATAATAATTTTTTTGTTTTTTTTTTTGTATTCGTGTTATTTATTTATAAAAAAAATTTATGTGTTTATTTATTTATTTTATTATTGTTTTATGCCTATATTTATTTATACATTGATTTTATAGTTTTTTTCATTCATTCATTCATATATATATATATATATATATACAGTATATATGTGAGTCTGTATATATTCTTTATTAAATTGTTTCTGTATATATCTGTAATATTAATTCAATTAAATTACACATTCGATTTTTTTACGCATTTGATCTATTTATTAATTAGTCTATTTTGTCAGTATTTATATGTTTTAATTTTTTTACTTTTTTTATCTGCTTTTTAAATTTATTTTATTTATGTTTTATCATTACTGATTTGTTTTTTGTTTTTTACCTATAACTGTTTTATTTATTTATATTTGTTTATATTTAACTGCTTTTCATTTATTTATTTTATTTATACACCTATTTATTAATACATTATTTGATCAGTTTTTTTTTACCAGCATCGATGGGAGTCTGTTTGTTTGTCTTTTCTACAGAAAATGTAAAGGTTGAACGTTGAACATGGTGAGATTTTCAAAATCCATAATGCTAAAAGGCCTCAGGAGAGTCGGGAGGGAAAAGCGTGTAACTAATGAGAGATCCTCGCTTGGCCTCTACCTCTGACTCACTCACATTCACGTCCTTTCATCTGTTTTTTCCTCTTTGTTTGCTGCTTTTATATTTTGCGCGCGGTGAAGCATTAATCAGCCGCGGGTGAGAGCTGCATGTTTTGAATGTTCGCTGTGGAGATTAGCGCCTGACAGTATGTGGACGACACAACGTTATTGAGTGTGTCGTAATGAACCAATCGATTCGTTCTCAGGTGAACTAGGTGAATATAGTATACTATTCATATGAGAGCATGTGTTAGCCTCTCTGTATTGAGTGTCAGACTGAAGACTGGTTGTTAAAGGCTGTGTTTATTTGATGATTTGATGGTCTGATTTTGTTCGTCTCTGCAGAACGACTCCATTCCTTTGGAGGATTTGACACCTGACGTTTACAAATCATTCATCAACAACCTCTGCCCACGATCTGAGATCAACCAAATATTTGCTGATCTGTAAGTCTTTATATATAATAATGATAATAATGATGCCTTCAATAAAAACTGAAATAAATCAATCAATCAATCAATCAATCAATCAAGTAAATACAAATTGTTTGTTTGTTTTATGATTTCATGTATTTATTTATTTTTGTATATTTTTATTTGTTATACATTTAACTTTTTTGTAATTAATTTGTAAAAAAAAAATCAAATCTATTTCTATTTATTTGTTAGTTTTTTTGTATTATTTATGCATGTGTTGTTTTTTTTAATCTATTGGTTCATCTACTTTTCTTATTTATTTGTATGTATATATTTAATTATTTATTCATTTACTTTATATATTTATGCATGTATTTATTTGTCTGCTGTTTCTGTTTATGTATATACTTTTACTTGTTTTTTTGTATTCAAGTATTACTGTATATATCATTTTTTTCAATTTTTCTTCAGTTTTTTTTCTCAATTTTATTTCTATTTAATATTTTTTTTAATTTTTTTTATTTATACATTGTTTTTAACTGTTTCTCTGTTTGTGTTTGTTTTTTATCTATTTATTTTTCTACTGTTGTTTGATCCTCGTTACTGTTTTTTATGTATTTATTTACTATTTATTTATCATTTATTTATATTATTTTTACAATTTATTCAGCCTTTGTCTTATTTATTTATCCTGTTTTTTTTCTTTTATTTATTTTTACTTAATCTATTTTAATATTTTTTTTATTTATTCCTTTTTTAATGTTTTCATTTTATCAGTTTTCTTTATTTTTTGTGTAACTATTTATGTATGTATAATTACTGTACAGAATGTTGCCTGAAGTCATGTTGGACTGATACGAGTGTTGGATGAGTGCATTACAGTGTTGTAATTAGTTGGAGGCATAACAATTAAAAAATGCTGATGAAAGATAATTGATATTGATTGTAACCGAGACGTTCCTTTAGTAAACACAGCTCTGCTCGTAGGTATGATTATGAGTGAAGTATGATGAAGCGTATGCTCTCTCCTGTCTCTCTCCAGCGGTGCGAAGAGCAGAAACTATCTGTCAGTGGATGAGATGACAGAGTTCATCAACAACAAGCAGCGGGACCCGCGTCTGAATGAGATCCTGTACCCTCCGCTCAAACCCGACCAGACGCAGCTGCTCATGGAGAGGTTCGAGCCCAATGCCGCCGTGATTCAGAAAGGTCTGTAATCTTTCAGAATTCATCCGCTCTTGCTCTCACTTTCTTCTGCAGAGCACAATGAATCTTTTTTATTATTTCACAATAAAATCTAATATTTCATATATAGTAATATTTATCATCAACATCATCATCACCAATATTATTTATAATCATATTTTTATTTTATGAAGGGCATTAAAATATTTTTCCAAATCATATTTAGATCATATATCAGTATGTTTTTTAAATAATAGCTATGTTACTAATTAATACGAATATGAAAAAAAATATATGAATAAAGAAAATGATTAATATAATAATACGAGTAAAATAATTCAATAAAAAATTATGAATAAATAAACAGCAATAGTACTAATAATGATAACTATTTGTAGTAGTGCACATTCAGAATAAAAATTGATTACATAATATATGTGTGTGTGCTGAGTATATTTATTATGTTTATATGAACACACACACATGCATGTACGTATATGTTTAAGATGTGAACATATGTTATGTCTATATATTACATATATTTCTAAATAATATACATTATATAATAAATATAAATATATTAATGTAAATGCATGTAAATATAAAAAATTTTTTTTTTTGGATGTGATTAATTAATTAATTAATCATTTGACAGCACTTATTTATAGTAGGCCTATATTTAAAAATTAAGACATATATGTCTTAATTTCTGAGTTTTAACACATTACAAATCTGTCAGGTTCATTTAATCTCAATAACCCATTCATTTCTAGTTCCCAGTGACTAAAATAACACTATAAACGGTTGTTTGAAAAGACTCACTAAAAACTG
Source organism: Enteromius viviparus (assembly GCA_032353835.1). Classification (NCBI taxonomy): domain Eukaryota; kingdom Metazoa; phylum Chordata; class Actinopteri; order Cypriniformes; family Cyprinidae; genus Enteromius; species Enteromius viviparus. The sequence continues at coordinate 10,464,412 of JAUCNO010001819.1, forward strand.
AAATCATCTGAGGTTTTGTGTGAGAACTGGTGTAATATTCACTGAAAATCTTTCCCTTTGCTGCAGTTTTTAACAGCAGATATCAGCCTCTCTGAGAGCGCTTCTCCATCGATTGCTGATAGACAGCTCAGTGTAATTGTTAATTTCTGATAATTATGTGGGAGGGAAATCATTGCCTGGCGTTCCCCAGAGGTGCTGCGTTTATATAAGAGCAGAAGACATCCTTCTAATGGCGCTCTGTCTGTTCCCGTCATCACACTGACATGAAATATAATCCCTCATTAGTTTTTCACCCAATTTGTTTTAATGCAGCTGTCAATCAACACTGATGGTTTCCTGCCTTTCCATGTTCGTCTCGGGATTCAACCAACCATCCGTTACACGACCCATCCCAGTTACAATTCTGTTGCCATGGATACGTACTGTAAATATAGGATGCCGTTTACAGAAAGCTCAGACACATTTGAGAATTTTCCTCATGAAAGTTTAATAATTAGGCGTGAAACTTTGTTTATTCTTAGGCATTTCGCCTTGTTTACGTCTTTCCCCGGAGGTTTGCTGTCTGTCAGCAAATCAGCACACAGGATCATGAATATTAATTAGTTTGTGACTTTCACCCTACATGATTGGCTGGAAAAATTGATGCTGGAAAACAAAATACTAAAAGTTATTTAATATACAAACAAATACACAAATTTATTCTTAACAGAAAGGTATAGATATAAATAGTCCATCAGACTAAAAAGTTGTTATTTTACCCAAAATTTTTCTTTTTGTAATTTATAAGCACTAACAAAACATGCATTAGCCTTTATTTTAGTACAGTCAGGTCCATATAAATATTTGAACACAGGCACAATTTTTATTATTTTAACTGCTGATCAAAATATATCAAGTGCACACCCTGAGCTTTTTATTTAAGGGTGTTCTCATCAAAATTAGAGGAAAGCTTAGGAATAGCTCTTTAGTTTAATACGTCTCTGCGTCCTTTTTAATGAGACCATTGACTCAAATGCTGTTTTACGGCCTATTGCTTCATTGTTTCTACATCAGTTAAGCATCTTAAAGGTGTGCCATTGGCATTTGGAAGCTGTTGCTGTGAAGCTACATCACTAAAGGCAGAAACAGACACAAACAAAGAAACACTGAAGCCAGCCACAGTAAAGCATCACAGTAAAGTCTCTGATGAGCTCCACACGGTAAAAAATGACTGTGATTTTAATGGTAAAAAACTGTGAAAATGCCACAGTAAATACACGTTAAATAGTAAATTCCTGTGAAATATACAGGGAAAACCTGTAAACAAACATTCCCAGAACTCCCTGTATTGTATTTCAACTTTTGTTTGAATTCGATGTTTTCAGCTACAGTATGTGTCGTCTTAGTTTTTTCTTTTCAGTTATGTTTATTATCGTGTGACTTTCTTGTGCTTAACAGTGTATTTAAAAAAACAGATTTCAGTGCTTTAATAGGTTGGTATATTAACATTATATCAGTTAATGAAATTACAGTATTTAACCGTAAATGTAACTTAAAACGTAAAACTGAAAAACAAAGTGTTGTTATCATATTCCAATATTCCAATATTTAAACCTGTAAAGGATTCTCAACAAAATGTTACAAATGAACATTTTATTTATGATTAAATTCATTCATCCAATACATCTGACCCTTGAAAATGGAGGGCTGTGTATAAAAGTGGTTGCAATTCATAAGCATTTTATGTTATATTTTTTAATTAAAGCTTGAAATCTGCACTTCAATTTCATCATGATTGTGTCATTTTAATTTTCCCTGGAGCCGAAATTATGAAAATTATGTCCAAATATATATGGACCTAACTATAAAGATCTCTTTCTATAGGACATCTTCTTATAAGGCAGCTGCCTTCCTAGGAGGTGGACAGCGAGGAAGCGCGCTTTGAGTTTTCTTATTCTGCAGAAAGAAATAAGATTCTGCACCGTTTTTATTACCATAGCAACAATAACTCATGAGATGCAGTCTGAGGAGCCGGTTTATTTATATCTCTCAGAGCACAAGGCTCCACGGGCGAACCGGAGATCAGGTCACGGGATTATAATGATTGATTAGGCACATTGAGTCCGGAGGGGCCAGCGATGGCGATGGATGAGGACGATCATTGGCTTCTTTAGCTGACACCTCGCTGTCACGCAGATTACAACTCTGTTTTCTCAGTGCCATCTCAGAGACGGACGGAGGATGGTCTACCGCCCACACCACACACCAGACGCTCATATTTACATGCTATTGATTGTAGATTTGGAGGAACAATCGGGTGGTGAAGCAGGAGTGGTCTGCATTGGCAGGATTACATTGTGTCTGAGGGACATTCATTGTCTGAAAATCAATAAACACTGGGGGCGAGATGCTTATTTTTGTATCTGCCTTTTTTAAAAAGCGTGTTTCTTTTCTTTATCTCATGTGAAGCCTGGCATATGCAATGATCACATTTTTTCAAATGCAAACGGTTATTGAACCTGTAGACAAAGTATAAATTCAAATTTACATTTACATTTATTCATTTAGCGGACGCTTTTATCCAAAGCGACGTACAAGTGGGGAAACAGCAAGCAATTA
>JAUCNO010001819.1:10472187-10482901 GCA_032353835.1 Enteromius viviparus
TTCTTAAAATGGAAGTTATGTCAGATTTGGCTTGAGATCTTCTCAGGTCAAATTTGGTGTAGCTAAGTATAGACACACACACACACACACACACACGCAGTATTGAATGAGCATTTTCACACATGCATGTAGTGCTGGATAAATTGCATTACTCGCTCTCTTCTTACACATTCACATCATTGAATGAGTAGCATTTGCATACAAACATAGCTAGCCAAAACAAAAGATAAACACAAATAAAACACTATTGCCCCACCCGGGACAGAGTTGAAGTCTTTTTCTGGCTTCTATGTGTTGCTATGCTCAAGCCTCTGGTTCAACCCGACTGATAAATGACCCTGGTCACTATAACTCGAGCAGGCTCTCTTTCTTTCTCTCTCTTTCACACACACATACACTACACATTCACACTCTCTCTCTCTCCTTCTCTCTCTTTTATTACCATCCCTTGATGTTAAACAGGACGTCTCCATGGATACAGGAATAAACAGATGATAACAAGCCCTCAGCCTTTAAAGCCCATTTCAGAAGGGAGTAACAGGAGAGACAGAGAAAGAGAGAGAGAGAGAGCGGAACCAGACAGAAGTTGTGCAGACCTGTGAGTGTGTGTGTGTGTGTGTGTGTGTGGATTGCCAGCAACTGGAGTCAGTAGCACAGGTAAGAGCAGTTTCACTGATACTAATGTGAGAGAATGTCTTTAAATACAAATGCACATGCCCACATGCTCTTATCTTATTAACTGTATGCATGCACAGATTGCACACATAACATCTTAGACCCATACTACACCATGCATCAGCAGCTGTGGTTTGCAGATTGAAACATGGTGTAGAAATGTATTGCTGCATAGTAAAATGTGAATTTAGTGCATACGCTGACAATAACAAAGTGGTGTAATTTCAAGACAAGATGACATATGCTACAGATTTTGCAGCCAAAATCTGATATTTGCATTAATTACGATGAGTCACTGTGTTAATTGGAGTATCCATCATGACTTTTTATTGTTGGTATTTTTCTATTCTTCTGCTGGTTATAAAAATAAATAATAAAAAAATAAAATAAAATAAAAGTAAAAATGGGTAGAAAAGAACGTTTTTATTGCAAAAAAATTACAAATAAATAAATAAAAATTCTATGTATTTATAATATATAAATAAAATAAAATATATTTATAATAATAATAAACATTAAAAATCTAGTTTTCAACAGACAATAGTAACATGTTCTAACTGCAACATCTGCAGTCTGACTGAGGGCCATCAAGTGCCAAAAGATGAAATCATGTTCACTCGGGATAATTACAAATGCCACTGACTAAAATGATTTAGATTGCAATTATACATAAGCTAAATATACTGCATGATGTTTTACCAGCGGCACATTGGCACGAGGATGCTATTCATTTTATAAATGTTAAACAAAACATTGCTGACATCACTAGGTTAATCACAGGGCTGCTGTCTGTCTGATCAGAAAGTAAACATTCATTAAGTCATAAAACATATAACTTTTTATGGTTTGTGATGATCATATATTAAAATCTGTTATACTTCACTATGAAATCCAGTGTGTGTCTACAGAAACATGTTGTGTGGGAAATACAGGTAAGAAGGTTTAGCTATAAAACTCTGGGTCTGAAGCTGCTCATAAAGTCTTCAGGACATGATGTGTCCACTGTTTGTTTGTGTGTTTTGTCTGGATGGGTGGGTACGTATGTCACTGTTTCCGTCTTTAATACAATGGTTTCCATGGACACCTCCACAAAGTCTTGTCCTGAGTGAGGGGATCTCTGGGGAGGTGGGCAGTGTGTGTTTATGTGGACGGCTGCCTTTGCATGAGTGTTAGAAGGGTGAGGCTCATGCTCATAATGATGTCTTTATTCAGCCGCCCGTCTGGGAATAACCTTAGCAGCAGCTCACACATGATCCCTTATACACCGTATTATGGAAATAAACGGGACACACATGCAACATGTTAAGCATGACGACCTGTAAATTGATATGACTTCAATGATTCAGTCACTGAGGAACTCTTTAACCAATCAGTGATGATTACAACATGGTGCAACGATGTTTGAATTCATTCTCCTCAACAAATAGAAAATAACTCATGTGCATAACCTTTTTTCTTTTGCATTCAACAAGGACACATCAAATGTGAAGTAAAGAACATCTACTATCATATCACCAAATATATAAGTTGCTAATTTGAACTTTATATACATTAAATAATCCTGAAAAAGGTAGCAGAAATACTATACTATACAAAAAAACTAAGCAGCACTGTTTTCAACTCTGTGGCTGAGGGAGCTGGAGTTGAAGCCAGGGCAAGCCCACCCACTGTTGCTGTACACTCATCACCTCTCCATGAGACATCGGCTGCCAAACTTCTGACATCCATCTGAAACATTCCACAATAACTCCAAGACACATCAGACCATACACACACCTACTCTCGCCTCCATCAACAATGGCTGGACTGTGCAGACACACCCAGAATGCCTAGAATCGTCCTTGCTTCTGAAATTCCACGTTATCCAAACATATCCACAGATCCATTGAGTTTTGAAATAATGCAGCTGCGATTGAAACAATGCATTCTTATACTTTTAGCTCAAAAATCCCATTTATATTTCTTATTTTATGTCTGTATATTAACATGACTGATGCAGAAATGGGAATTAGCAAACATTTCAGTCATATTAATGTTTATACCGTCCCTTTTTACAGTATAGTATTAATGCAAAGGTAGGTACAGTATCAATGAATAGCAGTAAAGGCTGGAATAGCCTACACTACTCTGCATTTAAAATGGAAACTTATTTAACGCAAATTTTAAACGCTTCTAATTTTTAAATGCTAGGCATCCTACACTTGCCAACGTTTTAACGGGCGTCATGAGCGACTGAGAATCACCTACTACCAGACTTTTACGTTGTTCAGAATCAGAACACAACAATGTAAAGAAAAATTTTCAGTACCAAAACTGTATAATATTCTCCAGCTGGATGGAATGATAGTGCTAAACATAATCACAATCTAAACAAGTCCAACTGCCCAACTTAAGGCTCGTTCACAGCAAAACAATAACTATACTGATAACTATAATGCTAACTATATTCGTTTTGGGCAGTTGTATATCTGCCACGTTTTTTTAATGGATTCTGCTGGCAGTGGCTATTGAACAAATAACAACCTTATTCTCAAATAATTGTTAAAACATTATATTTATAGTTAATTTGACATTTTCATAGTGACAGGGCATCACAATATACGGTTTTGTATCTAGAAGGTAGAAGGGAAATGTTTAGGATCTTAGTTTTTGTCTGTTGAGCAGTGCTTCGAAGTGATAATCACCTCATTAGCTCAGTCCTTACAGACCTCGTATTTTAAATCAGACTCTGTTGCTCCACACAAACCAAATGTGTTACTTTTGGCTGGTTCTTTAATTGGTATTTTATTCATTCAGGCCATACAAAATGCAGTGGAAAAGAGTGTGACCTGCTGAAGCTGTTTGCCAAAACTCTGCAATAAATCAGAGAGTAAGGTGCTTTGTTGTCTGGGCTCAGCCTTATCTGTACAGCCTGAGGCTCTAGACGTTATTTGTGTATAATGTCTAATACACATCTGAGTTTCTTATCAGAGTATAATGCAGTGTATCTTTCTTTTTTGAGTGTACCAAAGTACTCAGTCTTCCCTTTCATCATTAAGGCTTCAGTAATGCCAGTTGACCATGCCACTATTACAGATGTCTTATTTGGTCAGTTAATACACCTTTTTTTGAGAAATAGTTCCATTAGGTCATAGTCTTACTATTTGTTTGGCAGAATACTCAATATGGCAGAAAGCACAGAAATGGACGAGCTTCTGACCGCCTTTAAGAGGTTTGCTGTTCATGGTGACACCAAAGCCACTGGTAAGGAGATGAATGGGAAAAACTGGGCTAAACTGTGCAAAGATTGCAAAGTTATTGACAGCAAGAATGTCACCAGCACTGATGTAGATATCGTCTTCACAAAAGTCAAGTGAGTTTTTGAGAGCTTGTTTTTTTTCATTTATTTTGAGGACTATTCAAACCTATATATACATATTACTGTACATGCAAAATAAACCACATAAAACAGTGGATATATTATTTTCATAGATTAAGTATAAAACATAACTATACAGTACTCCCCATAGAACAGAGATATTGAAAATCATATGTTTATCATTATTTAGAGGAAAGACATCGCGAGTCATAATGTATGAGGAGTTCCAGAAAGCTCTAGAAGAACTGGCACCAAAGAGGTTCAAAAATCAAAGCAAAGAAGAAGCACTGCAGTCTATACATAAGCTAATTGAGGGAAAGGAACCCACCAATGTTGGTGTAACGGTAAGACATCTGATTTTAATTAGTTTTTGTATGAATGTATGTTGATATAAATAAATGTGATTATACTCTGTAAGATAGCATCAAAATTAACATTTTAAAACAATGTTGTTATACTATCAATTGGTTTGGGTTCTTTTTTTAAATAAATTAATTCTTTCATTCAGCAAAGATGCATTAAATTGATAAAAAAGGGATTTAATATTGTCACTCCCTGACAATAAATGCTTCTTAAGCACCAAGTCAGCATATTAGAAGGATTCCTGAAGGGTCATGTGACACTGAAAGTTCAGCTTTGCCATCAAAAATAAATTACACTTTAAAACATTGGGGGAAAAAACAAGCTATTTAGATAAATACATTTATTATTTGAATAATACTTCACAATAATAGTGATTTTTAAATCAAATGAATACAGCTTTGGTGAGGATACGATATACTTCTTTAAAACACACACACACACACACACACACAGAATAATCAAAGACAAAAAACAAGAAGACAGAAAGGTTATTTGTTTTGCAATTTTAACCTCACAATGACATCACCCATCTAGTTACGAGGTTGCATCAACTTCTTCCAAATAAAATCATCATGACACAAATATGGGAGGGTATTGCCTGAATAATTAAAATGTAAGATGAACTAAGAAAAACCAAGCCTGCCAAGCAGTTGTTGCTCATGAAGCTCCATCAACACTGCACAGTCTCCTGTATCTAACACATGATTTAACTCATCTGTAGTTGCAGAGCTTTCTGTGAACTCATTTGGATGTGTCAAATAAAACAGACACCTAAAATAAATAGTGTTGGTGAACCTCCAGGAGCAAGATTGAGAAACCCTAACAAGGTACTACTACATCATTCCACAGTCGGTTCAGCACTAGAGGGCAGTAACAAATCAAACAAACAATAAATCAAATCTGGCAACTAGTTAAAAGTTCAAAAGGAGTTGCAAGAATATGTGATGTATATGTGGAATTCATTCAATGCAGAAAAGGCTCTGCTGAGGCAGGCTCAAACAGCCTTGTGCAGATCATCATCTGGTTAATTAAAAATGTAATGAAGCACATTTCTAGTTCAATTTTTATTATACTTTACATGTGATATCACTCTTATTCCTCTCTCCCTCGCTCTCTCTCTATATATATATATCACTAATTTTTGTGTTATTTTTGTCTAATTATTCTAGAAAGTGGCAAAAACTGCTGCTGTGGATCGGTTAACCGACACAGCTAAATATACAGGCTCTCACAAGGAGCGCTTTGATGAGAGTGGGAAAGGCAAAGGAAAAGGTGGGCGAGAGGAGATTGTGGAGCACACGGGTTACGTAGGTGCCTACAAGAACGCTGGGACTTACGACGAGAAGACGAAGGCCAAGTAAGGCCCCACTGTCTCCACGTCAGCAAGCTCTGAGCTTCCTCTTCATCAGCACTTAGGTCTGGACCAAAGCCAAACTTGAACTTTGACCTGTAAGATCACACAGCCACTATGCAGTGTAACACAGGAAGTGTTGTAAATGTAAAGAACATAGTATTACAGTCAGTTTTTATTAGAAAGTTGACAGAAGGGTAAGAAAGGAACTGGTGAGGACTGGTCTCACTCCTTTCATGGAGATACCAGCCCCTGCTGTATGTAGGAAAATCTCAAAGAGTAAGCATAAAGACAGCTCTTCGGGTGGGGTAAAAGGCACACTTTTTTTCAGTTTTTATGTTGCTGTTTAATAGCTACAAGATGCATCTTAACACCACAATGTTTCAGCGAGGGGACCAGCGAAACACAGGAAGCCCTTTAAGAGATTTACTTCTTCCTACATGTGTGTACAGATGCACCGGAAAAATATTAATTGCTAAAACTTAAATGTAACTCTATAAAGGATAATGGTATACAGCTTTATGAGTGTATTAACTACCCTTCTGTTATTATTTCCAAAAAAATCATTGTCATATCTTTGTTTAAGTTAGCTTACTGTGTTACTGAAACTGGAAACTGCCTTTGTATAAACTATTACTAAATAACTTTTGGTGTGTTTTATTTTAAGTTCTGTTTTTTTGTATTTTGGTTTATTTTAAATAATAAATAAAATACATGTGCAGTATTTTTTTCTTCAGCTACAGCAAACTGTTTTTACTACTATTCATCATTACTAGAAATACTAGTTAAAATAAAGATGAAATAGGTTATGTTTTTATATTCTGCACATTATCCATCACGCTAATATTCTGGCAAACTAAGGACTTTCAACTAGCGTTAGGGGACTGGGGATCTCTTAATAAATCCCCTTAATAAAAAGTATATGCCAAGCAAAATTATTTTATGTCCCTAAAAATTATACACAAGATCTCTGGTATTATAAAGGTGAAAAAAATTTTTTATCCAGCATGTTATTCAGCGCATAAAACGAAGCTAGTTTTACCTGTTTGTGCTGCCTCTCATAAACCTAACAAAACTGTGCCACAATGACCTACAAAAAGTGCAGTAGTAAAACTGTGGTTAAAATCAGCAAATAACACCGAAACACTGTTTACTGTCCTATCCAGCATTACACACAGCGTGTTTACGGAACACCGGTCAATTTGTCCGAAGTCAGACGCCGGTCCCGCTGTTGCCATGGCAACCACACCACACACAAACAAAACAGCGGCACCTGGCTCCGGCAGCCTTCCCCTGCCCTCTGAGTGTTTGTAACAAAACACACTCGTTCATGGCAACGTTTGTTTGGTTCATCTCCTTGGAAGCGTTTAATCAAAAACATCTCGCTCCGTTCCAGCTCGAGCCTTTGTTGCTCCTGTCACAAGCTGATGAATGGCATCGCACAGCAGCGTCACGATCGCCTTTAGTCAAGTTCAGAGCTCGCACCGGGCTGTAATCAACCGGCTGATTAATGGCCTGTTAACATGAGTCGCGGAGCTCGACAGGCTTGGCTGGGGCTGTTGATACAGTGTACCGCACATGCAGGCGAATGACTGCCGAGTAGTTACCTCGGAGGAGGTACGAGAGTCGAGACACGATTATGTAACGTACATTTACACTATATAAGAAGTCATTTTAATGACCGGTTATATGTTTTTATTTTTACTATAAGGTCTGTGTGCAAACTGATTACAGTTTTGTGTGCCTAATCACGTTATTACGTCGGCTATGTCTGCTTTTGTTCTTGCCCTGAGATTTCCACTGGAGCTCAACAGAAGAACTTCGTGGATCGACTAGACATAATTTAATAGGTGCACTGTGTAACGTTAAAAGTAAGTTAACTTTTTAAAAGTTAACTTCGTTTATTTTAAGAGCAACCCACCTGCTGAATATTTCGCCTGCTCATATATGCCATATGTGCCATGTATATGAGCGAATACTCCTACTAATTAACGTGCTGCGCTAATTCTAGTGAATGCATGGAGCCAAATATGAGTCAGCGTCTGACCTCACTGATGTTTCATGAATAAAATAAATAATAGACTACATTACGGCGTCAAAAGTGGGACAAAACTTGAGCACAAAAAAAAATCTGATTGTGTGCATGCATATACAAGTTACCAGGACAAATAACAAAGCCGCATGCAGCTCTGAACACACACGAGCCATTTCTTCACGCACAGGAAGTTTTGACAGTCAGGGGGCGGGGCTCAAACGTGTACTTGTCGTTTACAAATTCTATTGGCTCCTGGCCAAAACCTGTATTGATTGGCTGCTCATCGTCTGACTGGCTGTTGATTGGCTGTTGTTGGCATTCTCCTGACGAGCAGAGGTAATTTTTCTTTATAAATTTTGGGTGAAAAAATTAAAACGCTGTAAAAAAACAGGTTTGTTAACTTTAAATGACTAACTAGAAATTACTTGCGCGTGTTCAGATCTGGGCGCATGTTTAAATCAGCATGCAGCTTTGTTATTTGTTCTCGTAGCTTGTATATGTGTGCACACAATCAGATTATTTTGTTATTTGTGCTCGTGTTTGGAATTCGCTTGCACTGTTTTCTTCCACTTTTGACGCCATACTATATGAGATAATTGGTAATTAACAAGTTGCTAAAATTTATAATCGTATCATCTGATAGACTACTAAGGTTCTGGTCTTTTCACATATTATTTTGATGTTATAGCCTATAAAAATGAGCAAGTAAGCTAACATGTTGACTGGATTAACCTATCACATGTCATTAGGCTTGCTACTGTAGAAAAATGCTAAAATATGAAAAAGACAGACAAGATCCAATGAATCCACGGGAATTCACAAGACCAATTGTTCACTCGATGGTACCACCTTGTGGTCTTTTGTAAATGTGCATCTATCTATCTCTCTATCTTCACATGGTTGGTTCAATGAACTGTAGTTTCTTTTTCCTAGTTAGTTCTTTAGCATTTACTATGAAAGCATGATCTCATCATAACAGGTAGCACATATATTTTGCACAGCGAATTGTCTCACATGTCCTGTATGTATGTGTCCTCATGAATTAATTTTGAGCAAAAATAGCTTCTTGGACTTAAGACTAAGAAATGCTGTCTTGCAAACATGGTCAAAGGTTGTACAACCTCGTTGTTAACAAAGGTGATTTCAAATTCAAGTCACATTAACACTGATCAAACAATATTAACAATGATGTTTTTTGTTCATTTAAGTATTGATTCAGCAACAGTGATCTTCAATAAATAACATAGTGTAACATTGATTCACTGACATTACCGTTGTTATACAATATATTATTTTTGTTAATATCAGTTGTGCTTCAACACTGGTGACGTGGAATCAAACAGCGTATAACACTGATGAAACAATTTTACCACTACTCGTTCTTTTCCTGAACTCCAGCTTAATTGATTGATTACTAGAGTTTGGATTTTGTAAAGTTTTATTATAATATATAATTATATTATATATATATAATATATAAGTTTTATTGTTCCTACAATGCACTTTTTACAAAGAATCCAAGAGCAGAAACAAAACATTTATACTGTAAACACATATTTAGTTAATTGGCCAAAGCTTTAACAAAATAAGTCGACCCTCTATAAATTATTTCCTTTGAGTATTTATATAGATTTAAATATGTATGTGTGTGTGTGAAGGGTTCATCTGCAAAAACAGATTTTTTTTTCCCCTCCAAAAATCATGTTTTTTTTTTTCATTCTGCATTCAAATTCTAGTCAAACTGCATTTTGGGTTATTTACATAAAAATTACTAACACAATAAAACATGCTTTAAACACACATAGTGACAGCCTGCAATGAATGCTTCAACTACATATTCAAACACATTATTTGCATTAAGACAAGTTATGAGGCTAAGAAAATATTAACCTGAAATTAATATAGCATAACTCTCCCATTTTAGTTTCTAATTTCACTTTAAATTCAAATACTAAATTCAAATAAAAGTAGTTTTGATAATCAGATTCAGTTTTTTGGATCTTTCGCCTTGTTTTCGCTCTCTTCTGTGCAACTTGATATAAAGTGACCGCACTGAAGACCTACCTGAAGGACAGGTTTATATTACTCCGCTTAAGATGGCCGAAACGCAAAAAGGATAGTTAAATTACTTAAAGTATCCTCTTATCAATAGTTAAAGACATGTATAAACTGTTGTAATTGTTGTGTTGTTGATTATGACGCTGAGAGTTGTCCTGGCCATGGGTTCAAATGTAACGTTACCCAGCATTCAGTAGCTACATGTTTACTGACGGGGTGCATCTATAATGTGTATGAAGAGGCGAAAGATCCGTTTAAAATGAACGTTCTCACGAAGAAACTCTCTTAGGACTCACCCGCTGGCAGAACAGGCGATAACGGTATCAACAATGAAAAATTATATATAGAGTAGGCCCCACAGGGCTCTAGAGTGCGACCTAATTTCTCAATGGTGCGACTAAAAAAAATCAAAGGTTACACCAGTGCGACCAGCCGTTCGAGGGGGGAAAAAACTAAACTCCGTGACTCTTAAAAGTTGTATCAGCGATTTCAAGCCTGAAATATAAAGTGTCAGATTCAGCTGACCTTTTTTCACGATCCGCTTGCTGCCTGCCCCATAAATCGGCTGTAAACCCGACGTACAGGAATAATGTCCCGTGCGCCCAATTTATAGGAGCCATCGCGGATACATTGAAAAAAAGACGTCTGTGATTAACACACTCTAAATAAACGGATGACTTGATGAAAGTTTAAATTTTCGCGCTGTTGTGACGACGCGCGACCTGTGACAACATCAATATGGCGGATGTAGTACGTCCGAATTCCATTCATACTACTCACATTCATACTATATACTGTAGTACCTACTGTTTTAACGGTCGAGTAGTATGTTCAATTTTAAATGTAGTACCTACTTAAGCAGTATGCGATTTCG
>JAUCNO010001819.1:10483001-10523297 GCA_032353835.1 Enteromius viviparus
AGTTTTTATAAAATATATATATATAAAAAAATAAATTAAAAAAATAAATTAAAAAAATAAATATATATATATATATATATGTATATATATATGTATATATGTATATATGTATGTGTATATATATGTATGTATGTGTGTGTGTATGTGTGTATGTATGTGTGTATGTGTGTATGTGTGTATGTGTGTGTATGTGTATGTGTGTGTGTGTGTGTGTGTGTGTGTGTGTGTGTATGTATGTATGTGTGTGTGTATGTATGTGTGTGTGTATATTTATGTGTGTGTGTGTGTATATTTATGTGTGTGTGTGTATATTTATATGTGTGTGTGTGTATATTATTATTACTACTATATTTTATATAGATAAAATAAATAAAATATTTTTGGGATTTAATATTTTAGAAAATGTCTCGATTTCAAATAAAATAATTTTGTTTCCCACCACTGCAGCTTTATTTCGTGCGGTTGTGACATTATACACTACTATGTGACTGTATACTGTACCTAGGTGTGGTCACGTTATTGAATTTCTGCACACTTTCAGAGGCAAAAGAGGTTTGTTTGCTATTAAGATCCACTGTCAACTTAAGCCCATTGCTAAAAATGTTGAAAATTATTTCATCTTCGCATGAAATTCCCAATTTTTGTGGCTGAAAAAAGTAATTTCCTTCTTTTTTTTATGTACTGTTTCGCCCAGAATCCATTTAAATTATGACACTTGAGTTGACAAAAACACAAATGTTTAATAACCAATATATACAGTTAAATTCTATATTTATACCAAATTGTTAAACCACCTACAGTTACACCAAACCCAAATGGTGCAGTGCTTTGCATGAAAACTAAATAGCTCCCATTATAATCAATGAAGCTGTCTATAATCAATGAACTGGAAATGCCCATCTGTGACACAGTTTGCTGACTGTAATATAAATTTCTGCTTATGTCAGATTTTTTTCAATTGCAATGCGGGTATATCATGACAGAATCTCTATCAGTTGACACGTTTCTACAGGAAGTTGTACACCGTCCCACCCTAGTAACACACGTCAAAGAAAAAAGCTGTGTTTGTGGGATGTCTCATCGACCCTGCGCTCAGACTGCTGTGTTCGATAATGTTTATATTTTAATGGCCTCTGTCCAAGGCCTTGAGACAAAGGCTATGTCTAAAAATGAACCTTCACTCAAACAGTAAAAGGAAGTCCCATCTTGAACAGCACCTCCCTTCCTTGCTGTTGCTTACGCTGCTGTCCCGTGGGCACTTCCTGTAGGCGAGGCAGCGATGACATACAGTACCGAATTTTATTAGTGCAGATTTGTATTCCTCGTGTATACACAGGCACTAAATATATTTAATCATGTTTAAATGCTTAAGAATTTGACTCACAATAGGAATTTTATTACATTCAATGATAAAATAGCAACACAATGTTTAAACCACAGTGAATATGTGAAACCTATAAAACTATGAACAGATTTGTCCCAAATTAGAGAAAAAACACAAATGCACATGTTTCAGCTTATGTAATTTATTTATTTACAATTTTAAATGTAGCTACTGTATGTGTCCAAATACTGGGTTTCAACGTTTTAAAAACTGGATAACCGTTATTTAGTAGATTAGAGATGTCTGTTTTGTTTACATAATATATGTGTGTACTGAGTATATTTATTATGCATATATAAATACACATACAGCATATATTTTGAATGATGTCACAAAAACGAAGGTAAAATGGTGTTGCAGTTAGTCTTTGTGTGTAATAATCCCCATAAAGGTTGTGTTTTGATGCCGTGTTGTTGATTTTTGTTGTTGTTTCTGTGTCTTTGCAGCAAGTGGAGGTGGATGGACAGCAGTGTATGTTGGAAATTCTGGATACTGCCGGAACGGTGAGATCAGAAGTTTATTTAATAATTTGCATCTGTTTTTGAGTTGAGATTTTTCAATTCAGTCAGACGGTTACATGCAACTGGTGTTAAATATCCACTGACGTCACAGGCAAGATAAAATGTTTTATGCTTGCTGCCAGTATCGATATACAGCAAGTCATCCGTGTTACCTTTTTAACAAACAACCTGGAGATTATATCGATGTTTTGAAATCTATGGGACTAATACCTTAAAAGTAACACATCAAACATTTTAAAAAAGCCTTTCTAAAATCGATTGTTGAAAATGTCTCACAATGTAAATCACCTTTGTGAGCTGAGAGCTGGTGCTGATTTACTGAAGCATGACTAAATGTGTTACGTTGGCCTCCGGTCTCCCCCTACTGTAAGTAAAGTGATAAATAAATGCGTACATGTGCATCCTCGTGGTCATCCTCATCAGATAGGTGCAGGAGGTTACAGAGCGATTTCGTCCCCTGTGGGAGATAAGGACATCTTTCCAGTTCTGCAAGCCCCTGTTTTACAACTCTGAGTTGTGGTGACAGATGGTGAATGTTGTCCTTGGGCTCTCTGCCCCAGAATGGAGCCGCAGTCAAATGAAGCCGAGCCAAAGAAGCTGAGAATATTCCTGTCGGAGATGTGAACTACAAATTGGCTACAGTTTTTGTACAGTAGGACTGGCACTCGCTCTGAAATGGTCAAAGGATTATTTCATCTAGTGTTAGTTGTTTAAAAAAAAAGGAGACTCCAGAACATAATCATAATTAAAATAGACTTTAAGCAGAATGACTTGAATGACAGTTACGATTTAAGTCAGTGTGAAAATGGCATAAGGCATAGTTAAATATAAATGTTCTGTTATGATTTACTCACCTTCGTGTTGTTCTGGGCATGTACTGTATGACTGTTTCGATAATTGTTCATGCTTCTCTTTTGCTTGTAATGAAAGTATAAAGCCAGCAGCTATCAAGCTCCAGAAATGCGAAAAGAATTCTTAAAATATCTTCATGGAAGAAAGAAAGTCTATACAGTTCTTTGAGTTGTTTGTGTGGATTTCTCTCCCACAAATCCTGAGCTCATGCCCACTTACTAGCACATTTAATGAGACACTGTTGTGTCCTCTAGAGAGAAAAAAGTCATTATTCTCCTCCATACCCTTCCTTTTCTAGATAAATTACACGTTACCTTTGACAACCGTCTTCATTCTCAATGGGTTCTAGAAGCTCTTGACCACTTTCTGCACTCTGACCTAGAGGAAACAAAGCTGCGGAGCTGTTGATGTGCCTCTGGCCTTATTAACCTTATCATGTCATTTCATGTTCCGCTCGTACAGGACCACAACTGTCTGTCTGAACTATCTGAACTATGAGCGTGTAAAAAAATAAATAAATAAATAAATAAAATAAAAAAAGAAAGATTATTGTGAAATATTTGAATTTAAAGGTGAGACACTACGGCCAAGAATGCTGTCTTTACATGCACTGTTCAATTTTGAGATTTTGGCAAAAAATTAAGTATTTATTCAGACTAGTGGAAAGTTTCTTTGACAGCACTTTATCTGTTTGCATCTGTAGATATCAATTGCAATATGTTTTCTCAAAATGAGACTTTTTCTCCTGCACTGAGCCAAATATCTAACTACTGAAAGGTTTTTACACAGTGGTTTGTATAATTTGCCTGCTTTTATACAACATTTTATTTCTTAAAAATGGTGCAGATGTTTTCCCCCCTGGCTGTTGACAGTATTTTCTGATTTATGGAGTGGTAAAAATAGATCTCGCTTCTGTAAGAACTTCTGTAAAAGTCTTAAATGTCAACAAAATAAAACAAAAGATGTTAATGCATGTTAATTAGTGCATGATAAATTATTGTATGCCTCATTTAAAAAATGTTTGTAATTATTAATGCAATCAGTCAACTAAGTATAGATATATATGTATCTGCTGTTTTAGTTTTTACCCTAATATAAGTCATTTATTTCTGTGATGGCAGAGCTGCGTTTTCAGTAATCATTATATCATGCTGATTTGTTGCTGCTAATATTTATTATCTATATCAATTTTGAAAACAGTTGTGCTGCTTAATGTTTCTGAGAAACGTTTTGATAAATGAAAATTTCGCAAGAATCTAAAGTATTTATTTAAATTGAAAATATTCTTTATGAATATTATTATGAATTTAGAAAATTAAATGTGACCTCATACTTTTGAGCAGAAGTATCTGTTGTTTCCAGGTTAAGCGGAACACATTTACCTCGCAAACATATTCTTTAAATATTTAATCATATTTAAAGTGTCATCATGCTTGAGCTTTTGTTTTTTGTTTTTTTTCATTGCACCAGTAGTTTTTGTACAATATTATCTCACATTTGGACAGGGTTACTTAAGTGTTTTGCGCTCACTTTTTTTTTTTAGAGATTTCAGACAACTCCTCCATACACTGAACACATCTCCTCCTCACTTCACCACCTCTTTCTCTCCCACTCAGGAACAATTCACAGCCATGAGGGACCTGTACATGAAGAACGGCCAGGGCTTTGCACTAGTATACTCCATAACAGCACAGTCCACCTTCAACGACCTGCAGGACTTGAGAGAACAGATTCTGCGGGTCAAAGACACGGATGATGTAAGTCTTGTCCAGAGTCTGCTGCCCTGCCTTCAGCTTTCATCTCACCCTGTGGTTTGATATTTTCAGCACCAGTATCTGCTTTTTTCACACCCACCCCGAGCCCTCATGCTTGCCATCGTCAATAAGGGTGACCTTTCTGCTGTGAAGAGGCTCGTCTTTGTTGACATAAGAGCAGAGTTTTTCCCCTCTTGTCCTGTCTTTGTTTGACAGTTCTGATTGAGCAAGCAAGAAATATACTAGCTGAGTTTACTTAATGTTTGTTTTGTTTTTTTTCCACAATTCACAATTACTAGAATGTTATCGCTGGAGGTCGCTAATAGGCATAATGATAATGTTTCGGGTTATTCTTTTTTTCTGAAATCAACATGACTACAAACACACCACTATAAATCACACTCGCTGACTTCCTGGCTTCCTATTTCAAAAATAAATATTTTCCGTCCCTTAAGATATAGTGTCTTTTGTCACAAAGTCAGACTAGGCTTGAATTGAATTGCGGCCAAGTTTGTTAAGAGGAAATAAATCCGTGTGAAAGGTGTGTGTGAACTCATTTAAAACGGTTTCTGAGAAAAATGATAGTGTGACGACCTCAGTTGACCTGCGCTATTTCTGTCCACTTTCTCAGCTCTGCTGATTTAACACAGGGCGTTTCGGTTATTAATTCTGCCTAGGCTACTTGCTACGTTGTTTTTTAATCATTTACGGAGTGTCAACTCTTGTCGGTTTGAGAGTATCTGCTCAAATCAAATGGAAATGCTTCGTCTCATCATTTCACTTCTGCTATTTTATCTGGACTGTCTCTCGGTTGAAAAACTGAGAGATGTGTGGGAGTTTTTAGTTGCGTTTGTGGCTTTCTATGCAAATATGAAATGACCAAAGGGGTTTTGGCTACATCTTTTTCTCCCTCTTTTTTTGCAGTTTCTTTTTCAGTTAAGGAATTACAACAGCTGTTGCAAACTGTGGCCGCTTAAGGATTTTTTTGCTAAAATAGCAATACCGTTTCTGCTAATGCCTGTAAATAGCTCCCTGGGTGAAAATCAAATGGAGAAGTTGGAAATGATGACCATGTAAACTTGTGGGGGTTTTTTTCTATTGTAATCTGATCAGTTACTTTATGACTGCTCAGTAATGTGGGCTGAAAATGCAAACGAATTGTCACTTCTCAAAAAGACATTGGCTTTTTTGTTCTAATCCCTAAACCATTGCATTATCACTTAATCCCTAAGTGACTCTTTAATCTAAAAACTCAGCCAAAGTGTTTCTTTTCAGGTGCCAATGATCCTGGTGGGTAATAAGTGTGATCTGGAAGACGAGAGGGTGGTTGGGAAGGAACAGGGCCAGAATCTCGCCCGTCAGTGGAACAGCTGTGCTTTCCTGGAGTCTTCTGCAAAGTCCAAGATTAACGTCAATGAGGTGAGAATGACTTGCAGATGGAAAATAAGGCCTCTTTTTTTTTTATGATGTTACAAAAAGTCACATATTTCATGTTCAAATTCTCGCATTTAACTAGTTGCTTATTAGCATGCATATTATTAACATATTGGCTGTTCATTATTTTTTATAAAGCACATATTCTGCATGACGTACTCTACATCCCTGATACATAAACTTAACAACCTTCTTAATAATTGTTAATAAACAGCAAAAAAGAGTTTGAGGCAAAAGTTTTTGTTAATGGTTTGTAAATGTGACATGCCTACTACTTAGTTATAGTGTTTGTAAATGGCATAGCTGAAATTGTTGGAAATTTCCTAACTAATTACAAAGAAATTTTGAACTAGAATTTGTGGTAACACTTTATAATAACTACACCCTATGAATGATTAGTTAAGCATTAGTAAGCATTTATTTAATCCTTTATAAACCATTGTTTACAGTATTATGCATTAGTAAACGCTTTACAAGTGCATCTATAAATGCCTTGTTCTTGAGCATATATATAATGTTTTTGTATTTTATAATTTAATTTTACAATTTTATAATTGTATTTTAATACTTTCACCCCCAGTTTCATAGACAAGGCTTAAGCTAGTCCCAGACTAAATTGCATGTTTCAGCTGTCTCAGATGAAAAAATATTGCTCTGACATATCTTAAAACATGTCTATGTCATTGTTCTGTGTTAAGATGCACACCTGTAATACTTTCCTACAAGGCATTTTTGTAAAAGTTGCTTAAAATCTTAATTTAACTAAAGCCTAGTCCTGGCTTAGGCTAAGCCCTGTTTGTGAAACCGCGCCTTTATGTTTTAATAATTAAATCAACAAATTGATTCTTCATTTTATTTTTATGT
The DNA here is from genome assembly GCA_032353835.1 of Enteromius viviparus. Taxonomy (NCBI): domain Eukaryota; kingdom Metazoa; phylum Chordata; class Actinopteri; order Cypriniformes; family Cyprinidae; genus Enteromius; species Enteromius viviparus. Next base: position 10,489,811 of record JAUCNO010001819.1, read on the forward strand.
GGCACATAAGGAATGTCTTTTATTTATACTGTAAACGAAAGATTGTTCATTTAAAGACATTTTTGACCTCATCTTCCAACACTGATTATTCATTACAGAATGTGATATTTTCATGCCATTATACACTTGTTTTCATTGACTTTATATTTGTGTATTTCAGAAACAAACAACTTCTGATACTCATGGTCCCATTTCTAACATCAGTGTTATGGTGGACCATGCAATTACATCAGTACTGAGTTAAACTAACAAACAACATGCACTTAATGTAATTACTTTGTGCAGCTGCATGTAATTATACACAGTTACTGATATGGCTATTGGAATTAATTATAATAATATGTGTAAAATGGATACTGTAATATAAAATGATAACATAATCTATCCCATTTGAGAAAATACACCATTTATTAAAAAAATGTGACTAAAATGGCTAATTTCTTGTATATCCATAACATATTTTTCTATTAAAGATAACGGTAATTAGGGACCAATTTCAACTAATTTGTGAGTCATTTTGTTGCCTAAGTTTTACACAGACTTGCTTTTAAGCTTAGAAAACAGACTTGGGTTTAAATACAATAGTAAGTTTGATGTAATAACGAAACTTTTCACAATGAGCATTTGAGAAACAAATAACCATGAAGGCAAGTGGATGTACTCCAGCTTTATATATGGTATGTGTTTGCTATTAACTTCTCAAGTCAGCAAATCTCTGTGGTCTCTCTGGTTCTGTACAACAATAGGCTTCCTATTAGTTGGCCTATGGCGTTTCCAGATCTCACAATTTAACGCAAGAGAGCATTTTAATGTCCATTATGGCGAATCTGATTATGCTGAATAATTATTCTAATTGGAGGTCACACCCCACCTCGCAGCAGACCACCATGATGGGAAGAAAGTGTACTGCAAAACACTGAACGTAATGGAGGAATGTTCTGTTTGCTTTTTAAAGTTAGTGCTGCAGTAAAGCAACAGCAGCAGGATTTTTGTCAGTGTACGAGAATGTGAGATGAGACTCACAAAAAGTAAGGATTGAATGTTATGGGAAGAGTCTTCAAAACTGCCTCTAAAGAGTTTCATTAGCTGAATGGTGGCCTGACGATCCAAGCAAAAGAATTTTAGAAAGTCAATATGAATAGCCATATTCATATTAAACATGAATATTTAAAAGTCACTTCAAGTGCTGATGCATGAGTTTAATGCATGAAGTAGAATAGCTTACACCACCTGACCTGAATATTTAGAAATTCAAGGCATTTGTTTACCCCAAAAGGAAATTCCTGTCATAGTTTATGCATCCTCATGACATTCTGAACCACTGTATAACTTCCTGCTCTATGTAGAATTTGTATTTAATATATTTTATAATGTGGAAAAAAAACAAGCAAACGTATTATGCACACACAACAAGAGAAACATTTAGCAACAAAAATTTAATATTAATAGTACAAAAATTTATCAGCCAATCAGCATAAAAGTATATATTACAATATCTTTCTTTTTTATTAAATGCCATGAGTCCCAAAATAATTACATTAAACACTTTGAAATATCAATTAGTTTTTGTCACGCTCAGACAAGAGGGATTCATGTTATCAGGTAAGTTTATTTGTGTACAAACAGAAAGTAAGCATCAGCAGGTATAATATCGTGATGTGCTCATATAAAAGTCTCAGAACATAACAGTTTCAGATAATTCAGTTCATCGGAGGAGAGCAGTGAGGTAGAAGAGTTCAACAGCGTGGATTCAGGTGAGTTCTCATTTCAGGTAAGTGCAAGGTAAGTAACTCAGTCTTTTAGTGTTACTTCAAAAGTGTCTGATAAAACCACAGTCCTTCCAGAGAGAGAGCAGAGAAGCGATCAGGCAGGTAAGTGAATGGGTTCAGGTAGGTTCAGCCATCGAATGTTTGGCACATCGAATTGTGATCTGGTTGTAGATGCTGGAGTGTCTTCAGTGCATCCTGATCCGGGAACAGGTGAACGTGAAGTTGTGACAGTTGTATGTATTCTTGGTGCGATTCTTTTTTTTTTTTCATGCTTCATAAATATCTAATCATTTACAGCATTCCTCATGACTCTCTCCCAGATCACACACTGCATTACTCAAGAAACTGTCCAAAACAAAACAATTGCCATTTAGCTACATATGGTCAACGGCCAACATAAAGAAAGAAACATTATGCGTACAAATTATTTCATGCAAATATAGATATGATCTTGAGGGTTAAAGCATGCATCCCCACACAAACAGCTGTCATCTTTCAACATTAGCCTTTGGAGCAGCATTTTTCTGACCAGTGTTTGAAACCACTCTTTTACACAATCCTTAAAACTGGTTCACAGCGTGACAGTGGATAAAAGGCCGTTTGACAGCTTCTAAAATGCCCAACAGGTAAACACTTCCAACAGCAGATTACTGTTAAGTATCACAGCATTGTGTTCCATGTAAGTCAAGTTGCTGTTACCGAAAATCGCTGCTCTAAAGTAGAAACATTGCATAAGAGCATTTTAGCCTCTATTTAGATTGAAGAAACATGCTGAGATGGCTCTGTAACTTTAAATTGCATGGCGGTCTTGTCACATCCTCATTGTCATTTGCACAAAAAACAGCATATCTACTTAATTGCATGTCTTCCTGCTTCCTCTCTCTTTCTCCCCCTCAATGCTTCCACCAGCTCTCTGTCTCCCTCTTCCTTCTCATCATCTTCTTTTCACTCACTTTTTAATCCTTGTCATTCAGTAATACATGCACACGTCTCATAGAAACCAACTCCATCCTTGCTGAAAATCCATTAAGAGCCAGTAGTTCTATCTGACAGTTCACAATGTGCAGATACACAATCATTGTAAAGGTACTTACTTTACTTGACTCACAAGTAAAGTGTATCCGCATCAGACAGCTTCTCACAATTTTTTAGTTTACATTTTTTTAGTTTAATACCATATTAGCATGCAAAAGACAATTGCATTTATTACTATTATATGTCAGTGGTGAAGAGAGGCTTCTTTAAACACATTTTAAGTGCTAATCTTCAGATATGTTTTCAGTGAATACAGTTACATCTTCATCTGATGTAGCAGCCTGATCTCATGGCAATTTGTATATATTTTACAAGGTGGCTAATTTTGGCCGCAAGACTTTGTTAGATGTAGTCACATTAGTTTTGTGTCAAATTTGTGATTTTTTAACCATCAAGATTTGCCAGCTGCAGCACATTTTTCCTCTGGGGCGAGCAATTCATGCAAAGCTTTTTCAATACATGTGTTAACCGACATGTCAACAAATCAGATTTACAGTAAGTCTCCAATAGTTTATGTGTTTTTTGAAGGTTAAGGGTTAGGTTAAGGTGTAAGCCAATAGTGTAATTAAAAACATAAGTACAAAAATGTATTACAAATGTAATTGCATATAGGTGTTTTAACAAATATAAGTACAATGTAAAAACGCATATGCACTCAATAAGTGCATTGTACCAAATTGTTGATTTAAATGTAAGTACACAGTAGTTAAGGCCACCTAATATAAAGTGGGACCAAAAATAATAATTTAAAAAATAAAAAACACACAATTCCATATATATGGTATTGACATTTTAAAAAAAAACACTTTTTTGATGTGGATTCACTCACCCAAATCCCTCTGTAACTGCAACAGATTTGCAAAAGCGGCATTGTTTGGCAAATCAATAATTTAGGAACAGTTATACATATGACATTCATACAAGATCCACTCTTCGGCACAGTGATAAACACAAAACACACTGTAAAGTGTTATTCGAAACTATTGTCTTAGAGTAACACTAAGACAATATATACAAATAAGATCCATTTATTTGTACAAAATGTTTCCCCACTGTATTTTCTAGTGACAAAAGGCTGTTAGCGGGTCTTAAAAATTACGGTAATAACCGTACAAAATTAGCAGCATGCTAAGCCAGAGGGCAGTGCTTAGTGGTCCTTTAACTGTTATTAGCATGAAAAAATAAGAGATTGTGTAAAAAGACCACTGGACTGTCTAAGAACAGCCAGGGGTAAAGTCCCGTATCTCACTAGATGGTGTTCCATCAAACTATATTTACACACTCGGTTGAAAATCCAAATTAGCCAGCCACATCTCTCAATGGGTGGGCATTAGCAGGCCCAGCGTTTCAACTCCCCGCTGAGGTAATGGCCCTTCCGACCTTCCAAGCATGTTCAAATTAACTCTGCCAGTCGGTGGGATGGACTTCTGTGAACTCCTGAAAAAGTAACTAGCCATTGTTCTGCTCAGATCTGATCCAAACCTATTCTAGCTATCTATCTACAGGTATATATAAATATGGTAATTTAACTCATTTTAAGTCATCCAGCATTCTCCTTGAAAGTTTCTTTTATATTCGTTCATTTGTAATAGGTTCAATACACCAATAGAATGTAAAGGGCAAATAATCTTATTAGGTTTAGATTATAGTCTTATTAGATTTCAGTTTCTGAAAATAATACTATTTTTCTTAACACTGAGGTTAATTAAAATAAACCTGTGACTCTAGTGGGTTCATTTTGACCACACATTCCTTCATAAGAAACACAGATGAAGAAAATCAGAGGAAATGAAAGCCATGGGCACCACCTCAGCAGAATCTAATAGAGGCTTGTAGAGACACACTGTCCCTCTGCTCTTAAACCACACCGCGTCCAGCCAGCGTGAGAACGGCCTGTCCAGGCATCCGGACCCTTGGAGTTTAGGGGACACAGAGAGCCCTTCTCTAGAGACTTTACTAAGTAAACTTGTGTCACTGTTTTGCAATCAAGAGGGATTTACACTCAGTGTCAAGCACAGGGCAAGAGGATATGAGTGTGTGTGTGCAGTGTGTTTGTGTGTATAGATCAACATGTTTATGTCTATTTGTTATCAAATCACTTATAGTGTTGACAGAGTTTGGCAAAGCTAGTGCGCTCTTGAAAGGCGACTTGGGTTGTCTTTTTTTTTTTTTTGCCACTGTTTCTCCCACAATTCCCTTTTCTTGTTTCATCCTACCATAAGACAACATGTTATGATAATGGCAAAACTTACAGTAAATAAATAAATCAGCTTACTTACCAATTGTTGTGCATTACTATTATAGATTACATGATAAAAACTGTTGTTAGTTATGCAATCTACGTAGGTTACTTATTTTCGGTTTAATCTGACTACATTTTTAATTGGTTGTATGATTTGCGCAATAGGTGAAATTATGCATGGAAACAGCTTAAGGGCAATTTTTTTTTTTTTTTTGCAATACACCAAAACTCATGCGACAATTCATTTTTTTAAGGATGATGTTATCACACACACTATTTTATCAGTAAAAGGCCAGTAACAGGCTGGAGACATAAAATTTCACAAATATTTTTTTATGCAAATTATCTTTGTCCATAACATAAAAACTGATGGAAACTAGGCTACTGATGTACAAGCACCAAACACTGATTGTAAGCCTAAACTGTATACTGTTTCTTCAAATCTGATTGGTTAATCACAGTGCAGGTTCTACAAAAAAGCTGACACAGGTATATCTTGCACTTGGCAAAATCAGGTAAGCGATGACAGTACAATTAGAAAAAAGACTGAACAATGTGGCTTGTTTTGAAGGGAAACCAGGTAAAAGCCTCAACCGAAGCCATAATATGAAATAATAGCAAAAATTGGGCTTGTTTAGCCACAGGACATGGATATCTTGTAGTCCGTGAACTCATCTGGATACTGAGTTTAATTTAGAATATAATGTGAGACTCTTTGTCTTAAAGTCAGAGCATCTGGTAAAGTAGGAGCAATCCAAACTTTTCCAAACAATTTAATAAATCATGAAAATTATGCCAAGCTATCCAAAACCACACTTTGAACAAAGAGTATTTATATCAGTCCTGCATGTCAGTTTCACACCATAGCGGTTCTCTAATAAGGGGCTGTAGACTAATTAAATGTTTCGCTTTGTATCACACTCCCACACAAAAGCACGCAGAACAAACTGCCTCAGAAGAAGATACATTATGCAGCTCTATAGAAAGAAAGAGCTGTAATTTTCAAAGAATTAATACAACTGAAAACGTTTCATGACCATTATGTATGTAACCACTAGACTTCTTCACCTTCATAACCTTTTTAAAGTTTCTGAACTTAGACATCATTTTTCATATTCATCTGTGTCTGAATTGATTTAACACATTTGCAAACTGAAGGCTGAGAGTATTAAATTACTTTGCATTGATGGTAAAACTATTACATTTGACGTTTTTGTTGCTTTCACACGTATTACACAATTTAGTTTGAGTGCTCCTTTCTTCTTCTTCAAAAAAAGTTAAAATAAAAATTATTTTTCTGGATTTAACCTAAACTTTTTGCCTCCTCTGGTCACGCATCTGATCACTGATGTCCTATCAACAACTAGGAACAAAAAGAAAAGAAAAAAAAGGTACTTAGATGAAGTTGTTCTGACTTTCAGTAATATAGAGCTGTCAGTACTAGTGCAACACAGAAGTCATTTCTTCTGAAAATCATAACAAAAAGAAAATCATCAGAGCAGGGAGATGAAGAAAGAAAACAAAGAATTAGAAAGAGAAGTGACATTTCGGGTCTAAGATTACAAAGAAGCCATCTGCATAACACATGCAAATTATATAATGTTTTGGTTAATTTGGTTGCATTTCAAACTTTTGTTTGCAATACTAATGATCTTGTGTTGCACCAACTGGCAACTTAGCTTTTTAAAATCACAGATAATACCAAATGTCATAGTATATTAGCCTTTTGTGCTTACAAATCTTGCCCAAACATCACTAATAAAGTTTTCTGAAAATGTTATTACCAAATTCTATAAATAATACACAGCATAGCCTAAACCTTTTTACTAACAAAAATGTTAAAGGAACAATCCACTTTTTTTGGAAATAGGCTTATTTTCCAACATCCCTAGAGTAATACAGATGTGCTTTACCGTTTTTGAATCCATTCAGCCTTCAGCATGTTCTAGGCTGATATGACTAGGAACTATACTCTCATTCCGGCGTAATAATCAAGGAATTTTGCTGCCGTACCACGAGTAAAGCAGGCAATGATATTACGCCTGGAATAAGAGAATAGTTCCTACTCATATCACCCTAGAAAATCCACACCTTTGCATTTTCCTCCAGTCGTAGTACACGATTCAACTACAGAAGAATCAAGTTTGAAATAGATGTAAATAAATGTTAAAATATCGAAACACTTTAGTCATTTTATAGCGCGACGCTAGCTGGTCTCATCGGATTCAACGATTTATGCTAAGCTATGCTAATTTTGGGACGACCAGACCCGGCGATCGGCTGAACGGATTCAAAAATGGTAAAACACATCTGTATAACGGGGATGTTGGAAAATGAGCCTATTTCCAAAAAAAGTGGAGTGTTCCTTTAACTATGATTTTGCCTCAATAAACTCTTGATATGCTGTTCATTAATAGTTAATAAGGTGTTTGGTAAGTTTAGGTATTGGGTAGGATTGGGGGCGTAGAATATGGTCATGCAGAGTATGTGCTTGATAAGTACTAATAAACGTCCAATATGTGAATAATAAGCAAGCTAATAGCAACAGCTGGTCCCTGTTACCAAATTTGATATTATATGTTGGACCTGTCATGATATGGTGTTGATGAACACTATGCACAAATGCAAAGAAGAAGGTTAACACACAAGAGTATATTCCACACAGAGGAAGCCTGGTGACAAACATAACATTGATATTCAAGACCCAACAAACACTAATTGAACAGACAGAAACTTAAACACAAGAACTTAAGACCAAATGAAGATAATTAATGAGACAAGCCTGAACATAATGACTCTATTAAAAACAACTTGAACAAAGTCCAGACTAACAGAAACTGTGATGGGACTTTTAAAAACTTACTCTTGTTCCTAACCTTGTGTCTCACAGGACATTTTAAATAAGCGTAACCCTCGTCTGGTGCCATACATCCTGCTGGACGAGAGAACCAAGAAAACCAACAGAGACAGTGTGAATAATGCTGTGCGCACTCTGATTGGCTATGGATACAACATCGAGCCCCCAGATCAGGAGAGCAGTGAGTCTTTGTCCTTCCTGTGATCTCTTATCACTGTTAGGATCCCAAATATGTATAAGAAATTAATCAAGTCCTTGCCCGACTTCAGATACTTCAGATATGACTTCAGATTGTTGGGATTCGTATAGTTTTTGCAGTCCTAATCTCTCTTTTCCCTTCACAGGTGGTCATGGGGTTGAGAACGCACGTGGCGATAAAGTGCGTATCTTCAGGGCAGAGAAGCAGTATGCTATTACTTCAGGAAAATGGTACTTTGAGTTTGAAGCCGTAACCACAGGAGAGATGAGAGTTGGCTGGGCTCGACCAAACGTCCGCTCTGACGTTGAGCTTGGATCTGATGAGCTGGCCTATGTCTTTAATGGAAACAGGGTCAGTGGTGTCATATTCATCTCATTTTGCTGTGTTATATGGTACCAGGCTGTAGGCCATCTTAATTGCTAAATGGGCCAATACATTTTGTGTGCAGCATAAGTTGCTGACAAACTTTTGGATAGCTGCAATAAACTCTGAATGACTCTCCTCTGCTCTTCCTGCAGGCTCAGCGATGGCACATTGGTAATGAGCCATTTGGCCGTCAATGGCAGTCTGGTGATGTGGTCGGGTGCATGATAGACCTCACTGAAATGAACATCATGTTCACTCTTAATGGAGAGATGCTGATCAGCGATTCTGGCTCTGAAATGGCCTTCAAAGACATTGAGATCGGAGACGGTGAGGATTTGGGCTATAATGTTTATTATCAATGGGGTTTCAATGAGTTGTTTTGAAGGATAATAAGCTTTGTCATTTAGCTAGTCTGAAAAGGTCTGTAGTTAGTTTTTGAATGAGTCTCTCGAGGTTTGTTTTTGTAGACACAGATTAATCCTGGTCTTGGATTTTCTGATTACCACTGATTGATTTTTTTTTTACATTAAAGAAAGGGAATCCAGATAATAAATTGATCATTTTTTCTTTTTCTAATCAAACACAAAATCTAATTTTTTTATAAACATTGTGGTCTTTTTTTTGTGGGGGGCTCCAAAATAAAAATAAAATCATCATAAAAATTGTCCAATGCTACATATTAAGCCATTCAAAAACTCTATACCTGGAAGAAAAAAAAACTGAGCAAAATGTTTTTCTCTGGGTTCTTTTCCTTTGATATTGAGGTCACCGTGATTTCACCAAGTAGAATGTGATCCTGGATCAACATCCTTGTTGATCCTGGAACAACATTCTAATCAACCAATCAAAAATGAGGAATAACTTATCCAGGTGGCGAGTGCAGCCCCTTGCAGTCGGGGGAGGAGTAAAGAGACGACCGACAAGTCGTACACTTATAGGTTTCCGTACCTCATTCCGTTCGTTCATTCATTCATTCATTCATTCATTCATTAAAAATTTTTTGACTATGTGACGTCACTTTCCACCCCATGTTGCCCATATCACTCCAAAGCGGGGTGGGGGTGTTATGAATTACTATTAATAATAATAATTTAAAAAAAAAATTTTACAGCATTGATTTTCTGCATGATTAAACTGGTTGTTAAATGTTAACCAACATGTATATGAAGGTATTTTAATAACTTCACATTTATATTAAACTAGAATATTACATTATTTCATATTGATCCCTTATTTTGTATTGTATGAAAACATATAATCTTTTTAATTAAACAAATAACAAAGTCCTGCCAAATCTTCAAACTCTGTGTTTTCATACTATATAGTGTACAGTTCTAGATAATTATATAATTTTAGGGCCTGTTTCTCGGATAGGAATTAGATAAAGTCTAATAAAGCCTTCTTTATGCTTAATTTATGTTCTTGACCTTCCTCCTATGAGAACATCAAGAACAAAATCTGGAACTTTTTATTCTACAAGATCCTTCTCTTGTGATGAAAGTGCAGTCAGGCAGGGAACCCGCCATGTCTTTGGATCTCTACACTGCTCTTTCTCCAGCTGATGGCCCAGCTCTGCAAAGATCATTTTGAATATGTAAGTAAAATATTTTCAGTTAATATCCAGACACCCAATACTCAAAGTGAGAAATCCAGTGTCTGTAAACTGGAAAACACAGATGACCTACCATGTGACCACCCAAGTCCATATCAATTTCAAGGTTAACATTATAAATAGCGTCCTTGTCCTTGAATCCCCAGTGTGTTTACTAAAATAATTTTCCATTTAGTTTAAGCATGAGACAAGATTATAATTTTAAATCAGTATCATTCCTCATGTAAGTACTTTCTAGACCGCTATGGTGAGGTTAAAGAGGTCATAAAACAGCATTTTGTTGTGAATCTTCATTTCCTTTTTAGTGTACAGTTTGCATTAAGGGTAATCTGTGATATGGTGTGTTTTTGTTTCATAGATCTCGTCATCCTTCACCATGACTCTTGGCAGCCATATGCGCTTGTTGTTCCTGCTGATGTGTTTGTTTGTGTCCTCTGGGGGTCTCACTGTATTATGTGGCCTGCTGGGGTTTTCCCATGGTATGCACACTCTTTCCTTTATTGGTGTGGAAGTAAGTTTCAATGTGTGTGCGTGTGAACTTGTTTGTATGTGTGTCTCTTAAGTCGCTGTACTGTATACATTTGTTTTTAAAATCATTGTTTTTACAGTGTCTTATGGTACAGTAACTGTATATGAGCCATGCAATTCTTTGGTAAGTACTGTCAACATGAGGTTCATTATCAGCACATAAACAAACATTTGATCAATTTTAAATAAAAGTAAAATTTTAAATTTAAAATTAGGTTTTATTAACGTATTATTCATAAATAGAATGGTTAAGATTTGTAAATATGATTCTATTTAAAAACAAAATAACTGGAATGTCACTGTTCTATGCATTTATAGGATACATATATATATATATATATATATATATATGCGCGCGCGCGTTTAAGCTGAGTGTCTGCGATAACGACATCCGCCTTTGTTCAGGCACACAATTCACCTGTATGACCTGATCTTTGAAATATCCTGTGAAGATAAAGAGGCCTGTATTTATTACACAGACTTTTTCATGGAGCTGGGCATTCTTTTACCTAATATGATGCATCATATACACATGCTTGTAAGACAATCATGTTTTTTATTTATTTTTAAAATCAATTTACTATGAACCATTGAAAGAAGAATATTTATTTTTATTAATATTAAATAATAGATTTCTTCGTGTTTTTGTCTATGTGTCTTTTCTAGCTCTATGGAAATAATTTGTTCTCTGTGGCTGATCTGATTCTATTGAAACAGTTGCGTTTCTCTTCTCAGGAAATGCATCGCAGGTTACATCAATGCAAAAACTACCTGCATATTTATGATGTTTTGGAAAAGAGGTAAGTTTAACGGGCCTTTTAAGCCTTCCTCACCGGGGGAAAAATACGAGACTTTAGCAAAACATTCCCATATGCTCCAACAGAAAAAGAAAAAATCTCCACACCTTTTAAATGCAGAAAAAAATGCAGTCAGAACAGAGCAATGTTTTAAATTTACTATTACTCACGGTCAGCGCTTTAGAAACACTGGCCCTCATAGCAGTGTTAAGTTTTTGTTATTTGGTGCCAAGGTAATATAACATGTTGTGTCATAAATGTACAATAAAATAAAAAACTATATTTATATATACTAATTTTTATAGGTTTATGATGTTAATAAATGTGTAAATGCGTCACAGTTTATAAAAAAGTTCAGTTAAAAGTTAATAATGCTATGATAGTGAAGCGGAATTTCCTGAAATGTCAGTTTAAGTTTCTCAAACTCTCTTTTCTCCCTGAACTGTAATATTATGCTGTTTGCTGGTTTATTTTTGTACATGAGTAAGGTAACAGCTGTTATTTTTATGTCCTCTGTTTTGTCAATTTGCAGTAATGAAGTGAGAAAAGATGGGCCCATGAATCATAATGTCTCTTGGCAGGTTTTCTATGGCTACAATGGAAGAGCTGGTGTCTCATGATGACAGATGTGCTATTTGCTGGGAAAAGACGTAAACAGCATACAAACTGCCCTGTGGGCACCTTTTCCACAAGTATGAAAATGACCACATTACAGATAGAGAAGAATGTATTAGTTACAAGAAATGACTTATCCTCCCGTGATGAAGTCCTCTATGTGAATATGATCTGTCATGCAACAATGAGCTGAATGGACGACTATAATAAAGTATTATGCCTTGCTGTGGAAAAATATCAGACAGTTTCCTATGAATGTCTTCAAATGGTTTTCAAGATGCTGGTACCTATGTGTGTTTTCAGGTCATGGTTACGTTCCTGAATAGAGCAGGATATGCCATGTCCCATATGTAGGATGTCTGTAAATATAAGTGGCGGTCATACCAGAAATGAGCAGGAGAGGGCGTCATTGTCCCTCAGTTCGGGCACAGCTGCTGTGAGATCCAAACAGAGCTCCAATCAATTACCAGTCACCTCTTCCGTTTTCATGGTACACTAAAAATTATGCACTTTATGTATTATTCATATTGCCTTAATGGTGCTGTGATCACACTTGTTGTGAATCTTTGTCAGCATGCGCACATCTGCTTATTATTGTGTTAGCTTGTTGCTTTAAATGAGAATGTTAGATATTTTTTGCAGAAGTTTTTATTTATGCTTAAGAGATACTTTGTTTTGGGTACTTGAATTTACCTTGTTATTCGCTACAGATTCCCGGATTGCTAACTGGCGTCCTGGCTTTACAGGTGAATGTGTTTACTCTTCTTATATGATTATTCTACTGCATGCAGGTGACTCACATGTAATAATTGAGAATCTAAATTGTCCAGATAAATAGTTTTCTGTGGAAATAGTTGCTATATTATGCCATACCATATTTACTAAAAATAAAATAAAAATAGTTACAAAAGTTTCACTTTCTCATTTTTTCTGATTGCGGTTATAAATTTACTGATTTTCAGGTACACTGAGAGGAAGAGATGTTTTATCAAGTAGACCTACCAGAGTAGTCAATCCTAACTGTGTATGAATGCTATAAGGCATAGTCTGCCTTTCCCTTTGAATTTCTTGATGGCATGGTAAACAGTTTGAAAGTGTTAAGATGTTTATTACATGATGTATTATATTTATTTATATTTATATAATTATTTCTAATAACAGCTCTTTTCTGGTTTTTATTCTAATTGAGCTAAAATGGCTTTAGTGTGATGGATATTTGTCATGAATTTAAGCTTAAGTTCTGTTGTAGACATTTTTTTTTTATTTTTAAAGATGGTCAACTTTGGCTTTGCATTATCTATTTAATATATATATATATATATGTTTACATTTAAGTTTTAATCAAATGTTTTTTGTTTGTTTGACTCATAGTTGTGTTTTCTGACAACATAATTTTTTGTCTAATCTTTTGTCTAATCATATGTATATGAAATTAATTCATTTATCTAACATGTTAAAGCATTTGACAGTCAAACAGAATTTTGCATTTTAATGTGCATACTATATCCACCGTATCCATCCTAAATATAGTATTATAAATTATATAGATAGAATTTCTATAACAAATATAAATTAACAAACTATATAATAGAATTTAGGATAGTATGTACACTGGGATGCATGCATGTTTTTCATGCAGTGTTTTTCCACACATGCTTTCAGTTAGAGTTAATTTATGTCAGAATGTATGTGCCTTTGAAGACCACACGGAAGAGGGCGACACTACTCCGATGGGCAAAATACCAAGCGTATTTAAAACATTAGGAACAACACATTCACATTGGGCAAGTTCCGCACAGAATAATCGCAGACACATCTCTTCATGTTCAAGAGTAGCCAACTTTAAAGCAGGCCTGTTGAAGCGGTGAGTAATAATGGCATTTAAAGAAGGCTATAGTGTATTCTATAATAGGCTGTACAGTGTATTTTACAGACGAACATTTCAGGCGTGCTTGATCCTGTTTGACATAACGGAGTTGGGGAGATCCGGTTTTCTAATACTTGTTATACACTACTTTTTCTGCTGGTGTTTTTACTTACATTTACATCTCGGTAAGATAGTTAAGTTTACTTTAAGGATACCTGTATATTACATAAACATTGAACACCTTTATTTCAAGTTATAATATACCCTACTCATAACGAGGCGTGTTCACATTACATTTGCTTGACATATGCAATTGTCAGATACAACATGTTTGTAAACTGTATCCTTAATACAATTTTCGTTTTAGTAAAACATTAAAACGTACCACAGGTTTTTTTATTAGCAGATCTAATAGATAACGTTACACTTATCAGTGAAGTGTATGAAATAAAATAAAAAATGCTGCCAGGCCAGGGTCGTTTTTGTAGGTTATAATTATATTTAAATAATCACGCAGTTATTGTTTCATATAAAACACAGTTTTAAAATAATGGAATTAAAGGGCACTTTATATAACCAATGCAAAACAAAAACAAGCTTTTAATTTTAAAAGTGTATATTAAATAGGCTTCAATATTTTGTGACAACCTCTCTAATGTAAAAAATGGCATGGGTCTCCTCTTTATCCATTTCATAATTTATTCTCAGTAATTTAACTAATCCGCAATGAGCAACTGTAATTATGTGAAATATCTCTTGATTTCTTCTTTATAGTTCATAGTGAGATCTGAAATATATTTGTATTAGAGCAAATCCTATGCCTCTTTTTTTTTTTTTTAATCAGCATCCTAGGATGTTAATATATAAAAAAGCAGGCATCAGAGGTGCGTGGATATGGTGGTTCATATGCGTCCTTCTCTCACTTCTTCGTGGAGTAATGTCTGAAAGCAGTAAAGCCCTGGATATAATGACAAAATATCCACTGATTGATGGGTAAGACTTACTTTTAACTTTTTTCATTTTTTTTTTATTTAATTTTTTTTCTGTGCTTTTAGCATAACTGGTTCATAATATTACAGTAGCTGAGAATAGTGACAGTAAATGGGTTCAGAGCAGGTTGTAGTTGAACCAGCTGCAATAAAAATGGTGTTTTAATGTATTTTGATTTCACACTGCTTCTCTTTCCCTTTGTTCAAGACACAATGACCTGGCATTACGTCTGAGAATGCACTATGGTAACAGACTGCGCACTTTCAATATGCACAACAATTCTAAGGTGGCTACAGATATTAGTCGCCTCACTGCTGGCCATGTTGGAGGACTGGTAATTTCTCTTGGCTGGTCTTGAGTATAATCCAAATCTTTAACCTTTTGTAAATTTGAAGTCACAAACCTATCTTTGTGTATACTGTATATTGTGCAGATTAAGTTCTGGGCCTTATGAACAAGGTTATTCTGCCCCAGATTCACACGCAGCTTCTAATATTGTGCAGTTCCATTAGTAATATATGACTATGTTTAAACTTAAAGTCCAGTCTCTTAGAATTTCTTTATTAAGTCACTGAATTTCACTGAAACTGCTAATTTGCCTCAAAAATGGTCATATAAACTTTATTAGACATTTTGGACCCACAAGTGAGTGGTGAATGATTAGAGATAAATAAGTCATTGATGTTTGTTAGGTTTTTGCAGCGTACGTGTTATGCACAGCTCAGGACAAAGATGCTGTTAGACTGACCTTGGAACAGATTGATGTAATTCGGCGTATATGTACCGAAAACCCAGAGATGGAACTGGTCACCACATCTGAAGGTACTATTGCACCTTAACTTTCACATGACCAGGTCATTTCACTTTGCTGCAATTGAACATTTTAAATAAGGCTCAGTTCTATCAAGACAAAACAAAATCAATAGCATCCTCAGTTAAAGCTGTTATAATGTAATTTAACTGAAGATTTGGCAAACTATCCAGTGTGCAGGGCCATGCACAGGGTGGCGGTCCGGTGGCTAGAGCTACAGCTCCTCTGCCTTCATCAGCTGAGGTGCCCCCCTCACTAAACCCACCCTGCTATCATCTCAGCTCAAAGCATTCTGTTATCCCTCTGTTAAAGATCCACTGATTCCACAAATGTGCCCTATGTTTTTTCGCCACTCCGCAGCATTGAGATGACAGTTCTTCCCGTAGGTCGATACATTAACAGATACATTACAATCCACATTACAGTCAGTGGTTGACCTGCTGGATTAGTCATTTAGTAGCTTGAGTTTGTATCTCTACCTGTAATGATTTGCTCTAAGTCTTCTAAACGTCGTAGAATATTTGCGTTCTTAAACTGTTTAATCAAACATGTACCCAATTACAGTAGATCTAATGTAAATAACACAAAATTTGCTGTTGTTGGCACACTTTGTAGAGAAATAAATAAATAAAAGCAAAGCCTTCACAAAAAAGGATAAAAGAAGAGCAAAGGGAGGCTGCTGAAGGCACTTCAGCATCACAAACATTTTCTGCCCCTATTTTGTTTTGGGCCTCTGCCCTTTAGACTGTCTGCATGGCCCTGTAGTGCATTATGGTTTGTGCAAGATCAGTTTCTATTTCGATGCACTTGCAGCATTGAGTAACAGGCAGTCACAGATGCATCTGTTTATTTCTTGTAAGTAGCAGTCAATCAGAGACATTTAATAATCCACTCACTGTTCAAATCACTTTTTGCTGGTGTTGTGTTCAGTACGAATCTTCTCATTATAACACAGAGTAGGCGAAGTGTAAATAAGAGATTCATTGTACAACACAAAGACCTATATTGATTCTAGCTTAACTTTGTGAGATAGCGATGAACTAAGGTAAGCTTTTTAGTGATTATAAACGGTGCGCTCTTTGCACAAAAGCAATATAGCTTAGGTTATATAATATAGTTAAAGCACCATTACTAGTTTAAGAAGCACCCTCGATTTGATTTTAGAGCAGGGCCTGTTTAAAGTTTTCAGCTGTTAGGAAATTAATGTAATATTCTTTTGCCGTAATATTAACATTTATAAGTTGGCATGTCATCTCAAAATCTTTTTTAAAGCACTTTTTTGAGATATTGAGAGAGATATATTGGTATATTGGTCTATAGCTGGTAGAAAACCGAAATTGTTACTGTTTTGTCTTTTAGTGATTTCTTATAGTACATATATGTCTTTAATTTCACAGTGTCAATCATAATCAATGAAAAAGTGAGAAGTGTTGTTCCTGTCGGTTGATCAAAGGCTTTACTTAGCAGTTCGTTGGTTTGAGGGAAAGTTAAAATTTAATTCACAAAAATTTAAATGCTACCATCATTTATCATTACTATTTGAATCTATTAAGAAAAAGTTTGAAAATAAAAATCTTAAAGCCATGAAAGTTCCTTTGGGACAACATATGCAGAGAGGATGTTGTAAATTATCACCAGTAAATTCCAAATGAACAAGAATCTTGCCTACACTTGTTGTATACGTGAAAGGAGAAGAGACAACATGCAAAATTACAGCTACCTGCCTGAGGATATCCTCACTCAACATGATTGGACCAATGCTTTCCATAAGTAACATTGTCAAACATCTAGACCAGTGCTTCCCAAACCTGTCCTGGAGGCTCCCCTGCCCTGCACATTTTGTATTACCTTTTGTCACCTTCATCTTACACACCTGATTCCACTCATCAGCTTGTTAGTAGAGACTGCAAGACCTGACTTGGGTTTGTCTGATAAGGGAGACATACAAAAAGTGCAGGGCAGGGTGGCCTCCAGGACAGGTTTGGGTAGCACTGCTCTAGACTGCAGTTAACATACAGTATCACATACACTACCATATATTTTCTAATAGAACGTGTTTTGTGTTTCATAAAATGAAGATATGTTGCATAAAATATACAAATGTAGTTATTGTTAATGTTGAAAATAGCCGTTTAATATTTTTGTGAAATCCACAATAAGTTGTTTTGAAGATTTGATGAATAGATGATTTTTATGAACACAAAGTTCAAAAGAACAGTGTAAATTGGAAATAGTTTTCAATTAACAGATACTGTATGATCTGTTAAAGGCATGATGATTATCTAGGTGAATAAAAAAAAAACACTGTCCTCAAACGGGGTTTATAGAAGTGTCTGCAAGAGTTCTTTGTGAAATAAGAGTAGTATCTGGTATTGATGTTGTGTAAAAATGTAGAAAGGCCTCAGACTATGAAAACATGATATCAGATGTGGTTTTTTGGAGACTGAACAATGTCAGCTTGTTTCAGCTAAAAGACAAGTGTCTGGCTTAGAAACAGCTACAGTTATTCTCAGCCATGATCACTGCACTTATGTTTACTTCATTTTACAGGGAGATATAAAACACTTATGTCCATTGTGCTCGGATTAGTACTGTTGTGGAGAGAAGAGGGGAAAAAAGATTACACACTGTTTAATATATTTGTGTCTTTAAACTATAAATAAACACATTTTTGTGTGTTAAAGGAATGAGAAATAGTAGAAAAATCGCATGTCTAATCAGTATAGAGGGAGGCCACTCCATCGACAACAGTTTAGCAGCCCTGCGCATGTTCTACCAGCTTGGAGTAAGATCCATGGCCCTCACACACAGCTGCAACACCCCATGGTAAATACAGCTATAAGAGCAAGTTTCAATACTGAATTGAGAGAGGAGCACAAATATAACTTATGCTGTTTACTTTAATACATACTGTCTGTGAATTTTTATTTGCCCATTTCATATTGTTCAATTATTAAACTTTCTGCAATAATCTCATTTGTAGGGCTGAAAGCTCATCTAAATTTTACTCATATTACCAGCAGAAGAATAACAGCCTAAGCGATTTTGGCAAGGTAAGGTTTTCTTGATGAATCAGTGGGCAATAAAAAAAAAAGTAAAACAGATGTGCATTAAGATCATGTAAAGAAGATAAAGATAGTTGAACCAAAGGTACACTTGAATTCAGTGGGTAATTTGACCCTGTATTAAAGGCTTCTTTCATTCTCTTTTCGTTGAACCATTTTTGTCCAAAGACAAAAAAACACACTGAAAGTTGTGTATTTTGCTTTAAAAATGCCTCAATTACCAAGATTGTGATTTGTATAAAACATGATCATTATCATTAAGGGGAAAAAAATCTAAAGCGTACGTTTATATCTATTAAAATTGCTTTCAAATTGGCACCCATGACATTAAAGACTTCTGCACATTCTCAATATTTTGATGCATTTACTCTGATCACAACTAACTGCTGATTACTGAACTGAATCATCTCATAATGTGTCTCCTCAGGTGGTGGTGAAAGAGATGAACAGATTGGGAATGCTGGTCGATCTGTCGCATAGCTCATGGGAGACCGCCAGAGCTGTGCTGGAACATTCTACTGCTCCGGTTATTTTCAGCCACTCTTCAGCCTATGCTATCTGCAACAATATTCGCAATGTACCTGACGACCAGCTGCTGCTGCTGGTGAGACCTCTGGTTGTTTTGCTGCAGTAGACTTAGAAAAATAAATAAATAAATCTCCAAAATGGCAGTTTTACTGAAAGACAGGCAGAAATGGAAATTAAGAAAAGAACTTAAGACATTTTAAAAAGAACTTTGCTTGCTTTCTAGAAAAGAAATGGCGGGCTAATCATGGTGAACCTCTACAGTGCTTTTGTAGCATGTTCAAAAAATGCAAGCGTGTCTGCTGTGGCTGGTAAGACACTTCTTGATTTCTTTGTTTTATGATTTGTATGTATTTTGGAAATTTAAATTGTATGTTTTTTAAAGATCATTTTGATCATCTGAAGCGGTTAATTGGAACAGAAAGCATTGGGATTGGAGCAGACTTTGATGGGGCTATAGGGTAAGTTAACATCTCATCTATATTGACGATATATCACTTATTTGTTCTGTTTATTTATTTATTACTGTTTGTTTGCTTATTTATTTACCTCCACAGACTCTATGCTTGCAGAAAATTTTCAAAGTGCAATATTTAATTGTACATTTTAGCTATCAATAAAATTATAGTACTGTCGGCACAAGTAAACACATTTTACTTCTTTTTTTACACAGAAATAAATGAATAACGATGTATATCCCTAAGAACCACAAAGAAAAGCATGCAGATTATGCCTGTGGTCCTTATCTGTGTGTCTGTGTGCAAGTGTTTATGCATGCCTGTATTATTACAGATTCCCTAAAGGCCTGGAGGACGTCTCCAAATATCCAGTTCTAATTGAGGAGCTGATATCAAGAAACTGGACTGAGGAAGAGCTTGCGGGAGTGCTAAGACTGAACTTCCTTAGAGTGTTCCAAAAGGTTGAGAAGGTCAGGATATTAATTCATTTTCCAGTTCAGTTAGGTCAGTTAAGTAAATATTGGCCTCTTTAGGGGCAGTATGGATACACTCCCACCTTCTCCCTTCTTCCTTTCTTGTACTACAGTGGTGATCTTTAAACCATATGGAAATTCCTTCCAGTTCCTTTTATTTCCTGCTCCCAGTGATCCCCATTAATTTATCTGATCACATTACAGCCGCTATCTTCCCCCCTCAGCTTACTGTCTGTTAAATTACAGCTGTTATTGCATAATCCACCTCTACCTTACCCCTCAAACAGCAAACAGACTACAAACAGAAAGTGTATCTGTTACATCAGGGCTGCCAACTCTCAGACGTGTGACACCTTTATCACACCACACAAAAACACTGGGAGCAGAGAACACTGACAGTGTGCTGACTGGTAAGACAAAGTGGGCAGCACCAAGAGACAGGAAGTTATTTAGACCAATCTGGAGAAATATGTTACTTAAATGTAATTTAGCAATATAAGCATGATTTTTTGGTTGCACTCATTCAAAACAGTTACATTCATTCAAAATAAATAAATAAAGTTGTGTCTGGTCCTTTGCTGGATGTGCTGATCGAAATCTAGTTTCCTGTAGCAAGTTCAATGACGCAGATAGTAAAGATTCAATCAGTGATAGACAGGGTTTACATTTTGGTAACGGTTTACTTGGAACCTCAGTTGAGGTTCAGTATCAGGTACTGTACCCAGTGGAAACTTCCCAAAAGTGAGCCTTACCAAACTGTCAGTAATTAATACGTTTTGTAACCAACATAGAAAAAAGTTAGCAAAGATATTGGGCTAGCTAGCGTTAGCAAAGTTTATTTTTTTGCACCATTGCAGCAGTAATTCCATATCATTTTATGATACAAAAAGTTCCAGTCCTCAAAACTCCTGCTGATGGCTTTCACGAGTTCCCGCTTCCTCATAATGCAAATAGTGAAGCATGTTTGGAGATCGGCGGACTCCAAGCCTTAGTAGTTTGAACCCTTGCGAGGGCAGAGCTTGGCGTCAGGCTTGAACCCCTCATGCCCCCCGCAGAGTAAAGTGGGGAACAAAGGCGGAGACGGGGAGGAGGAGGAATGCTTAAACAAGATACGGAAGGGAAGGAAACTGGCTTATTTATAGTGGATATGTATGGACCTGATTGGATAAACAGAAAAGGCTGATTGATTGGAAAATGTGGCGCCAGCGGTGTCTGATTATTTGTGCGCGCTCCTCCCGAAACTTGTTTGAAAACATCATTTTGAGAACCCCCTCCCTCCACAGGAATTCTTACTCCAAGTGGAAATGAGTTGGTGGTCCTGATATACATACAGTATACATACATGTAACACCTTACCATCCTGTTCTTGATGATAGATAAGATTCCTCCTTATCAAAATCTCACTGCTCTGGCTCGGCCTATTTATTTTGATTTATACAGATTTTATCTGTAGCTAGGCTCAGTTTGGACCGCAACCAACGCAATAAATATTTTTGGTAAAACTTTATTTCTATAGTCCACTATAGACATTCAACTAACAGTGAGTAACTTTGCAACTACATGTCAACTAGCAGTCCTTAGAGTATTAGAAGACTGTCTGCTTAATATCTTCTAACACTTTATTTTGAAGGGTGCACAACATACTATCAGAATCTTTGTAAGTTTGTTATTCTACTAACCCTAACGCTCTACTGTAAGAGTAGTAGATGCATGTAGATACAAATGAATGAGAATTAGCTGACATGTAGTTATGTATGTAGTTAGCCTACATGTAGTTACAAAGTTATGTATAGCTAGGGGAATGTCTAAAGTGGAATCAAAATGAAGTCTAACCATATTTTTAAACCTTGTTGCCTCTATCAGCCTCATGTATCATCATTTATTTGACTTTAAGGATGTGTAATCTGAAATGAGTGTTACATATTCTACTAGTTTGTATGTTAGAAGTATTTCTCTCAGTGTGGTCAAAGCTCATTTGAACATATGTTAAATATCTCTCTCTCTCTTTATGGTCAGGTACGTGAGGATATGCTGAACATTTTGCCCAGTGAAGTTGAAATCTCACTTTCGGAAGTAAACACAAGCTGTCGTGCGATGCTGGTCCATCCAGGCAGGTCTGAAAGTAATAATGAAAGTGCTGCATTAATGCCTGGGAAAGCTTTAATCTGCCTTATCTTACTTTTGATTCAGTTGCAGTAATCTAACAAACAAGGCATCATCCAAAGACAGTATACAAATGAAAAGTTTAGCACAGACTGCTTAGCCAACTCTTGATTTAAAATCTCAAAAAGACCAGGAGTACTGATTGAAATTCACACCTTCAAGTCTATGACAGTTGTGGATCACTGCAAAAATATGGCTTATCTTACTTTGTATTTTTGTCATGTTTTCTGGTCAAAATATCTACAAATTCTTAAATCAAGATACTTTTACAAGATAAGCAAAATCACTTGAGATATTTACACTTGTTTCTTGTTTGCAGTGAAACTAAGACCATAATTTGATGAAGACCAAATTGTTTCTTAATATGAATAGCCAGTGTACAATTCACATAAGTTAATAAAATGAGGTCATAAACAGCACTGTTGCATTGTCTTGTACTTTTATAGTATATCAGAAAGAAGTGTCTGTATTTCACCATGCCCTGGCTCACTGTTTGGGCTAATCAGTCCTACCTCAAACTCTGCTGAACTGCTTAAATTAAAAGATTACTCTTTGGAAAGCACCAGAGAGTCATAGTGTACACTTACATTTATCTGCAGATGACAGTATTTTGATAATACTGTATTCATTTATTACAGAAAGTAAGAATACTCATCAACTTGCATTATCACCAATTTTTTCCAACTAGCTTCTGTTTTGTCAGTCCACAAGATGTACAGTTAAAGGTTGCCTTCTCTCAGGCAAAAAAAAGATCCATGTTCAGCAGTTTATAGAGCACTTTATTGTATTTTGTTTTAGTCATATTCCTTGCTTTAAAATAGATTCCTCTCAATAATTTACAAAAGTCAACTGCAAATTTCATAAAGTGTTTAATCTTTCTATTTAACATTAAACACTGTACAGATGTAACATTACACAAACACCTTTTGTAACAGATCACCTTTATATCCCAGATATAAATGTTGTTAGTCAATAGAGTTTTCTATGTTTCTTCTATTTGTATAACAAATGTTTGTAACAAATATCTGTACAGTAATCATGCCCTAAAAAAGAATAAAGACTTTGTATCGGTATCTAAAATGTTTCACTCTCAATGTGAGTTGTGTACTAAAATTTGTAAATAAATGGTTCATTTATAAAGAATATTTCTTTAAAAAAAAAAAGTTAAACAATGCAATTATAAATTACAAAATCTATACATCCCATTTCTGCTCCTTTGGTTACTTTCTAATGCAAAGGGGAGTTTTACAAATAAATAATGAGGACAAAATAAATAAAAAATGCAAGCATTCAAATTGCAATTTAAATTTTGCACTTGCGCTCTGAATAGTCTTGGACCAGGAAGCATTAGATCTGTTACTTTGGCAGTGAAAGTTAAGATGCGCAATCACTCGTTTTATATAAAATTTAATCGTCCTGTACATAATAATGTATTAAAAGGATATGGAATTGTTCTTTTCTAAACAAGCTACTGTTAACTGTTGTGAAATATTTTTCTTGGTTCTGACCCAAGCCAAAATATTTTCTTATGAACTAGTAGCATGCTTAAAAAAGTGATTTAAAACTGTTGGCAAACCCTCAAATGTTTTACAGTGGGATTGTCTGGAAATGCTGGAATCATCTATTATTTTGTGCAGCAAACATGGCTTAAAATACAAATTGATTCTGAATGTTCTGGTGTAAATGTGAACTGAGTTCAGCTGAAACTGAAACCGAATCAACCAAAACATGACACTGAAATATAAAAAAAAAAAGCTTAATGTAAAACCTCTTTTCATTAACTACGACAGGTTGAAGCTGGCATAAGATAATATCTTTTATATGCCACTTTTTTGACTTGCACTAGATAGTAACAGTGGTACAGTGGTCTATGTATTGGATCTTTGGCCATTTAGGAATAGATGGTGATGACCTCACGACCTCCACCTCTTACAAGCAGCACTCTCTCTAGACCTTCAGTTAACACCTCAAGAAATTCCATATCTGAAATCAACCAAGTTAACGAAACAGCATGAGAAGTAGCAATGCATTTATACCATCCAAAAAAAGAGCGCATTTCATGTTGGATTTATCTATATCTCACTAGAAACCAATCACACCACTAAAATAAATCTTTAATATAGTACTGAAAGTATATTATTCTGTGAAAAGGATACAGTTTTCATCTCCCTCTGGGTTGCGTGGAGGTCCTGGCATGTTCAGCAGCACGAGTCTGGCATCATGGGATCTATTTACAATAACCTCATTCAGCTTCACTGCTGTGTGCATCCGCCGAACATTAGACTGATCACTGTAACACACACAGAGAGAGAGAGAGTTTGATTTAAACTAAAGTGGAGAAACATATTTTGCAATTGCTTGGATAAAAAAAAAAAAAACATAAATGAAATAAACTACAGTAGGACCTTTGAGGACTTGCACGGTTCAACACTAAAGTAAACAAGCATGCACACCCACACGCTTTACTTATGTAAAAAAAAGGCAACTACAACAAGGAACAGATGCCAATAATCCTCTCCAATGTATGCTAACCATATAACACCAAATAGGTCTATTATACAAAGATAAAAAGTAAAACCTACCAGCTTTGTAGCAAATATTGTGTTAATAGTGTGCAGTGGCATTCCTGTTCTTGTTCCTGCATGCCTACTCACGGTTTAATGCTGATGAGTTCTCTAAAGTTTTCTGGTGCGTTGCTTCGGTTCCGTCTTTCTGCTTCTATTTTTTCACTAGTCCAGGTCATTTGGTTTTTCTCTGGTAATACTTCAATGGTTTCCTCTTCTTCATCTGAATATAGACTGCCCATTCTTATCAGCGAGTGTCTGTCCTTCACTAGCTGGGCCTACAATCAAGAGCAATGGGACAACACTTCAGAAAACTGCAGGAGTTTAACACAGCCAACAAGATATGAAATGTGACCCTAGCATGGAGTGTCAGGTGTAACTTTTTTCTCATTTTGTAACATGATAATGATAAATGCAATATTGTATTTCATAAGGAAATCTTGTACACTGATGCATTTTGTCAAGACAAGAACCAAGTATGTTGTTTACCATAATTTAAATTCATCTCATTTTGTGGAGAAAAGTCTATAATGATGCATTTAGAGAGCATGCACAAATGCATTTCGTGAATGAAATATTTATTTTGTCCACAAAATGGGTTATTTTAATAATGCATTTTATTAATGCAATATATATTTTGCACATAAAATAGGTTATCTGAATGACACAATACTTGCATATAAAAAAGCATAAAAGCCTTTGTACAATATCCTTAGAGAGAGAGATAAAAAAGTATAAATATTTATTTAGAGGGCTTTTTTTTGCTTTTTAGCTTTACTTCGCAAAATGCATTTTGTGTCATGCTGACAAAAGTAAATGAAAAAACTTAAATATTTTTGTGCACAATGTTAGTAGGCAATTTGGATTTTTTTTGTACAAATGATGCAATGACTTTACATTCGGTGGATAAAATTAAATATGAAAATACTTAAATAAAAAAATTTGTGTAACATTTCAGTAACCATTTCAGGTTTGTTTTTCTATCAAATATTTGAATGACTTCTGTATTACTTTGCTGTTGGTCAGCTACAGTGTAAGTACAGAAGAGAGACATTCAAAAGTGTATATTGCAGTACCTCTCTGTCTCGCTCTGCACTAGAGAGCCTCATTTGTTTTAGCATCTGGGACCTCTGCTCCATCATCAGCGTCCTCTCATACGTATATGCTGAGATATCACTGTTGTGCTGCAAATAACAACATTTGATGACTTAATGTTATGGAGTGGGATGTGAAGTGTTAATAGCAAACTGAAAGTGTTCTGTATACCATCTCAACCACTTCCACCTCTGCTTCTAATCTGAGCTGGTACAGGAAGGTTGCCAAATCCTTCTTCATCTGAATGCTGTTATCGTCCATTTGAGCAACAGTGAAGATGCGCATCTTACATTTACGCCAGACCTGAAGTACAAGAATCCAAGAAAATTTGCTGATTTATTGATTGCCAGAACAAAAATTGCCTGTGAAAATATCTTAAATAAACATGTAAAAATAATAACTAACTAACTAATTGTTCACCTTATGTTGTTTGAGAAGGAAAGGCAGCAGCATGAGCATTCCCCCATCATGGACAATCCACCACACATCAATGTATCCATCAGTAAAGCGCTCATGATTGCTGGGATAGAATGACACATTTTTTGGGACCATCAGCGCCAGGTGGGCAGCTGTAGTACACCGGACTGTATCTATAAGTGAGAGAATTTAAAAGAGGAGTGGATTAACAAGTCTCAGTGCGGGCAATTACAAATTCACATAAACATTGTTCTTACTAATAAAGGTTTTCCAAGCCCGTGGGTCTTCACTTTGCCTCCAGCCATACGGCCAACCCATCACGACTGTGTTATGCTTCATGCCTCCCAGACCGCAGGACTGGATGAGGTGCGCGATGCCCTCTCTCACTTTGCAGGCGACCACCACCTGACAGAAGCCCTTCACCCGCTCAATCTCCATCATGTTCTTTATTGCCTGGTGGAGGGTACAGAAGCCTAATTTAATGAAATTTTGCGCACTCCAGAGAGGCTGATACAGAGCCGGAAAGACAGTAGAGCTACAGTAATTACATACTGTACATAACTCTCATTGCACTTGCATATGTAATTTAGCATCACTGGTAAGGTGATGCTAAAAGTGTGTGTAAATCAGGAAACTTCTTCACCTGTTCTGACGCTTGTGTTTCCCCGTAGCATTCCAGGAAGTTGCCCTGTATCACTGATCCTACAATAGTTAGACCTTTTCCTGCCTTTAGCTGTGAGGCAAAGGTAAGCATTCTGGGATACTTCACATGCAGGTCCTCATCCAACTTCAGCAGAACCAGCAGCTGTGGCCTAATAACAATTTTATTTAAATGTGATTTTAATGTAATTATTTATTTAAAAAATAGTGTATGATATCTAATATAATAGCATTTCAAATCTGTATGCCTAAATACACAACTGTTTAAACATTTGGTTCATGAAGATTATAATCAGCACAAATGCATTTTATAGAATAAAGGTCAAAAAAAGATTGAAAAGGTTGCCCTTTAGACATTTCTATTAATTAAAGGATCCTGAAAAAAATGGGGGCAAAAATGATCATACACCACTTAATTAAGAATAACAGCTGCTGAAAATTCAGCTTTTCCATGACAGAATTTTTAATAAATAAATAAAATAGATATTATATATGATATACATGTTATGCTCAGGTTTGATGAGTATTAGTGATGCAGCAGCATGTTATTCAAACAATAACTTCTAGCTTTCATAAACATTATTTAACTAAACTAAGTGAAAGTGTTTCCATGACATTACTAAATATGTGTTCTAGAAACATACTGTATCAGATGATCATTTTTGAAGTAAGCATTTATCTACACTTTTTATCTGTCTATATATATATATATATATATATGATTTAATTTATATATTAATTTCATATAATGTATTGTATTTACAGCAGTAAATGATCATGTAAAACACACTGTCTGTGACAAACTAACCTCCAGTTTTTGGTGTGGGGTGGTCCAGCCTCCAGTCGAAGAAGAGCGTAACGGGCTGCACTGAGAGACAACCCACGGATCCCGTCCCCCCACTCCTTCTCTGCTCTACAAGAGAGAAAAATATACAAGCTAGAGATTTGTAAACTAAAGAGGGAAAATTCAAGTGACTCTTCAAGTACTTCTCAGTGATTTACATGTTAGTTTAATAGATGTAATTAAAAATCACTTACCCCTGGTACTCAATGTACTTGTAGATCATACCAGCAATGCCCATCGCTACAATGGCATAGTACCAAGAGGAGATAAACATAAGGGCTACACACATACTCATGCCAAGAAACGAAAGAGCCCTGAGAGGAAGAGAACAAAGAACATATCATAATAAGACTCATTATTGATAGAATAGCTAGAATTGCTTTATTACAGGTCATTTATAGGAGTACTGGATATTTTGAGATCACGTTTGACCTAAATTCCAATGTGACTACAAGACAACTCCCCAAGCTTTGCACAAATAATGAATGTATGCAACATATGAATGTATGCAAACAGAATTTAGCTACACTTACCAGTGGTAGTATCTGAACCGAGGTCTCCAGTTTGGTGTCCTTAAAAGTGTTTGTACTGCACATGCCAAGTTTACAAAAAGATAACACATCAGGAAGAACCTGTAAAGTGAACAAACACATATATATATTAGAAGTGCTATGTAATACATGAAGTAACAGTTAAGGCAAAAAACATTCAGACATAGAATAAAACATGAATAAACTTTCTTGTTGAATATCATGACTGCTGTAAGTTGGTGGCAGTGACAAGGACATGGAAACATATGTGGTATTTGTACCAAGCCTTTAAGTTTCATAAGAAGCAACTGTTAATTGATGTCTATCCCATATTGTACCAGTAGGATCTAATTTGCAATATAGTTTATTGTATGTATTTCAGAATATAGGCCTACTGTACTTAAAATGCATTGTAAAATGATTCAATAAAAGGATTTGTAACTGCATTAAAACACAACATTCAATATAAAAATGATATTTTATTTTGCGATTTTGATCATTCATTTTGCGTGCGGGGATATATCTGTGTGTATATTTGTGCTTTATCCTCACATGGAGAGAATAGGAGCGACCATATCCAGTGATGCAATGAGGATGCCGAGCTCTGCTATGAGTCCCGTCAGCAGCAGGGCCCATGTGGGCTCTCCATTAGCTTTACCGTGTCCAAAAACCTGTGCATGTGCAAACACACGGACACACAGTGGACTCATTACTCTTGGACACTCAAAAACAGAAAGAAGCAGTCAGCTGTTAGCATCACATATTTACATTTTAGGAAAACATTTCACATATGACATGCAAATGCTTTCTTTTATGGCTTTTGTGGTTTGGCATTTCAAAAAAGGAAGTAAATATAATTCTACGATACATTATACAAGCTGCTATTTTGTACTGTGTACTTATAATGCTGATATTCTAATTAAGAAAATCACCATGGTACAAAACGGTGTGGAGTGTTTATTTGATATACAGGGGTGGGCCATTTACATGGATACACCTTAATAAAATGGGATAGGCTGGTGATATTAACTTCCTGTTTGTGGCACATTAGTATATGTGAGGGGGGACACTTTTCAAGATGGGTGATTACCATGGGGGCCATTTTATTATTTATTTATTAAGGTGTATCCATATATATGGCCCACCCTGTATATATATTGCATTATATAAAAGGAGATCTCTTACTCTAAGGAAAGGAATGATGTTGTCTTTAGCAATGGCTTGCAGGAGCCGAGGAGCTCCTGTCAGGGACTGAAGTCCTGCACCAACTGTAGAGAAGAAGGAGCCAATCACAATGACCCAGGGAGAGGGCCAGGACAGTGTGCCAACCACCAAGTTTTTATTAACAGCATCTCCAAACCTAAAAGGAATACGAAAGAACACATGAGACACAACAAGCTTGTTTTGTGCTCTATTTGTAATCTCTAGATTACTTACTTATCTCTCAGCACCACACCCTCAATACAGGCCCCAAAAAGAACCACAGAGCTGAAGTCTGTCAAAGGAGTCAGGGAATTTTATGGAACTTTCAATTCTTGTTTTGATCCTTACATTAACAGCAAAAAGGATACAGACAAGAGATGTAGTTGTAATAGCCAGGATCGTCCCTATTGGTATAGACTTCTGTGCATCTCTTAGATCTCCAGATCTATTCGATCCTGCCATAATGCCTGTCTCAGAGACAGAAAGACATTTACTTTTAAGCAGATGTGTAAAAGACAGGGTACAGTTAGCTGACAGGATATTATCTCACTTATTACAAACATCTGTCAGAGCATCGTTCTCATTCCTATCAAGAATAAAATAAAGCCAGACACTGACTAAGGTCTATAGCTGTTCTTTATCAACTAATTGGCAAGATGTTTCTGCTTATAGTTGAAGGAGCAACTGAAAACAAATGCTTTCTGTGTCCCATAGTGACACTTATACAGTTTCTTAATCAAAGAGGGCGGATGAGTTTTACCTGTGGCAGAAGGAAAGAAGATTCCCACCAAGAGGGTGAAGGACGTGGCGATGTCAGCAGACACATAAAAGCCAAAGGTCTCCATTGAGCCATGAACATCAACCGAGGACAGACTTGCTTTTTCAAGAATCTGCCCTTTCTCCATGTAATCTCCCCACATGTTTTCTACACACATACACAAGCACAAGAAGTTTTAGTGAAATATATTGTATGTTGTAATTTCTTATCTGTAAGCGTTGCTGGATGTAGATTGCATGCTGTTTTTTAACCTTTAATGATGCCACTGGCCAGCCCAGGAATGCCCTGGATCTCTGTAACATTGTTCTGGAGGAAGTACTCATCACAATGAGCACTGCTGGAATTCTCAGAGCTGCAGAAGTTTTTCCAGAGCTGGCTGGGAACCGTGTCATTACCAACAACTACTGTCTTCCCACAGACATCAAACAAATCACGGACCAGAGTGCGGTTTCCTAACATGCAGATCCTACACGATTTAAAAGAAAAAGAGTAAAAACTACTGATATACTTATTTGTTTCCAATTATGTTTTCATCCTGCTTTATAAGAAAACTATTGAAAATAAAATTCAAATACTAGCCCATCATAGAAAGAATTTTGAAGCTATAAACAGACTTTATACTTTTAGTGTTCTATTATGTATAATATAAATCAAATAAATTCTCATGGCCTTTTGGCACATTCCAGTAATAATCTAAACATTAAATATCATGTATTGACTATAAACATGTTGCTGAAAGACTTACGGAAACTCAGGAGGGTGGATAATAGATTTGATAGCTCCGGCATAGATGGAAACAATGGAGATTATGACACAGGCTAGGAAAAGGGAGGCAAATTTGTTGACATATTTGACCCCCACAAAGACGACCACAGCCATGAGGCTCAAGCATATTGTGCCATACACCCGCATGTTATTCAGCATCGCACCGCTCCCTGCATGAATATCTGCGGGATGGAATATGGCAGCCTGAGGAATCAGGTATTTCTGTAGACAATAAGAGTTGATAAATGATTAGTTTAAAAGCTGGATCGTTTGGGGGTTTGGATCATTGTGTGTGTGTAGTCATAATAAAAGGAGACTGACCAGAAATATTTCGATAGCTCCTAGTATGTACATCGCAGCAGCGAAGGTTGTGCCCAAATAAAAACAGAGACCAACTGCACCACCAAACTCAGGGCCCAGAGAACGAGATATCATAAAATAGGCCCCACCAGCTGCCATTTAAAAAAAAGGAAGCATAATTAGATTAAAAATTAAAAACCTTAAATAAAATATTGATATTTCTTGTACAGTGTACAATGTTATAATACAACGGAGTATAAATATTTAAAGTTACCTGGAACTACACCATTGGTGGCTATGGCACTCATTGAGATTGCAGTTAACATTGTCTGTTAAAACAAACAAACAGTCAAATACAAATCATGCATTTTAAAATGTAACTATATTTCATGCTTTCAAAATATCAAATTCACTAAGTGCACTAATGGCACAGTTACAGATTTCACACACTGCCTGCCTTACTAATCAATAACCGCTACATTTAAGGGTTAGCCAGGGAATGTAAAATACTAAATCATCATGTAATCTGTTTGATTCATGACAGCTTGCAATATAGTATCTAAGCTTGCTATCTGAGTTAATAAGAAGCTTGCATGTTTTAAAATGTTACATCAGACATTTTGTATAAGAAAAGCATGCAAATAAAGGATTTTACAAAACCAACAGTATGTGACACTGTTATCTGATAGAAGTTACCAGAGAATTCAACAGTTCACAGCTAGACTTAAGAACGCTTAGTATTTTTTCACACTCTGCTAAATACTTTTAAATGGTCAGTGTTAACTTTTATTTACTGGTTTACTCTTTCTATTGCTTTATATTATTTGAACACATTGTCTGTATCTTGTTTAAAATCAATGTTAGCTGCTTGTTACAGAACAGACAAGGAAAACTAACAGTAGGAGTGTGTTTGTGAGGGTGTGTCTGCAGTAACTCACACAGGAACAGCACATCAGAACGATCAGGAAGGACTGGACGACACCTGCTGTTCCTACTATCCAAGTGAGACGCAGAAAGAGAATCACACCGAAGATGTTCTGCAGACATGGCAGGTACACTCCCATCAGTGTGCCCATATTCGGAGACTACAGAGAACAACGTGGAAAGAGAGACTTTCAGAACAACATTGTTGCAGATGTTTTGGTTAGTAAGTGTTGTGAAAATAACACTTTTTGTAACCTTGGGCATTTGTCTTCTCGATGCATCAGCACTCTCTGCCTCTTCATGTTCTTTGGCTCCCTGAGTAACATTTGTGTAACTGACCAGCCGACTGAGAAGAGATGAGACCTTCGGTCGGATATCCAGCTCTTCCTATGGAAAGATACACCTCAGCACCAATCATTCTGAAATAGAATTCTACACATAACATAAAAACTGTTCTGATTTTTTAAAATGTTACATTTAGTGTGAAATATTGCATTTACATTAAATATGCTTTTATCCAAAAAAGGACATCAAAAGCAATCAAAACCAACAAAAGACAAAGTGAAGAAAATCAAAATGAAAAAAGAACCTCAAACAGGGCCAAGTTTTTGTCGTAGTAGTCACTCCTCTTGGATGCTGAGTCTGAAGTGCTGAGGAAAGGACTGTCTTCTTTATGATTGCCATGACCTGCAGGGGGATAACATTTATATCACATTTACGAAATTTAACAGGCATATATATATTTTCAGTGGGTGCATATGGTGTCCATTAGCTTTTTATTTTAAGTGTTTATTTTAGTGAGTGCCGTCAAACAACTGATATGATAAAATACAGATACTGTAAGATACAAAATAAAAGTATTGGTTTGTATTTACACACACACTCACACACATTTATAGTATATATTTAGAAAATATTTACATACATTAATTTCTACTCTTAAATTGTAATATATATATACATATAATATATATATATATATATATATATATATATATAAATATATATATTTATTTATATATACATAATAAATAT
>JAUCNO010001819.1:10525562-10542293 GCA_032353835.1 Enteromius viviparus
GATCTATATATATATATATATATACATATATATATTTATTTATATATACATAATACATATAACAGCATACACAAATGTATTATGTAAATGAAAAATATTTTTTTGGATGTGACTAATAGCTATTAACTGTTTGACAACAATAGTTTATTTACTTGTTTTAAACCAATATCTTATAACCCTTAACTTGCTTTAATTGGCTTTTATATTGCTTTTCCATATAATGTATCATCACATGAATATAAGTTATTTGATCTAGATTGGTTTAATATTTACCCCCTATTCAATTGATAAAGGGATTTTTTCCTTACCAGAGAAAGAAAAAGTGCAACCATTTTTAGCTTACGTCCCCCCCATCAGAATACCTGTAAGCTTTAGCCCACATTTAATTATGTGACTTATGTCATATTCTTTACACTCTTACATTGTGTAATTGTGTAACACAATTTAAACCCATTTTGCATTTATGCTTCTTTGTTTTTTTTTCTCTCCCCCTTTTTTTATTATTATTTAGCTCTTTAATCAGGTCACTGAATCTGAACATTTAATCGGTTTGATTGTTATCTGTCCTCGCACTCTCTGCTCTAAAAACAAATGTCAATACAAACACGGCAAAAGCCAGGCACTCAAATATAGTGCCAGTCTGAATAATGCATACTGTGATAATAATTTGTCAAGTTGTCAAATGTTGCAATTTGGTCTGTATATCTGTATGCAACTTAGACACTTTTAGCATGAGAATCTGACACACACAATACTGTGCAGAGTTAGTGCTTTGTTGTTGTTGTTTTTTTCTTTTTTTTTTTTTTAAATCAGGTAAAATCAGATATTAGAAATTGAAGAGAACAAAGTGGAGGTGATATTTTTTAGAAACAGATATAGGGATACATTCCTTCTAACATTAGTCTACATCACCGACCCGAACTCGCAATTAATTAGTTCATACATGTACCATATCGCATTTAATTCCTTACAAATACATAGCTGTTAAGATGAAACTGAAATCTAAGTCTTTGCAGTTTGCTTGCTATAGGTCTGACTCACCTGTGTCCAGGGTTAATTTGCTATTATAGGTAGAGTTTGCGTGAGCATTGTTGCAGATCAGCATGTTTGTCTAGGCATGGAGCACATTGCCTATATCCAGGTCAATGTGAACTATTAACTGGCAGGGGGGAATCAGAATTTACACACACACATACACACACAACCTTGCCAATAGCACATTTGCTAAAATACACGAATACACACACACTCTGACCCCCAAGTTCAAAAAACATCCACACTTACCCAGCAGATTCAATATGTGAATAGAGACTTTTAATCCAGAATGTTAACACATTTTAAACATTTGTTTAATTAATAAATGGAATATTATATTTGAAAATGTTCTTTATTATCTGAGAAAATTAGGAATCCAAATATTTAAAAGAACTAGTTGTTTGGTCACAAATCAAATAGGAACACATGTACTGTAACACCAAACATACTGCTTTCAGGTCTCAATATTTTGGACAAAACACTTGCTAAATACTATATGACATTTTAAAACGTATTAAAACGTATTTAACAAATATAACTCAAATTTAAACAAATAAAGCATTTTCACCAGTGGTCTCCTATCAATACCCTAACTTTAGAAACAAACAAGAACAAAATACTCAAAGGCTGCCATCTAGCGTTACTAGTGAGCAAGTTCTCTTTCCTAAATCTGCGAGATAAAATGTTGATCGTTCTAAACACTACAAAGGCGATCATTTGTTTCCTAAGTAAGAAATGTTTGACTGATATGTTTACCATCTATGTTTGGATTGCTTCTACACAAAGCCTAACAGAAATGGCTTGACAGCAGCACCCACAGAGAACGAGTCGTGCAGGAGGGGGAGGCAGGAGCTTTATGACGGCAGGTCCGAACACGTCAACGGGACTGTGCCAAAAGCTGCAGATCAAAGCCAAAAAAACTGCTTAAACTCACACGTGTGGTGTTTAAAGTGAACTGAGAGACTTAACATGCTTACCATTTATCCAGTGATTAAGAACGTTAGCCTACTTCTCTACTGTGAAGATAGAGAAGTAGCCAATACTTTTTTTACTCTCATACTTTTAGATACAGTCAATCGTTTTTAACAATCTGAAAACATCCCCACACATAAGCCGTTACTGCACACTACAAGAGAAGAGTCGGGCACATTTGGTCACCAGCTGTAGAAAACAGCTCTGTTCAAACATCTGTAAATTGTTGCTCAGACAATAGCCCAGAGGTAGACCAGCTTTACTGAAAATAGCGATTTACCTCCAAAGTGGAATATTTTTTGAGACAAATCCACTTTGTGTTGAAAAACGCAACAGCTAACCACACGAAGACATGACCTTGCTGTTAATAAGGTTGTGTGAAATTGACCAAATATAATTTTTTTTAAACATTAGGAGTCTTCATTATGAGTCTATGTCATGCTGTTTTAGCGGATTTAGCCATTTTGGCAATGATGCATACTTGGTTGCTTGACGTGATCGTAATAACAATTTCCGGTGAGTAATTGCTTTGTTAACAGCATGTGTGTTCACGCATGCATGCTTTGGTCTCTGATGTTTTGTAGTAGTGGTTTGAGACTAACCTTATGCTCATAAACATCATAACTTACTAACATATGTCATCCAAAGACATAGCACTGTCTTAAGCATTCAATAAAAGTAAACAGCTCCAGCAAATGTCTTCAAAACAGTAAAATATAATACCTGTACCTTAGTCTGATGAATAGGAGACTTGGGAAATAACTGACTTTTACTTTGTATTAATGCTTAACTTTTATGCATGTTATTTTAGCCATATTTTTCAGCTTTTTTTTCTTTTTCTTTTTTTAACCTTTAACAAACTGCACTTTTTACACCTTTTTCATGAGAATTTCTTGCACAATAGCCCATCACTGGTAATAGACTTTCTGAATTAGATGAGTACAGCTGAATAAATCTGTGGAATTGGACCCTGCTGGGAGAACTGAATGTACGAAGGCTTTGATGCGCATTAACAAGGGAGAAGAAGCTGTACTGTACTGATGAAGTTCCAAAAATTAGTTTTTGTTTTAGTATAATATACTTTAATATATGTCAAATCAACACAAAGCCTGCACTTAAAAAAAAAAAAAGTTTAAATTCTGCTTTCCCAGCATGTACTGTGACATTAATCATTAATAGTAGGTTACTGCATTGTTTTTCCCTTTGCAGGTTTTATTTGCCTCATTGAATTTATCTTGTTGATAAACCTGTTATCATGTTATATCAGGACAAATGTGTTATTTAAAATTATTATAGTTGATTGCTACCCTTGTTATTTACTAACTGTTGAGGTATGTATGGTGTTGTGTTTTATGATGATTGACTGTTTTTTGTGGCTTGTGATTGTTAATGTGATTAGTGTTTATGGAATGTGGTCAACATTTTCAGACAACAATCACTCTCCACAATTGTACATTTGTCTTTGTAAACATGAGATAAAGCCGGTAATAGTGCACAATTTAAAACCACGCAAATAAAGGCATCATTTTTACCTTTTAAAATGTTTTTAAAAGACATATTCTATGCCCAATATCATCAAAATTTGCTTACGATCAAAAAATAAAAATAAAAATAATAATAAAGATAAAGATAAAAAATAGTGTTAAAAACACATTACATAATCCCAATAGTTTGCAGGATGAAAATAGGTTATTTAAGTGAAAAATTGCAATTAAATTTTTTAAATCCCCCCACAAAAGACTTAAAATAGTATCTATTTGTCAAAGAGTAATTCTAGCCTGGGCCAGCCCATACTTCCTTTGACGCTACATTCATTTCGCGAGCAAAGTTAGTCTGGCCAAGCTGCCGTTTTTAGAGCATTTCAGATTCCCAAAAAAGTGGGAACCAATGAGAAATTAGCTCTATAAAGTGAAGTATAGATGATGTTAAGTCTATCTAGATTAACTGAAGAATAACTTTTAGTATTAAGTGCAAAACTAGGCTATATTATGGAGAAGGTGGAAAGATTTTTTGGAGCCTGTGAATAAGTAATGACATAATAAATATATCATAGATCAGTTTTTTAAATGTAACCTTTGATCTCAAACTTTTGAATGTTCTCAAGAGCTTGATGAGGTTTAGATGACCCCTCTAAAGGGGATAAATGACTGCCTTTACACTGTATTAGCTTTCTTTCTGATGTCCACAAAACAATTTCATATAGTAAAAGTCAGTTTAAGACATTCTGTGCCTGTCAAGTACAGCTCTTTCAGCACAAACTAATACAGGCCCTCTAAGTGGAAGAGGATCTATTGTTACCTTAAGAAGCCATCGGAGACATTCTTGTTTTTAAGGGCTGCCAGGCAGCTCCCACTCACAAAAAAGCATGATGTCGCTTTTTCCGTCTTAAATAACTCCTTCGGGTTATAAAGAAGATGACCACCTCCCTGGTCATCAAATAAGGACCGTACCAACTGTGTTTGTGTTAAGCCCACTCATAAATCTATTAAAAACCTGTTCAAATGGTGTTAAAAAGCTTGAAAACCAGCTTGGACAATAAAGTTGTCTCTCTTTAGCTGCTGAAGCTAATGACAGCTTGTTTTTATTACGCTACAGGACTTTTTATTACCTTCATATATGCAGCAAAAACACTCTCTTTATCTATCTTCCTGCTTCTCTTCATCTAGCTTCCTGTAAGTAACGTGGAAGTAAGGCATGATGTGGTTCATGGGTTTGGCTGATGCTTTTCCATTACAGGCCTGTTTCAGCACAATGACCTCAGTGTGCCGTCCTGCTCTAAACGTTGCTGAGCTGACACACTAAAAAACAAAGTTAGCAGTGTGAACACCCTCCTTCTGCTCTACCCCTCCTGTAGTTAAACGATACACCAGTGCGACTGACACATACCGTAAGACCACTCTTCTTCACCCATACACCCTTGCTCACACAGAGAAAATCATGCTAACTCATTTGGCCACCTTTTCTGATGTCAAGCTTTGCTTAAATCATCAGGACACCCTCTCTGAGGTCAATGGGTTGAGACAAATGCTTAATTTTAATTCACAATTGCAAACACATCAAGGGCCAGCACAGGATTTACTTAAGTCAGGGACAAACACATCTTCTGCTAGGTAATTATAAACTTAGAAATAGGATTATGTAATTGCTCTGCAAGTATTCCAGCATGTCATTTCCATACTCGAAGAGATTTAGATAGAGAGAATTTAAAGAGCCAGTGGTAAAGACGTTCTGTAATAAAATGTCCTTTTTGGGCCTGGCCTTTATTTGGATTATGTTCCACTTGCCATTTACCTTTAAAATGTGCTGTCTGTTTGAGATGATGGGGTTCTTTGTTACTTTCACAGTGTTTAATATATATAAAATGCTGTATGGCAAAAATCTGCATGTGCACATTTTCTTTCCTTTTTGTTTAATACCTGCAGTGATTCATTTAATGACTCACTTTTTTAATTCATATTAAGGTGCA
Organism: Enteromius viviparus; assembly: GCA_032353835.1. Taxonomy (NCBI): domain Eukaryota; kingdom Metazoa; phylum Chordata; class Actinopteri; order Cypriniformes; family Cyprinidae; genus Enteromius; species Enteromius viviparus. The sequence goes on from JAUCNO010001819.1 coordinate 10,531,036, forward strand.
AGTTCAGCAACTGTTCAGCAAGATACTACTCATTTTTTTACTAACCCTATAGGCATAAACATGACACGACTGAATCCAGACTTAACACTTAAGCCATTTGTACACAGTATGTTGGCTATCTACTGTATTTGCCTGTGTTATGGTGTGCATATCACAGAAAAAAAGGACATCTGTGTCTCCACAGACCTGGTGGTCTCTCCATATGCCAGTAAACAGATGCTGATGGCTCTAAATCTTGCCTTAGGGCCGCACGTCTCTCTCTTACCATTCGTTTCTCTCTTTTAAAAAGTGCTATAGAAAGGAACAAGATGGAGGAAAGAAATGCCAGTTAAACCCTCAGCTGCTGTCTTGGCACAAAGAGAGAGCTCCATCTTTTGTGTCCATGAATACTTGAGGCCTGTCCCATTATTGCAGACCCCCCGGTCCCGCCTCTGCTTTGCCTCTTGATTGTTTTCCTTTGTCACCACAGCGGTGTCTGGCATGTCAGCACTGTGTCAAGAGTCCCTGCTTGAGTTGCCCTTAAATCCCTCCCCTTATATCAAATATATCTCATTTTATAGAGATTTTATAACTTTGCCAACATGTTAAACCTTCCCCAAAAACTGGGATGTGAGTAGTCAGTGGGTCCTGTGACGTTGCTGACTGAACAATTGCCATGGTTACCGCATTGCTAAAGGTTTATGGATGTTTGTCAAGTATATATTAGGGTTAAGTCAAACTTTCAAACTTAATCAAACTTAATCTCACGTTTACACCTCAGGGAGTGTTTTTCACAAAGTGACAAATGAAAGAAAAAACTTACCATCTGAGCTAACTGTGTCTCCATGTCCAGGGTATCCTCCCTGTCCTGTGTCTCTGTAATCCACCCAGTTTATTCCCTCCAGACTGTCATAGTTGGACGGAGAGTTATCCTGCACTGGTACCACGGTGAAATGGGGCATATTTTTATCCGTTTAGCGTGAGTATCTGTCTCTCTCCTTCTCTCCTTTTGGCAGATAGCACGTTCCCAGCTGAACTCTCCCTGAAATCTCCAACACATTCCTCTAGTCTTCCCTCACTTCCTCTCAAACCATTAGCATAGTCCCCACCTTCTTCCCTCGGTCCCTCCTCCTGTTCGGACAAATAGAGAGGCTCTGACACTTTGGCCTGACTCACAGTTTCCCCCTGCTCTCATAGCCGTGAGTCTTACTCATGTCACAATCTTGATGAGGAAAAGAACCAGTATTTGTGGTGGATTGTTTCATTCTTTACATTCTTGGTATAAAGATTGCTTTAAGTATAATACATTTGCTCTCTCAGGGAAAAACTTCATTGGATTTTGTCTGCATGTTGAAAGGAAATAGTAAACACCTTGGCAAGGCACGAGAGTGAATACAGCAGTCTACTCCAAGTTAATAGGTAACAGCTCAGTCATACACATTCACAAAATAGTTTTATCTTATGGATCAAATTGGGTGCACCGAATCTTATTTTAAGCAGCATATCTGCTGATTACAAATGTAGCTTTTCTTTTCTTGCAAGATTCTTGTCTTTTAGTGATACACAAGGGTGTTGGTGTCTGTCAGTTTAAACATTTCCTTTCAAGGAACTGCATGCAACAAAACCACAAAAGATGTGGGATTGTTGTTGTAGTCTGTAATTAAGGTTTCCATTTTTGGTTGCCTAAGGCCAGGCCCTTCTGTCGTCCTGCCCAAAGCAATACATACATTTGCATTTTAAAGAGACTATAAAATGTATTTGGACTCTTTTGTGTTTAAAGTCTTCAAACACTTATCAGGAACATTTTAGAGGTAAATGCTAAACTACCTTAAAGCTTGGGGTCAATAAAGTTTTTGGAAAGTTGATTTCTCTTATGCTCACCAAGGTTGTGTTTATTTGTGAAAAAACATATATTTTGAGATACCGAATTTTTAAAACTGCTATGGACCTCTGGACCCTCTGAGGAGAGATTATAAACAAATTATTCTGGTTAAAACAAAAAACCTTACTTGTTGGAATTCAGTAAATATGTTAGAAAACTTAATTAAAACCACTGCAGTTTCCCCCCCATATACTGCAGATTCAATTGTAACCATAACAGTTTATTTGTAGATAATGTAAAGCAAAAGTCGCAAAAGTAATAATAATAATAATAATAATAATAATAGTAATAAAAAGCTCCTTGTATTTATATTTTCATAATCTACACACACCTCACAAAAAGTCTCACATGACTGTTGCGTATGTTACACAAAGCTGTGGTCAACCTGTGTGTTCGTTCCCACCTGCTTTCAATTTAAAAGAGAAAACAGGACCAATGTTGCATTTACTGAGCACAAATACTGATCTATTCTAAGTATTATCTACACTACTGTTAACAAAATTTGGGTCATTGGGGATTTTTAATCTAATACCTGCAGCCTTTATGAGCATAAGAAACATCTTTAAAAAACATCTTACTGACCCCAAATTTCTGAATGGTAGTGTATACAAAATTATAACACAAACGTACGTGCATTAAAGTACAATGTAAATATATTTTTAATAGGCAGTCTTTCTTTTAAATGCTGCTCCATATTACACATTCACCTGACTGTTAATATTTCACAACTATGTGTTGTGTCGCTGGTTTTCATGCAGCTCTCATTGGAGACCATATGCTTTGCCTCAAGCCATACAGTTAACACATGGTCTTGTTATACAAGACAAAATGAATAAGTAAAATGCAATATTAATGTGAAGTAACTAGTTAAAAAAACAAACCCTTCTTGTCTCTTCTTCTATGTAAAAACTGAATCGTAATACATGCTACTGGACCAGTTTAGACACGTTACAATTAAAAGAATCAGAGTCAGGTTGACTCTCAGTAAAATGGAAAAACTGCAGTCATCTTAACATTGACATTTATTGAGCAATATAAAAGTATTTGTAGTTTTTTTAGTTGCATTGATTGAGACATAAGGTCCAGTATGTATCTCAGATTGGGCCCTGTCTTGACTTCATAAATTCCTTACTGCTACTGTTAGTTATTGCAGTTTCTCTAAAAGTAAAACTACTGAATGAGGTATGTTGCTTCAGGGCTTCTGCTTCAAGAACACTTGAAGCTCACACTTGTGCAACTTCACTGTTCAAACATGTAATTCTCATTCTCACAATCTTCAGTAATGTATGTATGTATGTATGTATATATATATATATATGTGTGTGTGTGTATGTATATATATATATATATGTGTGTGTGTGTATGTATATATATATATATATATATGTGTGTGTGTGTGTATGTATATATATATATATATATATATATATATATATATGTATGTGTGTGTATGTATATATATGCAGAGACTGTACAATTGTAATATGATCATATTTTCTTGACCTGGTAAGGACTCCAGCAGTGGCATTATTTGTAGCTTGTTTACTGAAGATGCAGGATAACCAGCTAGCTAGCTATATTTTTTTGGGTCTTAACCGTGGAATGCACACATGGACCCCAGCCCTCTACCGGTTATCAGGAATTCATCGAGTGAGGGCCTGACGCCAGATGCTCCACTACATCCGTCTGCCAAGGGGACAGAGCAAATAATTGCTAATTATACTTGCATCCTTTTATATTATATTATTATATTTAAATATGTTCTCAAAGGCGGATCAAAGCGCAATATAAACTATTACACTGTAGATGTCGCTAATGTTCTTCTAATAGTCAACACTTAAGCATTGTCTACTTCCTCCAGCGACCACAAGGCGGCGAAGATTGCTCAGTGGTTCTCCGTAATCATTGAAGCACATCTAGCGTGACACACTCCTAAATACATGATGATCGATGAAATCACATTTCTTATAGAAACATTGTCTTAAATTCTGTATCCTACTAGACCTAATTTAATTGTTTTTTTCGGCTGATTTTATAAGGTGCAGACTCCCAGGAAGTACAGAGGGTCCAGAAGTCCAGATTGTAGTCTGAGTTCCTGTCTGTTGAACTGTGGCCAAAGGACATGCTCAGCCAAGCAAGTGTGAGGCCGTAGTTCTGCGCTCCTACAAAAGTGAGAAAAACATTTCCTATTTATTCAATACCTTTATCACCCTGTCACCTCAGTGACTTGCCATTCAACTTAAGTTTCAACATTTCTTTTTTAAAATTTCTGAAATAAATAATAACAAAAAAGTACTTACTTTGCATCCCTTTTGATTCACTCCTAATCAGTCACTTTTACTATTTTTTTACTGAGAGCAAATAAAACCTAAATAAATATGTTATCTAAAGTTCCCCTTCAAGCAGACTAGCGTCTAATAAGGGTCTTAAGAGTGTCTTTAATAACCATCCAGGAATAAAATGTACTTATAATAAAGGACTGAATTGGACTAGGGTCTCAAAGAGGGACTGTATTGTGTGTTTGTAAAGGGTCTGTTTGTTTACATTACAAATTATGGGTTATATTACTTTTTAAATAATACTTTCGGGGAAAGAAAGAAGAGTACAGACACAAAGGTCATGTTTATACTTGGTAATACAGTTTACATCAGTCGCGGTTGATCCAATCACATGTGGGTAGCATGGCAGATAATAATGCATGATGAAAAAAATCCCCTTGATTTTAGTCTTAGGACAGATATCATGATATTGTCATCAAGACATTTAAAAGCATATTATTATTATTATATTATAGCAATTATTTTAAAGCATAAGCCTACCTGCAATGAAGCCACATGATGTCAAACTGAAGAAGTTCCCTCTAGTCTTCTGTGTGCCTATAAATACACTATTTGAGGAGATATCATCTGTAGTGGTCTCCAAAACCATTGCGGGCCATATCGAACGCACTCCCATTAAAACATATAACCGATGTGCAATGTCTTAACATTGCAGTGTTGCACCAAATTAATTCACGCGTCCCACCGGAAGATGGCGTATGCGACTCTCTAGTGTCCAACTTTGTTTGCTTGTTCACTTCGCTCTCTACATTTTGTCTGTGCTGCCCCTTGATGATTATACGAGTAAAGAATAAGCCAAAGATTATCTCAGTAAATAAAGTGAGATTATTCTTCTTTTGGCACCCTTCAACCATAAATCATTAAAAGCGTACAAGCGTGCTATGTGTTGAATGTCATAATAGGTCTAACATACTTTGCCTTAATCAAATGTCGATTTAAATGTTGAGTGGTTCTGCTTTTCTATCAATTAAATTAAATTAAATAATTACAATTTTAATTAAATTGCACTTCCAGATAAAGATTTTCCTGATAATTTACTCACCACCATGTTATCCAAGACTTTAAGGAAATTAACGTTTTTGAATAAAACATTTCAGGATTTTTGTCCATATAGTGGACGTCAGTGGGACGCAATGGGGTCAAAGGGCTCTACGCAATTTTAGCGGAGGATTAAAAATTCTTATGTAGTAAAACAAACTAAAAAGTCTTGCACTAGCTCTGTAATGCACATACACAACTCCACATAATGACCTTGGAATGGTCACGTGTGTGAATGGCTTTTTGTCTGTAAGTAGGGTATAGGGCACAGAACTTCTCCAACTTCAAAATTGTTTTTTTTTTTGTAAAGGCCGTTTGACTACATCAAACATTACCTTTCCAACAAGATTACATAATGCAAGAGGTCGAGCTAGTGAGATGGGCATTTGTGATTAAAATATTTTTCTGGAAGTGAGCTAATCTTTACTCAACTGACTTGTTGCCTCACTGCCTTATCAGCAAAAGACTTTGCAGGAAGCATGCATGAGGGTACCTCTTGAAACTGATTAAAAAAAGGCCAGCATCATGACCTAATTGTCAAAATAAGTGTTTATTTCAGTGTTTATGAAAATTGCTATAAAATTTTTTCAAAAACTATTCAGAATCTGACCAACAACTTTCTGGCACCATTTTAGCCATTTTTAACTCAACTATCTTGCAAACAAACACACAGGATAGTGAGATATGATATAGGCAACAAATATTAATCTGTGCAGTTTTGTATTCTGTCTCAGTAGACAGAAAATATTAATCATAGCATTTGCAAGTGATTCCTACCACCAGGCAGTTTTTAGCTTTCAAATGGGGCAAAAGTGTGATTATCACAACTATATTCAAACATAGTGTCTAAGTAATTCACAAGTTTGAAATACCTTTGCTGTATAAATGTTGCATTTTTATGGGATAATTTCTTACGATTGAATTTTGTGATTTAAGGGTTACTTCACCCAAAAATGAAAATTAAGACTTCAACTTCAAAGCATCCTAGTATGTTACTTTCTTCTTTCAGATGAATCCAGTCAAAGTTATATTAAAAACTGTCCAGACCCCTCCAAGCCTTTTCATGGGAGTAAGGAGTTTGCTTGTTACATTTCACAAGACTTTAAATAAAGTATGTGTATCCGTAATAAACTGTTCCTCTCACAGCTCTGGGGGGTGAACAAAGGTCTACTGAAGTGAATCCATGCGTTTTTGTGAGAAAAATATCCATATTTCAGATGTAATTAACACTTTTCCCGTCCGCTATTTGTCATACATGGAAACAGCCCCGATGACATAAGATGTTGATTTGAGAACAAAGTAAAACAGGGTGAACCCTTTAAGTTCCTCACAATTTTATGTTGTACACTATGCTGCATCAGAAGATGCAGTGCCCACTGAAGTGAAGTGTTCATACTAGGTGTAAATGGGACCTGTGCTACAGACAGGATAACAGAGTAACTTCCTTCTCTTGTGGTCTACAAGAAAACTGAAGCAAACTAGACATGACTGGACAAAGAGAAAAAAATTCCAGAAAAGTGCAATAACTCATACATGAGTACAGAAAATATATTTTACTTTCTGTTTTGTGTCTGTTTGTCCCCTAAGCCAGAAGGGGTAAAGATATCATCTGAACCAGTCCACCGCCACTGTGGTCCCTGACATCCAGACTCCAGCCAGTTGTCTGTTTATTTTCCTTTAATGTTGATGGATTTTTCGCATGGGGGAATAATCCCTGTGATGTCGCATCACATTTGCTGATGTTTGAAGATGATTATGTAATGTCATGCAGTGTGATTAAGACATCTGATAACAGAAGTGATTGCCACACCACTTTGTTTAAATCTCTTAAGAAAAGACCATCATTTTGGATTGATTGTTCCTCTGATGCTAGTGGTGGACTAAATAAATTCCCACCATCTTTCAAGTGTCTCAAAGAAAACTGGTCCTGAGAAGAAATAAAAGAGGTGAGATGGAGAGATCATGATAAGTGAAATCTTCTCTGTCTATGTCTTTTTTTGTGCAATCAAACATGGGCATTTGTGTATAGTATTAAATTAATACTATTAACATTTCAGACCATGTTCAAAAGCAAAAACAGAGCCTCACCTTTTAATGTTTTTTTTTACGGTGGCCGAAAGAGCTCAACGCACTGCAACTTTAGAAAACACATGCAAACAGAAAAAACGACAACACATTAGGAAAACATTTTCATCAGTTTGACAACACAGGCACTGCAAATTTTCACAATCCAACCAAACACAGAAACGCGCTGCAAATTGCACGGACCACAACGAAAATGTTTCAGGGGGACCTCAAAAAGCAACATGTCCTCCGACTAATACGCCCCTATGGGTCGTTTCTACAATAGCTGTGAAATACGATCCATCAGAGCGTATACTACAATTGCACCCCTATTGCATATTAATGTTTTGTACTATTTTATTGGCCATATGGTTCAGGGTTGGTGTAGCTCAGTTTGTAGAGAGATGCATTATAAGATGAGATGTGATCATGCAACCATGGGTTCTAACCCAGAGAACACATTTTCACAAAACCCTATAAATCATGAATTTGCACAAAATTTGTAACGGATACAGTAGGTTTAGGAGTGGGTTTGTGTGGTCATTCACAAAAAGTAATCCTAGTTAAATATGTTTTAATCACTGTGAGATCAGTGTAACGACAGACGCAATATGAGACTGCCGTTATTTTTACATTTAAAACGTATAGGTTGTAATAAGGTACTTGCAGAGTCTTATAGAGTCATTTTTGTTGGAGGACAGGCTGCAAAATAGTGAGAGTAACTTATTAGAGGGTAACTCTAGCTAACATAGCATTAAATTAATTTTTCACAGTTAAGTGTGTAATTTGTCAGATTAGTCTTATAATATCCAAAAGACCGTATGATCAGGTTGTTAAAATAATCACAAAAAAAACCTCACCTTTTAGTTCAGCGACAACATCTCTGCTCTGACCAAAACCCACAGAACAAATAATCAGGTCCTAGATGGGTTTGTCAATTTTTGAGGTCCTCTTGAAACATTTCCGCTGTGGTCCGTACTGTTTGCACCGCATTTCTGTGTTTGAAGCGCATTCCTGTGTTTGGTTGCGTTGTGAGAATTTGCAGTTTGCATGTGTTTTCTTAAGTTGCAGCTCATTGAGCTATCTCGACCACAGTAGTTTTCAGAGACAATGTACAAAAAACATATCTTAAAACCAATAAAAAACTGATTTAAATTTGATTCTGTCAGCAAGTACTGTAAGTGAATATGTAAGTTTGAAACATATGTTATGTACGTACAGTATAAGTGAACTAGTTAAATTAACAAAGTGAAGTGACCCCAAATGAGCCATTGAATTGCCTCTTTCATGAAGCACTCATTTCCCATTGCTTAATCTGGAAATCAGCAAATCTATAATTACTACCATCTAGTTTACTCTGTGCTATAATTAGTTTACTTTGAAAGCCTCCTTGCTGTTACTTCTACATGCATAACCAAAGCTGGACAGTCAGAGGAGACATTGCACAATCTTTCAAACCTGAGGAGATGGTGACATACTTGGTAAATTTTCATTTTAGTTGTCAAAGTTAATAAGAATTTACAGAAACATTCATACAACTTTTTTGATTTTGATTGCATGAACATGATGATTCTTTCCCTTTAAACTATTGTGATTTTTGAAGCACATTTAAAAATTTGGAGGAGATCTCTGTTATTTGGGGAACACCCTCCATGCTGTCAGTCTCGCTGTTTTCTTTGGCTCCTGAAGGCTTCCGGAGTCAAATGTGTCTCAGGTTTGGAACAAGAACACAAGTCTGTAAGTTCTTCTTTGAAACAGTGTTTGTCTCTTCTTAAAATATTACAATGGAAAGAGTATTTTACAAGTACAATGGATGTTATGTGTTTAGTTTCATTTACTTCCAGTGCGCTTGACTTGTACTGTGATCTATTGACTTACACTAATACCAAACTGTTAGATGGTAACAGTATTTGCTGATGTTGGAAAGTATGTTGTTAATAGATAAACTGACTTTTCATAAACACTCTTAACCAAATGAACTTTCACTCATTTTGTTTCTTAATCGTGTGTACTCACTTACGTGAGAGACACATTTCATGCCTGATGGCAATTGCCCACAATAACCTTGGGAAAAAAAACTGTTTATATATATAATTTCCTCTTGAGTTCCACCTCAGTACAAGTTCTTTAAATCAATGACAGGCAATCTTGATACAAGAACATTTCAAAGCCAATTTTGCCCCACTCTTTTGAACATGGGTGTAGAGAATGCCTCTTGTACCTGGGCGGGCGCCTGGCGAACTGAATCGCATAGCCAAGGTGTACCGTCTGTATCAACCACCGCGACGGGTTGGGATGCCCTAACCAGGCGTCCAAACGAGTCGCCAGGGGTATCAAGGGAACGGTGACAGCCATGCCCACGGTGGGGCAGCCTGGTGGGGAACCAGGTAGGGGACCGGCCCCAGAAGTTTGAATGTCCTGGGGGCGAGTCCGGTCGCTCTTGGACGCATGATTCATCCACGAGTGCCGCCTCAGCGTGCTCCCAGCCCAAGCACGTGAGGCAACAATCATGCCGGTCTGAGGAAGTAAGGAAACTTCCACACACAGAAACGCACAGACATCCCGAGGAACACCTATGAAACTGATAGAATTGCTCTTTTTGTGCAGCCCGGTTGCCCAGGGAGGACCTCACGCGGCACTGCGTGCACTCAGGAAGAGGTCCACTCACTAAAGAGCAAAAGTTCGGCTGATCACAGCCTTTAAAAAGTCTACTGAACCCGGAAGCCCCCGCTGTCAATGGCCCAGTTGATGTTGCAGCGGACGAGAGAGCTTGAACTCGGGGAAGGAACTGCTTTGCTGTCGATTCTCCGACGTTCCTCTAGTAGACTCTCAGCATGAACTGCCTGGTGCGTGTTTCGAAGCGAAAAGCTGCATGTGCAATCCAGCCATGCCCTCTTACACTCACACAATGATAAGGTGCACCTGGCTGTGATTATTGCACGCCAATATTCATTGGCCTTTTTCCAAAGACTGGAAGGCGATTGGTCTCTCATGCGAGATCCCATATGTAATGTCGAAGTGAACTCAACTGAAGGGGAACAGTAAACATCTGTCCCGGGAGCGTGCATGCTATGTTGTTTTAAACAAACCTACTGTATGCAGTTCTGTAGCTGCTGCCGTTCACTGGCAAACAGCAGGTGTGCTTCCATGCCAAACACTGGTCTGGTGTAAGAATGACTAGACTCTCCCAGTGCTGTGACCTGGCGGATTTCCTACTGAATTTGTGAGGCAGTTTTGAAGCAATATAAAAATAACCCCCACAGAATAGACTGAGATAGAAAATGTTATCAGACTAAACAGCTGATAGGAATGTGTGATTGTTGCCATTGGACTGTCCAAACTACTACAATGTCTTCATGAAAAGCTTTACTTTTCTGCTAAACTATCATGGCAGTGTATTTGAACAGAAATCCTCAGCGAGCTTTCAAGGAGCCACAGTGTAATATTAATTGAATTAGATATAAAATGTCCAGAGGAGTTGTAAACTGAACTAGAATTTCCCGCCCCCCAGTAAGCTGTTTTTGGATAACATACCTCGGTCAGAATTTTGAAGTAAGGAATCACCAAATGAACTGTAGCTAACTGTTTTTCTATATCTACAATCCCTGTTTCTGTTGAGGAAAAAGAAAACAGCACTGTTGTAAGTACTACAGAAAAACTTAACCATGAGGGGCCTACAAAAATTATGTTGATGAAGTCAAGCCTTCAAGTCAAAAAGGCTGAGAACCACTAGATTATGCAATGTAGCACCGGAATGACAAGAAATGCATTTTGATTAGCTAGAAAAAAAATATTTATATAATAAGTAAGGGATAATGTACAGGCAGCCGGTAGTTATCGCAGGATTAAGCCCCGACAGTGTGATCAGGACCCGACCCAAAGCGGAGGGTCTTGTATCACGCTGAAGGGGCTTATTTCGCGATAACTACCGGCTGCCTGTATATTATCCCGCTTAT
>JAUCNO010001819.1:10542393-10557168 GCA_032353835.1 Enteromius viviparus
CATTTTATTGGCGTATTTGTTTTAAATTAACATTTTCATCCTTCCGCGAAACGATATAGTACCACGTGACTAACATTAAACTGTAAGACACTTTATAACATCTACATATGAATATATAACAACGGATGTATTTTAGTTATTTATTGCACCTGAAGTTGTCCAGTATTTGTCACAAGATGGCGCCAAACGGTAATCGTTGTTGGCGCGGAGGGATTTAAACACACAAGTAGTCCCGGCTATGCGTTATTACTTTGGAGCGGTTAATATTCCTGCAAATATCTCAATTGACCAATCAGAATCAAGCATTCCAGAGAGCCGTGTAATAATAAATAATAATAATAATATAATAAAATACAGAGTATTTACATACATAGTTTATTTTAAATCATGCATCACAATATTTTGCAATTTCTGATGAAATTACCGGCCAGATGAGTTTTATTTATTTGACTAAGCTATTTTTTTCTTGCATTTGGCCATGAGAAGAGTGTTAATTTTGGACCCTTCCTTTAATAAAATATGGGAAGAAAGGAAAGTAGGTGTAAATATTATTGCCAGATCCCATGTGTAGCAGTTTAATGTTTTGCAGTGAAGATCATTTAATATGCCATTTTACTTCTGAAGTAATTAGGAAAGACTGATCAGACAGAAAGTTTGTTTTTGTACACCCCTAAGATGAAGGTCTTTTGAGTGCCACTGTATTTCCTTTAGCTGGAGACTCAAAATTTCATTTGGAACCAGATTATATGGATTGAATGCATTAAAGTGATTTATGTCCTGGCGTTCTCGGACAGATGATTGCAATCTTTTTTTTAAAGACTATAACTCATGGCTTTACTATGTCAAATTCAGATTCTCTGATAAACTGTGACCGTCCATCATTTTCCATTGTCTATTATGTTTAACTGTAAGTTAAGGTGTTTTTTTTACTGTGGTAACTGTGGTCTGTGGTAGCCTCAACATGACAACTAGACAAATGTTTAAGCATCTTTTCTCCAAATAACTAACTGAATGCACCATTGCTCCTAGAATGTTATTTATAGTCTAATGTTATGAGAGTCCAATTAGTCGTAGATTTTGGTTTAGTCCACAAAGTCTGTACTCAGTGCCAGTCTCTCTTCATGTCTCCTTTTTAAGCCTCAGTGGGAGCCTATTTGATGACAAGTGTGCTTCTGTGCTGTCGTGTTTTATTAGGGCAGAAAAACAAGTTTGATTGAGTGTGCTTCTCCATTAACCATGTAACAAAAACACCCACCTCAATGTTCACAACTTCATTTAGGCCTGTGTGTGTATGAACATACTGTATGAGTGCCTCACTTTTGAACATCAAGATATGACAATTCTCTGTCTCTGTTTCTGCCTGTCTCACTCTATTATTTCTAAATTTGATCCAATTTTTTCTACCAGTTTACAACTGCCAATTACTTGCACACCAGGGAGTCCTTGAGATAGGAAAATTCCCACATCAATACAGGGTTTTTGATGTTATCAGTCAGAGCTTACATCTTTGTTGTAAAAAGTCTTCTGTCTCTGCTTTTAACTTGTGTAATCTCTGCCTCTGCTCTGCCCTCCTACACTTTCCAGGAACCAATGACTGTATCCTGTACAAATAGAGTAATATCCCTGTATTACCAGCTTTCTTTCCACAGATATTTAAACTTTGTAAGAACTAATTTTTGAATGTGCAACTGTATTTCAATAATAAATAAAAAAAATTAAAAAAATAACATAAAATGTATATATATATAAATTTGCTACGCAAATTGAGGTAATTATGATCATTTCATTTCATCTTAATTCATAATCTTAATTTGTGTTCTGAAGATGAACAAAGGTCTTATGGGTGTGGAACAACATGAAGGTGAGTAATTAATAAGATAATTAAAATTTTTGGGTGAACATCCCCTTTAAAGTTTGTCGTGTTTTAAATATGTTGTTCAGTCAAGGTACTATATATTGCACAGGCTGATGGGTTAACATAACTGATAATGTCAGAGACCTAAACTACTTGGCACAAGCTGACTGGTTCATACTGCAAATGCAGCCAATGAGCTTATTGCCTTGTATTTATATGGCTGGCTAATATTCACTTAAGATTCTTGCAGTGTACTTTCAGAGTTTCTTTGAAACCCTCCACCTTCCCCAGCTCCACCTGGGTAGATTTGCTACGGGTATTTTATATTTTATTTGTGCTGCATCAGGATAAAAATATACAAATATATATATATATAAATATAGTCAAAAATATACAGTGATATAATAACACATACAGTATACAACATACAGTATAGCCATTTATGCAAAGTACTGTACATATTAAACAGATATGTTTTTAACTTACTCTTAAAGGAAGACAAAGATGGTATGGTACAGAGAGTAAGAGGTAATGAGTTCCATAATTTAGGAGCATCACTAAATGACTTTGCACCTACAGCAGACAACTGAAAATGAGGGATGGACAAAAGGTCAAGTTAAGAAGATCTAAGGAACCAGTTCTTAGAACATATGTAGAGTTAAAGGGGACTTAACACACACAGTTTCACCCAATCTCATGATAATCTTGAGTACCTATAGAGTACACCATTCATAGCTCCAAAGAGTCTTTAGTTTTATCATATCTTAAGACACAAAACAGTAAGTCTGTGCATAAAACAGTGTTTATATAGTTTTTAATCTCTGATCCACTGCAATGTCCAACTGTCCTCAGCGCTTTCACTACAGTGGTTGCTCAATGTATCATCGCAAGAAAGACATAAGCAGAAAGTAAGAGGCAGGGGCATTATCAGCACTGAATACAGTATCTTCCTATATTGGGAGCACTGGTAGAACAGAGTACGGAAGTTAGGACAGGTGATCTCTCTCTCATCAGTGAAGGATACACAGACCAGAATAACTGAGTTTATGGGGATGACCGATATCCTGCAACTGAATTCATATAACTTATCCTCAGTTTATATATTGTTACCCTGGGAAATACCACACTAGACATCCTAATGATCTGAAATCGCATAATGCTTAAGTAGATACTACATTTAAAATTAAACGTACTACCCGACCATTAAAAAGTATGTTATAAAGTATGAATGTGAGTAGTATGAATGGAATTCGGACATACAACATCTGGCATAGTGATGTTGTCACGTGTCATGCGTCGTCACAACAGCGCGAAAATTTAAACTTTCAATAAGTCATCTGTTTATTTAGATTGTGTTTAACAAGTTTAATTTTAATCACAATAAACAAAGTTTTTTCCTGAGGTACTTACACTTAAAATGTCTTCACTTTCTGCCTTTTTTCGAATATGACGCCTTCTTTCCTGGAGCCTCATGGGATAGGAAAGTGTGCATGGTATGCTACACAATTCGGGCAGAAGCAGTAGGTCATCCGGGTACTTGTCGCCTACTGAATTTTGAATATATATATGAATTCCCATACCATATATTTGGGAAGTATGCGATTTCGGACGCAGCACTAGTCTCTTCTAATAAAGTTGCTGTATATTTGCTTTATAGAAATTTGTAAAACTAACTGTACTGTTAACCATAGGATGCTCTTGAAAATCCTAAAATAATAGAGAAATTACAGGAAAAACGTTATTCCATCTATTTATATAATTACTTTTTTTTACCTTTGGTCCACCGCAATGTCTAGCTGTTCTGAGCATGTTAACAGCAGTGGGCAATCAATGTATCATCACGAGTTGCAGGGTTTAATTTGGTTTTGTCTATGTATGTTTTTTTGAAACTTAAACCCATGAGTCCTATTCAATGCCATTACAGTATATGACTGCAATGGTCAAAGGTCAAAATCTTTGCTTGTGTTCTGCTGAAGAAACAACGTCACCTATATCTTGGATGCCCTGGGGGTAAGCAGATAAACATAAAATCTCTCTCTTTAAGTTGCTCAAACACCGATCTTCTGCTTGGTTTGTAAACAATGTATATAAGGCCACCAATGACCGAGCTGGGCATGGTCCGCAGGAGGAGGTTTGAGAACTTTGTGCCAGGGATGGCTGTCTGAAGTCACAAAAGTTTTAGTGTTTGAGGGAGTAAACAGGAAACACAGTTGAACATCACCACCAATCTTTGCCCAAGAGAGCGGAACAGAATCATGGCAGAAAGGAATGGTGGGTAATTAAAAGCACCCTCAGTGGCCGCAGTCGCTATTACTGTAAATTCCTCAGTGTGCAGTGGCCACAGCATGTGCTGATCCAGTCAAAGTGTTTTCTCCTGGCCCACTGAAACCCATCAGCCCTGCATTAGATGCTCATTTTCAAAAATAAGATAACCTACAGTACAATGCTAAGGCTCTCAAGAATATCTGAATCATTGAAATGAACCATACAATATTAATTAAAGCCTGAGGAATACTGAAGCTAACTTTATAGCTGGTATTTTATGTATCCAAAATAAGCACAATTTAATAATGTTATTAAACAAAATTAAAGCATGACTAGAAAATTTCCAAAAACTAGTTATGTTAAGTTGATTTGAATAAACATTTTTAATTATTTTGTCTTAATAATAATACAATTCTGTTATAATAAAATAATGACTAATTAAACATGTATTATTTTTTATTATTATTATTAATCACCACTTGTATTAATAAAAATCAATGCTTGGTGCATAAAGGTTAGTTATCTTTACTTAAAGTTGTGTGTTTTATGCATTAAAATTGTTAATTACTTCATACAACTGTTTTTCTTCTTTATGCAGACTTCGAGGGAAAAGTAATAGTCCATCCATTGTTTTGAACTTCTCCAGAAAACAACAAGGCTTATCTGGGAGCTGCAGTCCTGCTAGACATGCTACATATTTGGCCCACTGCTCTGGAAACTAAATGGAATATTAGCATCAACCGGAAAACAAAATTCCATATCCCTTACGTTTGCCAGAATCAGTTATCTGCAATCAACATTGCAAAGGTAACTGACTGATCCACCCTCGCTCGAATACGTAGTCCATACTTTTACCCTCTGGCACAGCCTAACAAAAATAACCACTGGGAGTATTTACTCCACTGAAGAAGACCATTGATTCCTGGCTTCCTCTGTTACACCCCAAATAGTCCCGGTTAAGGGAGGAAATGCCCTACAGTGACCCTGTTTTCTTACATTTAGAGGTGTAGCAAAAAGCCATAGCTCTGGCAGATGTTATTCGAAAGTGAAAACAGGAATGGAAACGGACCGCGCAATACTGCTGTTCAGAAATCTAAAACCAAGTTCAGCTGAACCTGCTATTTGATAGTTGAAATGAAGGAAAAAACATACCACTTATCAGTACAATGCACCTGGACTAACATATAACATCTTATTATTTAGTTATTGTAAATTTGAATTAAAGCTCTTTAATGTTTTCTTATATATTCAGATGCTCACACTCAATGCTATTTTACTGAAATCAGAAATTACTTTAGAGATTTTGTGGTAAACTGAGATGTGTGTAATTAAAAATAATGAAGAATTACCGGGAGATGATTTACCGCTATGGAACGTTTCTTGTTGTCAGCAGAGTTTTTCATTTTGGCCTTTGCTAAATGTTGAATTAATCTTCTTCGGAAAACAACACACTCTCCGTCTCATTTGCTGGATTTAGGTCTTCTCTGGCTGTCGACAGAAAGTATTGATTTTATCAGTGGGGTCACATGATTAATCTTCAGCGATTGGATTACAAGGAGAGAACAAGGGCCTTAATATGTAGAGAACCAAAAAAACTCTTTAATTGCATTACAGCTGCAGAGCGTCTGCAATTAGCTCGCTGTCTGTGGATAGCCGGCTTGACTTTTATTGGCTAAGCAAATTTGATGAAAGTTTGTGGTTTTGACCTTTTTGGTGCATTAAGCAAGAACGCAGGGCAGACCACAGCAGATAAGATGAATGAGAGTGGGGGAAGAGGAGAGAGTGAAAGACATAAGCAGAAGGAAAGAAGCAGGGAGAAAGTGTTATCAGCGCTGAATATCTTCCTGTATCAGGAGCACTGGGAGAACAGAGTACGGAAATTCAGAACAGGTCATCTCTCTCTCATCAGAGAAGGATACACAGACCAGAATAACTGAGTTTAGGAGGATGACAGAACCACAAATAAAATTAAATGCAAGCTATCCTGCAGCTGAATTACTTATGCTCATTTTATATAGTCTTACCCTGGGAACATCATAAAGATCTACTCTCTGCTAATTAAGTTGCTGTATATTTGGTTTATTATAATTAATAGAAATTTGTCAAACTGTAACTGTACTGTTCATATCTCCTTTAATCCTCAGCATACTCTTGAAAAACCTAAAATAATAAAGAAATCCCAAGAAAAGCATTATTCCATCTATCAGAGATTTAGATCTGATTTCTCTCATAGCAAACACACTGAGAAGAATGCAAATATGTTTTAAAAAGCATTAATTTCCTAATAAGCATATTAGAAGAAAATAATGCAAATTGTTTTAGCCAAACATTTAAATTTTTGCAATTACCACATTTTCAATATTATTGCTCCACTGACTCATGCAGTCTTTGTTCTTCATAAATTAGTATCAGTCTTGTCTAATGAGTTTTTGAAAATCTCAGTCTTGAAAAGCAATTATACAATAATCTGTCAGAATCAGCATTCTGCACCTTATTTATTCATACACAGAAACTGCAGGGGAGAATTAAAGCACTTTGCTTGTTAAGGACACATTTGAGAGGTGGAGAGACCTTTGACCTCCAGGCTTCCTGAAATGTGGCATTTCAGTATAGTTTATGGTTCGATTGAAATGCTTAAACTGAATACACTCTGCTTTTGGTTGGTTCTTTGAGCTTTCCTCATATATTTTCTGTCCCTTCCAGTCTGCGTCCATCTCTCAGTTGCAGAAGCTTGTCATTTTCTCTTCTTCATTCATTATTTTCTCTCCCAAGATTAGACAAAGTGAAGCAGAATAAAGCCTCTAATCTCCTTTCAGGCACTTAATTCCTGCTGTCTCCTGCACATGTAGGCTGTCTGTCTTTCAGACTAATTGGCGTCGTTCCCATATTTTTTCTTTCAGAGATTTTTCTTCATAAGCAAATCATTAAAACCTTTTAATTTCTCAATACCAGGTCAACGGTACATTGTCCTGTAAGATTACATATTGTGTGCCTGAGAGTCTGAGATGAGAGAGAATTCAATCCCTTCAGTCATTCTAGAAACTTTACTTCCAAAACCTCCCTAACTTAACTGTATGCCCAATCTGTCATAGTAAAATAGAAAAGAATTAAAACATTGGGCTTGTTTTTTATTAAAAGTACAGTTTGGTGCAGCTGAAATTTAAATAGTTAAAAAGATGATGAAATTCTGATAGCTCATACAGTAAGAAATATCACTTATCAATTTATATTTTCCAGTTATAGGTCAGATATTATAAAATGACATTTCAGTTTTACTTTTATTTTGGGGGCAAAACATATAATGCATGCAATACAATAATGATGAGACTTTCAGAAGCCTGTTGTATCATATACTGATACTCACATATTAACTTTCCTATAAAATGATGTATGGATAATCGAGTAAACCTAAGTTTCTTCAGTCTAATGACTAATACTTTTCTTAAACTATTGCTAATAATAAAAAATCATGCTTACGTTTACTTCATGAGTATGAAAAGTAAAGGTAATACTTCATGCAATAACTCATGCTAACTAATGCAAAGTTAATGTATAACTCATGCGGAACTAAACCATTTATTAATAATTACTACATCGGCAACTACTGAACATTCTATACGATTTATAGATTGAGTTATACATAAGTTGTTATTAGTCAAATGTGTTATAATATATTAGCTCCCTAATAACATATTTGATTAACTTATGATGTAAATTCAAATCCATGCCCTTCAGCTTCCGGTTGTCTGCTTTAATGAATCATTAGCTAATGATTTAAAAAGGTATCACTACGTTATGACTTTACATGTTGAGGAACTAATTGTTAATTAATAAGCCATTGTGGTTTTGGACTTAGAATAAGTTAACCATGTGCCTCAGTAAAGTTTTGATCATGTTTATCATTTTGAGGCTTTAGACATTTGTCTTTATGATACAGTAACAGTTAAGCAGTAAATAAACATACTGTATAGGTGCTAAAGAAGGGTTAATACATTGTTGGTTTAAAAAAAAAATGTCAAGGTTTATAAAAATGGGCTCTTTTACACTGTTTAGTGGATATTATGAGTCCCACAATGGACCAGTCAACCCATTAAGCCCTAACTTTCATAGAATGTATTAAAAGAGAGAAGAGGAGAATCTTCCAGCTTCTGAATTAGTGTGTTGTGTGGCAGAAAGGGAACACGCTCGGCATCAGTGAAGCTAATGTGTACAGAGAGGGATAAACAGAACACACACAAAAAGCAGAATGCTATTGAGAGAGACAAAAACAGCACTGTCAGCCTGTGCTCAGCAGCAACACAAGACTTTTGTAGTCTATTTATCAATATGACCAAGGGTCAAAATGATGAGCACGGTCACTTTTGTGTGGTAAAAACAAAACCTCAACAGAAAATCTCTCTATTAGGAACAGACAAAACACTTATTTCTATCTGTGTGTGTACTGGAAAGGACTTTATTGTTATAGTGTGCATATTTGAACTTTTTCATATATATTTGTCACTTACAATCAAAAGGACAATTTTGTAGTTGTACACATTATTCTGTAAGCATCACTCAGAAATGCCAGAGCTGCTCCGTTTACATTCATGTGGCTACGTCAGCGCCGGTTACACGGAATAATACATTTCTGAATATTTATATCTTTACCGACATCACACAGCATGATATAACAGTAGACACTTTGCTTAAAATGTTTTACATTCACGTTTTATAAAGAATTTGATACATACAATATTAGATATATAACAAAAGAATATATTTGTATCTCTTTATATGTCGTAATCCACACATGTTGCTTGTTTCCTACCAGTGATCATGTTTTCTGTCATTTTTTTTGTATTTCAAACGACTCTACACAAATAAATAAAACACGAACCAACGTAACGGGTTGATTTTGGCATATCAAAATGTTAAAACATTTCCTTCAAGCAAAAAAAGCCACAGTGAACCACAAAATGTATGCGTCATCTCAAGACAAAGACAACTACATAGACCATAGACTAGTTTGCAAACCTAAGAGACCTAATCTGTTATCTATACGCACACACACACACACACACACAAATTCCATACAAGGCGTGAAATGCTCAAAGGGACCACATGATAATGGGATTGTACCACAAGATCTCAATTGATTGTTTTGTCAGTGTAAATAGATTTTCAATGTCGTGTCAAAAAGTATTCAAACTAAATAAGTTAACCCCTGCCTAATGTATTTGAACATTGCTGCTTTACAAGGTCAACTGGACTTTCTTGAGTTTAAAATATAATATTCTATGTCTTTGATCGAATTGCTTTTGAATCTATAAAAAAAAAGGACAAAAAAGTCCAAGGTAGTGTGCAAGGTAGCAAATTTGTCATAATAATAATTGTTGATCTGATCCAAGGCCATAAGTAAAACTTAAAATGTTGATCCATCGACTCAAAACACTAAAAATCCCTTTTCCTTAATATTAAACAATAACAGAAGCTTTTAAGCTCTACTTGAGGCAGATCATTGGATCTCAGTTCATTTTGAAAGCTATGACAGTAAATTTCTCTTGGCATGGAGTTAACTGAAACTCTTTCAATTGGATGCTTTAGTTACTCTCTTCATGAGGATGAGTTAGTTAATGACAGGAGGTTTATGGCTAGATAAGGCACTGACACAGTGGTGTATGTCTGCTTTGTGAGGTGTGTCAAAAAGGGAAAAGATGTGCTTCAAAAGTACGCTTGGTGGACACTTGATGTAAGCCAGCTGTTGTAAAACCAAACCATTCTTGGGAAAGGAGGTAAAATGTGAGGAACTCACAGCTGCGCCTGAACATATACTGTTGTGTTGACTCAAAATGCTCCAAACCTGTTATATGGGATGAAAGATTTCCTGGAATATCAAGGGGGTTTCCATTTCTCAGTGTGTTATCTAAACCTCTATACTTGCACTATGACATAGGATTTAAGATAACCCATCACACCCACATACTGTACACACACACACACACACACACACGCAACATACAGGATAATATAACTTGTTTTTCTGTATATATTGAGTGTTTTTCTGTTTCCATTGTCACAAACAATGACCTATAACCAACACAACTAAACCTAGGAAAAACATAAAAGGAAATACTTATTAAAAGTGGAAAATACCTGCTTTACCTCTAAATTAAAGTATTTTAAGGTCTTTTGAGAGTTTGAACAAAAACCTAAGGGTATGATTTAAAAAAAAAAAAAAAAAACTGGCGCAACAATTATTTTGCCCTACAATATAAAAAAGTTTAGTCAACCACTGAACACAAATGGAGCAGATTGGACAGTACAGTGTGTGGTTGGGAAACATACAAAGCCATTGCTTCATTCTGTCCTTTTCTCAAGGGACACTTTTTTTAGATGGTAAGAGACCTTTGCAGAAACCTTTCTCTTTCTTACACACCATATCTTCTCCATCATTCAAGTAGCATTTGAGAGGACACTCCCACCTGACCTCTTCATCAGATGGATAACCAATGTCTGAGCTGAAAAACACAAGACCAAATGTTCAACAGAAAAACTGTGAGGAAGTTTCACGCAATTCTCTTCGAATAAATGTCTCTAAACTTTAATTGTAATGGCAGCCTTTACATCATCTTACCTTGAACTGCCTGACATTACCCTCCGCCACCAGGTGATATTCATGTTCTGGAGTAATGCAGTACGCTGTCCTCTGCAATGAAGGACATTGAAAACAAAAAGTGAACTAGTGGAAATAAACACACACTAATAATCAAACACAACTTTAAAAAAAGGCTCAGAAACAGATGTGGCAATGTGGCATTTTATTCTGCATATGTTTGATGATCTCTGAAGTCATTTAGGATAGCATGCTGCTTGTGGAAAATATGAGTATGTAAGTACTGAGCCAGATGTCAGTAGCATGTTTGTGGTTTTGGGAAGTGACGCGTGTAGAAATGAAAACATCTCTCAATTTTAGGACCACACAAAGTCATAAAGCAGATTTAAGTCATGCACAGATTTTTTAAGGGTATGAGGTTATTGAAACAAGAAATCTGCTGAAAGACTAACAATTAATGGGTGTATGAATATAATACGTAATATGATTTTACATAATTTAGGATTGTATAAAAAGTTATGATTATTTTTTAAAATTTAAGAATTAGCCCTGAATAATACATAAAATATATTTTTATAAACATGAACATGAATGAAGATTTCATGTAGCCTAATTGCTCCCTATAGTTTAGAGCAGAACCTGAGGTAGATCCCTAACATTTTGTAATCTTAATTGAATTAATTTAAAGAAAAGGCAATTTGTTCATTAAACCACTGTTTAATTAAAAAAAGGATTTTTTTTCCCTCCTTCTGAAACCACACTGAACAATGACATCAAAACTGAGGTACAAAACAAACTGTCAAGTTTGTGCATAATATATATTAGTGCTGTCAATCGCTATAAAAAAAAACCAATTAATCGCATATTTTTTTATGCTTCGCAGTTAATTGTAACTAACAGAAACATTTTAAATATACTTTTATATGCAATAATTATATTTCAATAATTTTAATATTTAGACTAAAACTTCTAATTTAAGTGAACTTAAAACAATCTTCACATAACCCAGCAGAAATATACAGAAATTTAAATTGAAGTCAGACACATTCTAAATTAAATATAGATGAATCCATAAAAAAAGATTCCATTTTTCTTTGTCCTTTGATTAATAGACATCACAGCAGCTGGTTATTATAGCTTATTTTGGCTGTTATTTCTTTAAGAGCTGCCGCTGCTAAACTTGATGCAGTTCTGGCACAAATCTTATTACCTCTCACATGTTCTTAAATATGGCTCATATAAAATATATTACATGGACAGTTTTAAGGTAGCTTTAATCATCCTTTTGGAAGCTTCATGACTTAACTGACCATGACGTTGCATGCACGAAGCTTATTTTGCGCTTTGATATGAAAGGATATGCACTGGTATCTTTTTTAATGTATTTGTAGAGCGCGCACTGCAAGCACAGTACCATTTGCCTGGTGCTGAAGTGAGGTTGAAACGCGCATCTGAAATGTCTCCAATTTGATGTTCTGCAACTGAATAAATGCACTTCTTGTCAAGAAAAAAAGTGACTGAAGCAGCAGTTGTGAGTGGGGTGACCAATCTTAGCCGCGTCCCTTCATTAATTTAGTTAAATATTTTTATCTCTTGCCAGTGTGTGTGTGTGTAGCTATATCGTTAAATTATATTTTGGGGGGACAATTTTATAGTATCTGTTGATAGCTGTATGTAAAACCAAGACATCCTCATTTAAATGAGTGAAACGTGTTTACTAACCTCTTTGAAGGTGCCTGGCAAAGTAAGGATTTTGTAGACAGCGTAGACTGGTACAAACAGCATGGAGGACAAGGCTATGGACCAACCCACCATATTTGACCAGGGAGGGAAAGCGTATTCATCATATTTCAGGTCGCCAGAGGTAACAATGCTGGCGATTACCACAAACTACACAAAAAAAAAAGAAGTCAGGAAGTACAGAAACAGGAGTAATTTACTATTCTGTACAAAAGAACCTGATTTGTCTGTGTATATAAATATTGTGAATAAGAATATAAAGCATGTTATTTTTACTGGTTGAAACAATTCAGTCTTATTAGCTGCTTTCAAACACAACTTTTAGATCAACTGACAAAACATATTTAACATGCAATCGAACGGTACTCAGAGAGATGTTATTTATTTAAGAGTCAAATTACATCCGGTGTTGTTTCACTCACCAGTAAGAACGTTGGACTGACGAACTTCCAGCAGAGCCTCCAGTAGATCCCTGGTTTAAAGCCCGTCATGCGTTCGATGTCCTCACTAAATCTATCCACGCCTAAGGGTCAGACACAAAAATGATTAGCAGCAGCTGGACATCATTTCAAGATGAAAGACCTTACTAAAGTGAATTGTGTATTCTCTTCTTACAATATCAATGATGATCTGAACTCTGATGTAGAGTAGATACGAGACATTTTGGATCTGAGGAAGCGATGTAATGGAATGCAGCACTGATAATACTTACATTTTAAAGTACTGAGGCTTTAAACTATTTGTTTATGTATGCTCTTTGGGCGAGGCAGAGATACCTCAGTGCCCTGAGTATTTGTATATACAGTAGACAATAGGCCCTGTCATACCCCCAGCACAATGTGGCAACAGGTGCGATGCAAGGGGTTTTTGCACTTTAGACCATGTGCTTAGGTTGTTAAAAAAGTCCCACAGTTTTGGAATGTACACTATGCAAACAATTTTTGCAATTCAAAGAATACACAGTAGGACTATAAAAAAATGACCTCTTTCTATGCAGTAACTACAACTACATATGCTTTGGAATAGTAACAAAAAAATAGATAAAGTGGAGACACATGTATAATTTTTTGGTCGGACTTCAAACTTTCATTGTCCTTGGGTTTTTTAACTCTGATCTTACTTGCACTGTAATGCATTAGAGTGTGTTGAGGCTGAATTAAAGTTAAAGACAAGTTAAAGTTTCTTAGTTCTGCTAGAAGATGCATTAGCTAAACTGACAACTATTCAAAAGTAGTTGTGTATGCAGGATAAAGTGTACACAATTATTGGGACACTTTATACCAACAGAGTGATATTGCCTTCTACTGTACTTTTGTAGCTTCTACTCTTCCGGTAAGGCTTTGGATTTGAAGAATTTGTTCCCATTCATTCAGTTGGGCATTTTGAAATTAGGCCCTAATTTCGGATGAGAAAGCTTGGCTTCCAATCTCCATTCCTGTTTATGTCAAGGGTGTTCGCTGGATTTGAGGTCAGGGCCCTGAGCGGGCCAGTCAAGTTGTTCCACAAGAAACTCATCCCACAATATCTATATGGACATTGCTTTTCCTTGTGTACTGGGACACAATCAAGCTTAAACAGAAAAGAGCCTTTCCCAAACTTGTTCCACATTGTTGGAAGCATAGCTTTATCCAAAATATCTTGGTACAGTATGTTGAATCATTAAGATTTTCCTTCAGTGGAAATTAGGTTGCCTAGCCCAGCCCCTGAAGAACAGCCCTATATCATTATCCCTTCTCCAACAAACTTTACATTTGGCACAATGCAGTCAGGCAGGTAACACCAAAAGCAGGCAGCCCAAACACAGAAAAAGCAAGTTCTCAAACACATCTGGGGGAGACGTGTCTACCTTACAGTCTCCTGTCTTTCTTCAGTCAGTAGTGGAGGAGGACCTTGCACTTTAGACAAATGTATGTTGTTTATTTCTGCTCACCATAGAACCAAGCTACTCCAATGGCCTCGATCAGCACCCCAAACAGAATAGACGTCCCTGCAGCATACTTGTCCAACAGGGTCAAAACATAGATCCCTCCCTGTCATGATGGAGATATAACCAAGTCAAAATGCTGCTGAATAAATAAAACTTCTATTAATTATCTCATCATTACATTGCATATGTTATTCTGTGAATATTAATCTGTTTTGCCTGTTCATAACATAACATTTTCCACGAAACACTGCAAGCAAATGCATGTTGAAATGCTTATAGTGTAGTTTCAACTGATGCGATCTCAAATGCAGATTAAACAGGGATATTATATTGATTTTTAGTCATTTGATATAAATATATATATATATATATATATATATATATATATATAATGTG